>CM059869.1:4895013-5495013 GCA_030490815.1 Acer saccharum | reverse complement strand
CATATGAGGATAATTATATTAAAGAATGTATTGAATATGTTTGAAGATGCGTATAACTTTATAAGTTATCAGTTCCATGTCAATCATTTTGAATATGTTTGCTGACATTGATATACTTTTAACATGATAAACTTAAATTCCATGCAGTGTTGTGGCCGTTGCATATGTATCACCAGAAGCACCCTGTGAACTTGATCATCCTTGGTCTCTTCACTGTGTCGTTGAGTCTTCCTGTTGCCGTAAGCTGTGCTAATACCGATGGTGAGTATCTTTCTTCTCCTCTGTTTATGTACTTCCATTGACAATTCGTGACAATTCATATCCCTTCTTAAATTTATAATTATGACCTGATTATGTTTATGCATTGGGGATTTTCAGGTAGGATTGTGCTTGAAGCATTGATTCTAACCTCAGCTGTGGTTTGCGGTTTAACTGGGTACACTTTCTGGGCCTCTAAGAAGGGCAAGGACTTCAGTTTCCTTGGACCAATTCTATTCACCAGCCTCTTTGTCCTTATCCTGACTAGCTTCATGCAGGTCAGAGACTTTTTTTTTCCTGTTAAATTGCCTTAAATTACTAGCTAGCATACATGCATTGTTCGGCATATGTACATGATATTTATACTACTTGGTGTTGATATACATTTTTTTCTTAATAATCCAGATGTTTTTCCCTCTTGGACCTACATCTGTAGCTGTTTATGGTGGAATTAGTGCCGTTGTTTTCTGTGGATACATAGTTTATGACACTGATAACCTGATCAAGCGCTTCACATATGATGATTATATTTTGGCCTCTGCTACTCTTTATTTGGACATTCTGAATCTGTTCATCACCATCCTCCGTGTGCTGAGACAAGCAGACAGTTAGATGTGTATAGCGTCTCCCAACAACCTGGGTTAGCATGGAATCACCATATGATGCTCAGTTTATGTATTGATTTAAAACTAAAATGAAGTTTGAACGATTTTATTGAGGATATATTCGATATAGTACATGTTCTCAAATACTCTTGTATCAGTGTTATTTGAACCAAGTGTGGTAAATAGATGTATTAATTGCAACTTTTTCCCCATTTTGTGTTGCTTTTCTTTGCTCATTTGAATTTTTTTCTTTTTCGTTAATTTTGCAAAGTAGCCGTCATCACCCGGTTGAAATGGCATGGCTTCTTGATTGGTTTTGGGTTGCAGTTTATTTAAATTTGATGTTGGATGAATTGCTTGTTCTGATCAACATTGCAGCAGACTTGGGTATTATATTGAGTAGTTTTTTTTTTAATTGCTATTCATTTTCCATTCTGGGCAGTGGTTCTGGCAATCGCTTTTCTGGTTGCCATTACCAAAAAGCCACGCTGAAAATTCATTGGCATTGCTGTACTTCTTTAACAATGCATTTACCCATCAAGTTCTTGCTTGAAGTTCATTATCCCTGGAAATCTTCTAACATATTATTTTGACTGCTGGGAGAATTTTGAACCAGAGTGGAGATGTTTTGAATGCATTTTATCAAAATGAATTGATTTTATGAACTCACAAGATCTTGAATGATTGTTAAAAAGAAGTTCCGAAAGCAGCAGATGTTTGCAATATCATAATATAAGAAGGTATGTCAATTAATTTGACATACATCAAAACAGTGGGTATACATCTGAAGAAACGTATATACAAATTCCCAAAGATTATTTGCCATAACTTAATTACAAATAATCATCTGGTTTTTATAGCAATTGGTGCAATTGATATTCTTGAATGTCTTGGAATGTCAAATCACTTGTACACAATCAACAAAATGAATTTGGATAACCGACAATGAAGTAAAATATCACTATATATACGCATGGAAGTGTTGCCGGATAGAACATAAACAAACACAATAATAAGGAAAGATGAGATGTTGAGAAGATAATCAAAGTAATCAAATTCAATTACACAAAACATAAGACTTTTACAAATTTGAAATATAATAAAGTATTTCAACTAATTCGAAAAGTATATACAAATGTCCAAAGACTATTTGTTATAACTTAATTAATTAAAAACAACCATCTGGTTTAACCAAGCCAAGTGCCTCCCCGATTACATTAGTGCAAGACGATTGAGCCTCTTGCTTCAAATATTTCAAATTCACATTTTGCAATTTTATCCCTTTGCACGGAAATTTGACGCTACAGTCAAAATTTATAGCAATTGGTGCGGTTGATACTCCTCGAATGTCTTGGAATGTCACATCGCTTATTTGTATACCGGACACCTAGTATCCATAAACAAAATGAAAATAAAGTTAGTTAATAAATTGATATTTTATAAATATGAAAAATATCCGAAATATTACTGATATTTACTTCCCTAATAGTAAGATTAGTTAGATAAAGATTGAATGAAACATTTAGGAGATTTTTTACCTTATCAGGGCAATTGAGGTCATGAGGACAATAGCTTTGGTCAATGACAAGGGGGTTTTCGACATAATACATAAAAGCTCCAATGAATTGAACACCTTGAACAAATCCATTGCTGGGCCTGGCCCATGTTTTTATTCTCAGCCCATTTTGGGTACCTATAAAAGTTGTGTTTTTGACTGTCACATTTTGGACTCCATCTTCCTTCATATCTTGGCCCAAGCTTCCAATACTGTAAACCAAGAATTGACAATTAAGTGAATTTTTCTTGTAGTTTCCGTACAATGAAATCAACAAAATGAATTACTATTTAACATTTTATTACCTGATGCCATGGCCAGGGCCGCATGTCACACGTTCAATCCACAAGTTGGTGGTGCCAGGACCAATCGAAATGCAATCGTCCCCAGTTTTCATGACGGAGTTCATGATTGCTACATTTGTCGATTCTTCAATATGGATACCGTCCGTGTTAGGGCTTTCACCCGAAGCTATGACCTTAACTCCTTCAATGTTCACATTTTGACAACCATCGATCACAATATGGTACAATTGACTATTTAACGACACTAGACCATTGATCCTGATGTTGGTGGAATTGGTAATTCTTAACGTCTGCAATAACAAAAAAAACAAAATCAAATTTTCATATATATGAAGTTTCGTTAAAGAGAAAAAAAAATTAAAATGAATGTAATTAAAAATTTAATACCGTGGCTCCATCGGGACAATTGGTGGCTGCTCCAGCCTTGCAAGCCCACAAGGCAGATCCTTTAGCATCAAAAGCTCCACCGATTATGGAAACTCTATTAACTCCATCAAAGCTAACCCAATTCTTAAATTGACCTAGCACATGATAATCAGCCGGAGCAATCAGTGTTCCATCAATCTGTAACGTAATTTCCAAGCTTTTGCAGTCACCGTTGAAGGCCACAGAGCCAAGAAAATACCTTCCTTTGGGTACATAGATTCTGGTTGGTCCAGTGGAGGCACAAGCTGCAGACCATGCACTGATAAATGCTTGTGTGGAGTCTGTTACACCATTGCCTCTGGCTCCAAAGCTCAATACATTATATGTTGTCAGTGCAGATGATGATGATTGATATAAGAGAACAACGATCATTAAAAGAAATATGTAACTAAAAAGCTTCGCCATTTTTGTTTGCCGTGAAGTGATTGATGAATATTCGAATGAAATGATGAGAACTGAGGAGAACTTGAAAATTAGTCATGTTTATTTATAGATATATGTGTGTGTGGAGGCATGAAAATTGATGGATTAATACATACACACACAGACACAGACACGGTTGTGTCGTTGGATTAGATTACAAGGAACAGTAGTACTGTAGGGTTTACGAAGAGTACGTAGCTAAATGAATTCCAAAGAAAGCAGCGCCGACAAAACTACTGTTGAAATATTCTCCTAGTTACATTTATCATCTTACGTTATGGCTTTTATTTTCTTGCGAAAAAGGTGGTATTGTATTCATGGAAGATTACTAATTGTTTCAGACTTTCAAGAGTCTGCCGGGATCCGGCAATATTGATCACTACAAGTATAGTCTAGAATATAACTTCTACTACGAGGGTTTCTTTAATCAGATTCGGTACTACAAGTATAGTTTGGAATGTAACTTCCACAATGGGTCTCCTCTAACTTTAGTACTATTTAATGTCGAAGATGTGGAACATATTGGCCGATCAATTGCTTAAAAATTTAGTGAATTAAGAAAACAAAATCATAATATATGACTATTAAGACAATCTAGCCAATAACTAATTAATATAATTGTATTTGAAAAAGTCTGGTGATGAGGCATATTACAAGCAAACAAAAGGCCGTCGACGTGGGGATTAATCAATTGACGAGGGACTCCATCACCAATTCAAGGCGTTCACATACATTGATCATGGTTAATTTATGTTCTTAATTATTATTTTCTCCCTTTGTCTAATTTAATTTTGAGATTTTAGTTTAAATTAGTCAGCAAATGTAATCTTATTCCAAATATTTATAATTTTATTAAGAAATTAGTTGTAACACGTCATTACTTGAGTCCCAAAACTAACATTAATGTTAATCCACTTTTATTAATTATTATAAGTGTAGTTGCTTGCTAATGACAAAGCTTCAAGTAAACTTAAACCAGCTCTGACATTTACTAAGTTCAAACTTTTCTGATCATTGACGGCTTCAATGCTTCCCTCTGGTTATTTAGACAGGTAAATAAGTTAATTACATGTAATTGATTCAATCAAATTAATATATTAATGATATAGTTTGCTAGGAATTATTACAATAATGCTTATAATTACTTTTCGATCAGTGAGATCTCTTACCTGGCTTTGACTATTTAGTTTAGTTTTTTTTTTTTTTTTTTTTTAAAGGAGTATTACAATAAATTCTAACTACGAGAGGTTGGGTCAGAAGTCTACCCGAGATCTTTCAAAATCAAACAGCACCACTATACTTACAAAATGTGAATTACTTTACTTATTATATTAATTGTTTTTTACCAGGTTTGGTCAATGATAATAGGATTTTGGATATGTCTTTAAAAAAAGAGTAATTGGCACAAATCCCCCCTCGAGTGTATGTGAATTTACATGTTGCCCCCTAAATTTTTTTTTTAGGCATTAAATCCCCTGAACTATCGCTTATTGGCAGAATAAGAGTAAAAATGCCCCCTCAGGGAGGAATAAAACCAAAGGATTGCCAATAAGCGATAGTTCAGGAGGTTTAATGCCTAAAAAAAAATTTAGGGGGCAACATGCAAATTCACATACACTCGAGGGGGGATTTGTGCTAAGTACTCTTAAAAAAATCATAATAGGATTTTGGACACTGTCCATAACATCTATGAATCGAAAGCATTTGAGAAATCCATTTCTAGGCCTGGCCCATTACTTTATCCTCAGCTGATCATTTTGATTTTTGAGTACTTTTGAAAATTGAGTTTTATTTTTCCTCTGAATACAATGTGATTTTTTTTTTTTATTATTATTAGGTATAGTTGTTCAATGGTTTTAAATCTTTATCAATTAGGTTGACCAAGAGAAAATTCAGTCCTTGCGTGGAGCTAATTAAAATTAAAAAAAGATAATTATTTTATATATAATTTCGGTGGGAGGGCAGAACAAATTACTGCACCGCATGTCGTTGTATTATTAATGGTGGAATGTGGATATATAATTTGACAATTATTTATTTTCATGTATAATTGATCAGTTATTAATTATATAAGACATCAAAAAAACATTTTGAAGAAAGAAGATATACATTCATCAAAACAGAGAGCTAAATCCTTTTTTTTTTTCTCTTGATCAACATTGATTTTGATTTTATGACGAAGCTTTACTTGTCATCCAAGAAGCTCATGCAATTGTGGGTACTCGTGTTGGTAGTTATAGTGCTTATGTTATCTTTAGCTGCTGCCCAGGGTGGACGCGGTGGTGGTGGCGGTAGAGGTGGACGAGCTGGAGGCACTGGGAGCAGAGGAAGAACAACAACAACGGGTGGTGGTAGCAGCAGCAGCAGCAACGCACAGGCTGCACAGGTTAGGCTTGTTAGCTGGAGTATTGGTTTATTTTTCTATATTGCATTAATTTTGATGGACATTCACATGGAGGAGATTTTTGATGTCAACATGACAACATGTATTAACTAGCTACGAATTATAAATTATATATCCTCCACGAGTACGGAAGGAGGAGATCCTCCATACCATGGAAATGGAGTCCTAACTCCATTTTTGGGTGCAAGAAGAAGCCACTATCAATTGATAAGAAAAAGATATGATGGAGCCTCTGTGTGGGGATTTATTGAAAAGGAAAGCCAATTTATTTTTATTTTTATTTTTGTGGGAAATATTACAATAAATTACGGGTGTTGGATTGGAATTTGAGACACGACTCAAATTCACGATACAAGGAGCATACCACTAGTCAACCTCATTGGACTGATTTGTTTTGTTTTATTCATTTTGTGTGTGGTCATTTTTATTTTTTTTTATAAAACTTACGGGTATAGCTACTCAAATCTGGATATTGTCGGTATAAAGTTATTTACCACCAAACTATATTGGCGGTATATATAATATATTAAAGTGATTTTGGTCAATTTGTTTTTTTTTTTCTTTTAATTATTATAATAAATTACGGTTTTGTAATTGAAACACGACTCCAACTCACAATGTGAGGGCTAAGGAGCATATCATTAGGTCAGTACCTCATCTCATTGGGCCAATTTGTTTTGTTTGATTCATTTGTGTTTATGTTTTGGGCTTGGAAATTGTAATTAGTCATTCTTTTTTTTTTTTTTTTTTTTTGGATAATGACACCCCTTAAAACCGTATGTATCCCCTTTTAGGATCATACCCATCAAAATTTTTAAAAATTTTATAGTTTGTAAATAAACTCCACTTAATGCCAAAAATATCATTTGTTTAATTATATTGTATTGTATTTTTATAAGTACACACCACCTACGTATATTATTATTATTTAAAATTTTGTTAATATCTTTAATTCTTTTAATTCTATCAGTGTTATTTCAATATATATATATATATATATATATATATAGTTTTATATATATATATTCTATCACTATTCTTTATAAAAAAAATCTATCATTGTTCCTTCACTTCCCTTCTTTTTCTCTTCCATGTTTTCCTTTCACAAAATCAAACTCCATTTTTCTTTTTTTCTTTTTCTCTCTCCTCATGTCAATTGGCTCTCTCCATTTCTTATTGATTGTTTTCTATCAATAAAATCACTCCAATTTGAGGTTTTTGGGTTGGAGATTCATTTTATGTGAAAGTTATAGGAATGCAAGGTTTATGTAATGTACCAATTGATTTGGAAGTAGAAAAATGTTTAATGAAAATAAGAAAAAAAATACAAATATTATAGAGAAAACAATTTATAGTGATTTTGTTCTTCTAATAAAAATAATTTAAAACTTGTTACAACCAACTTTGGAAAATTTTGATTCATTCTCTAGTAGTCAATTTTTATTTCATTAAAAAAGATTGAAAATATATTTAAAATTATATTTTAAAAGAGAATCTAGGGTTTAAGAAAATAGAAAGAATGTTAATATCAAAGTCAAATCATTAAAAGGAATTTCTTTTTTCACAAAATATTAAAATTGGAAACTAATTAATAATTATTGGTAGGTGTACTTACAAACAATTTAGTCTTATTGGTAATTTTACTAAAGGGTATTATTGGATTTTTAAAAAACATACTAATTTGGGATGTACATAAAGTTTTTGAAGGGTGCAAATATCGTCACTCTTCTTTTTTATACCATCCGCGACTATGACAACTTAAACCTAGGCATTGCGGATTGGATGAAAGCTTTTTTTTTGAAAAGGCAACTTTATTAGAACGACCACAAAAGCAAGCAGAACGCAGCAAAAAAACACAAGGGGCTTCGAGCAACAGCCACCCAAGCCACCCACAAGAAACGACCAACACAAGGAAAAAAACAAAAACAAAAGGCACAAACATCAGCCATCCCCCCACTCAACGAAATCCCTAGACGAGCTCGACCCCATTTTAGCAAGGATATCAGCAAACGAATTGAAAATTCTTGAATCGAACACCACCTTAATGCCACCAGCAGCCTTAAGCATCCCGCGAATCTCGTAAATAGTCTGAACATGATCTAGAATACCAAAGTCACCATTATTCACCCAAGAAACAGCGACTTTCGAATCACCAACCACCAAGATTTCGCGACTGAGAAGATACGATTTAGAGAACACCAGCTCAAGCGCACGTTTGATCGCCCACAGTTCAGCGATGTTCGAATCCAGAATCCCCAAGTAGTATGAGAACAGACAAAGAAATTTGCCCTTCGAATCTCTCAAAACACCTCCAATACCTGCTGGACCTGGTTTGCCAATTGCAGAGCCATCAACATTAAATTTAAGGATGTCCGCAACAGGAGGAATCCAGTCTTCGATCTTGCTCCTTTTCATCTTCTTTTTCTCCACACAAAGATCTTTAAGATTACGAAGCAGCGAATCCGTCGACTCCTTCGAACCTTTTCCTAAATGTTTAAACCACCAACAAATCCGAAATTTAACCAACTCTGCTGCTTGAGACACTTCCTGCACCTCTTCATCAAACAGACTGCGGTTCCTACACTCCCAAATAGTCCAACAAACCGCGAAGAAACCAGAACACCAAGCTCTTTCTTGTTTAGAACCAGGGCATAGACCACACCAACCAAGCAACCAATCATTCACCGTGAGACTCCAGCAGCTGCTAACATCCCACCATGCCATGCACGATTCCCATAATTGCCTCGCCCATGAGCATTGCAAAAAAAGATGATCAGAGGTCTCCTTCTCTGACTTGCACAAAGAGCAATCCAAATCCACCAGCTCAACACCCCGCCTATCCAACACATCTTTAACAAAGACTTTCCCTTTCCACAGCTGCCACAAAAACATTTGGCTGGATGAAAGCTATTTACCGCCCAACTACATTTGGCTGTATATATTAAAGTCACAAAAGACTGGAAAACTCCATTCTAGTTGCTTTGTTTCATGAGATATTCTTAATAGATTTTTTTTAATTTTTTTAATTCGTATGATTTTTGTGTTAATAAACTTAAAAGAAATCGAATAAGAATCTTAATAATCATTCCTACAAAATCTCAATCAAATATATATATATATTTTCGAGATTGCTCAAATATATGGAAATCTTTCTTATGAATTTTTTTTAAAAAAAAACTATTATTTAATGTTTCAAAACTTTATCAATCTTTCTTATTTAACTTAGGTTGACCGAGATAAAAAGTAATATTTCATATATGCAGTAACTATAATTGAATATAAGTCAAAACGACTATTATTGTTTTTTATTTTTTATTTTTTAAATTTGGTACAAATGTTACCCATGCATAATTTAATTAATGGAATTAAGAGATATTCATATGAGTACTTTTAAAATAATCATGATTAATTGTGTTGTAAGAATAATTCTATTGTAATTTTTTTTTATTTGAATCTTTGTAAAATTATTAATCAGGCAATTGTTGGATTAATTGTTGTGAATTTATTATACACTAAAATGTCTAAAGTAGACAAAAAATAATATATTTTTTTTTGGTATTCAAACCAAACTAATGGTTAATAAAAATATTTGATTTTTTTTAAAAAAAAAAAACAAAGAAATGTTATAATCATTAAAGAGTTGATGTAAATAAATATCAACATTGAAAATAAAAAGTTGTAATAAAATAAATTCTATGTAATTAAAATTGTGATATGAAGTTCTTTATGGTAAAATTAATGAGAATGATTTTACCATATAAAATATTTATTAAAATCTCCCGGTAGATTATTTCATAATTACTTTACAAAAGTAATCCGCTTACTTTCTTAAAAAATTTCATCAAATCAACTCAAATTATCATATGACCATTTGGGAAATTTTACTAATATATAAAAATAATTAAATAAGTAAATTTTAACTTTTCAAAATCAATATAGAAATCTTGTTTGCTGTAGTTTTGGTTTGTTTTAATAAAATTTCCAGTTTTTTTATAAAAATAAAAAATAAAAAATAAAAACACGAAAAAGAGCAATACATATTGCAGGAGTGACAAATTTTCACAAGTTAATTGCTTTTGGGTTTGCTGTTAATGTTTCAAAGAGACGAAGACAATCGTCATTGATTTTTGATATTTTTTTTATTGTAAGCGAATGATTAAGGATGATGAAACTTTACTTGTCATCTAAGAAGCTAATGAAATTATGGATGGTCTTGATCATTATTATCTTTATGTTATCTTTAATTGCCGCCAAAGGTGGAAGCGGAGGTGGACGTGGACGTGGACGTGGTGGCAGTAGAGGCAGGCGTGGTGGTCGTGGGAGCGGTGTAGGTGTACGTGGTGGTTGGCCCGCTGGAGGCAGATATGCTGGTGGACCTGCATCAAACCCATCTAGTGCAACAAAGGCATGGTTTAGCTGGAGTATAGGTATATTTTGTTGCTTTACATTAGTTTTATTAGAGAATGCCATGCAAGAGGCTTGAAAGTTGAAACCTCCCTTCTTGTTTTTACAAAAAAATTATCTTATAAGTGGATAACTTCTAAACTGTTTCAATGTTTGATTTTGTAGAGTTTATGTTTGATTGTACACTTGTGCGACCGTAAATAAAATTATGATTATTATTAATTTATTTAGAAATATGAGTTTTGAAATTAAGTATTTTAATATAAAAATATATCACATGTAGTGAGGAGATTCAAACTAGAGACATTGTTGGACTGAATGAGGGCTCGTTTATCAACTAGTCTCATTGAACGGTTACACGAAAGACTGTTGATCAATGGTCTAATTATAAATGACCCTATGTTATATAACAAATTCTCTGTTTTGTAAATTACTAAATTACAAACAATTATCCGGTTTAACCAATCTGAATGCCTCCCCAATTACATTAATATAGGATGTTCAGCCACTTGTTTCATATGCCTTAAATTCACATTTTGTAATTCGATCCCTTAGCATGGATATTTGGTGCTACAATCAAATTTTATAGCAACTGGTTGATATAACTAGACCTGGCATGGTTCTGGTTCCGGTTCCGGTTCGGAGGTTTGGTGGAACCGGAACCAGAATCGGTTTTAACCGGTTTCGATCCCGATTCCGGTGGAACCGACGGTTTTGAACCATTTTAAAAAAAAAAAAAAAAAAACCCATATCAGATCTCTCTGGATCAGTCATAAATCTGAAATTCCAACCACTAAATCAACCACAAATCAACCCAAATCACCCCCAAACCACTCCCAAATCAACCCCAAACAACCAAACCACTCCCAAATCAACCCCAAACAGCCGCCACGGCACCACCAAATCAACTTCGTGAATCGAAGATGAAGATTAGAATCGAAGAAGAAGAGAAAAAGAGATCAAATCGAAGAAGAGAAGAAGAAGAGAATCGAAGAAGAAGAGAAGATCGAAGAGAAGAAGAGTCGAAGAAGAAGACGAAGAGAAGAAGAAGATGAAGAAGAAGAATCGATGAAGAGAAGAGAAGAATCGAAGAAGAAAAGGAAGAAGAGAAGAAAGAGAGAGAGAGAGATCAGAAATTAGGGATTAGGTTTAGGATTTAGGAATTTAAGATATATATATATATTAAAAAAAAAATGAACCACCAGTTCGAACCAGCCGGTTCTGTGAAAACCGGAACCGGAACCGGAACCGGCCTCCGGCTCCGGCTCCGGCTCCGGTTCCGGTTCCGGTTCCGGTTCCGGTTCCGGTTCCAGTTCCGGTTTCGGTTTTGGTTTCGGTTTTGGTTTCGGTTTTTACAGTTCAGTTACATGGTTCGAACCGGAACCTTGCCAGGTCTAGATATAACATATCACTAATTTGTAGACCGGATACCTGACATTCAAAATCAATACATAATTACGAATGTGAATGAAATTAATTATCGGATACAATAAAATGGAGCCAATAATATTCAACGATATGAGGTTGATTCAGTGACACTCTTTAACATTACCTATAATGCCATGACTGTTAGCGTAAACGGACACGAACTGTTCACTATAACGCACGGAAGCGTTGCCGGATAAAACACAAACAAACACAATCACAAAGAAGAAATAAGATGAAGAGAAGTAATTAAATCCAATCACACACAACATAAGAATTTACATGGAAACCCAAATCAGGGAAAAAACCATGGCCGTCAGGACGATAAGAAAAAGTTCCAATATGTAGTAAATTGTTACAACCACACACTTAGGTTCTCTCTCTAAATAATACCCCAAACCCAATTACACCCAATGCTCACTTTGAGATCTCTCTAGTATTTTGCTATTTTTGCTCCACCACTCTCAGGTGTTTTTCACACACCAATAACCTAGTTATTATGGTCTATTTATATGTATTACAGGGAGTTTAAACTAACAAGGAAATCTATCTCCTAGTTATACAAGAATACTTATTCCACATAAATACTATTTCCTATTTAAGACAAGTCTTCTTTCAATGAGAAATCCTTTTCCTATTAGAACTTCCAGAAGCAACATATTTCCTCTTCCATGAATATTTCCTGATTCGACGCATGCTTGTGATTAACTACAATTCAAGTTGTAGTTGGCCACCCGCTTCCTAAACCGTGTTGAACTTGACCACTCAGAAAACCGTGATCACTATGCGCCTCATCTCGTCGACCGCTGCCATGGCCGCTGCGAAAGCCACAACGCCACACGCAGTGTGTAACACTGGAATTGGACCGCTGCCAAAGCGCTACCGAGAATTGGCAGCGGTGTCCTACCGCTGCCACAACCGCTGCCAAAGCCACAGCGGCTCGGCAACGGTTTGAGCTGTCCTTCACTTCTTCAGTTCGTTTCATCCTCCAAGCCTCCCTCAAACATAACTTCATACTACCAAACGCTCTCACGTCTCCAGGAAGTCTCCGCATTGGTAAATCATTGTTTGGTATCCATTTAGTAATTCAAGCCATATCCAACAATGACTAGGACCGCAAGTAATACGTTCAATCCACAAGTTGTTGGTTCCGGGCCAATAGAAACACAATCATCTCCGGTCTTGATGGAAGAGTTGATGATCATCACATTGGTTGATTGTTGAGTATGAATACCAGATGCCATCAACTTAGACATGCACCCTGGCAACGGTTAATTACACTGAGGAACATTTGGTTGTTTAACGACATGCAATAGTCAGTTCGTCACTGATCCTGTTGTTGGAGTTGGAAATGCATAGTGTCTACAGTCACACGATAAATTTAACAATTAAGATTTTTTAATTTGTTAAAAAAGAAATTAAAGCAAGAAAAATGGAACTCAAAGCATGTTTAATGTGTTAATTAAATACCGTGGCTCCGTCCATTGGGACCATTTGTTCCTGCATGAGCTTTACAAACCCACAAGCCAGATCCTTAATTAGCATCCAGTGCCCCGTTGATAATGGAAACGTTCAGTGAATCTATCAAAGCTAACCCAATTCTCAGCTTTACCCAATACACCATAATCTGCCGTAGCAACGTTCCATCAATCCGTAGAGTGATATCCGAACTTTTGCAGCCACCTTTGAGATATAAATGAAACCCAAAGAAAGAAAGCAGCACCGGAACCGTTATAAATTGAGCTCTCTAATTACATGTATCTGCTTAATTAATTAATTATGTGACTCCTACGTACTAGTAATTAGCAAGAAGATGGAAGATTTCACTAATACGGAAAAAAAAAACAAAAAAAAACCATTAACCTATAAACTTTTGGGATATTTTTTATTTTTTATTTTAAATCCGACACTAATTGGATCAAAGTTTTGTTTTGTTTCTTTTTTTGTTTTATTAAAATATTATAATAATTCAGGGTTTGTGGTGGGTGTGAGGGGTATTATATCACTGTACCAACATCATCTTATATCAAATTGGATCAAAATTGGATCAAAATTGTCAAGACATAAAATTATAGTGATTTATAAGACAATTACATAGTAAATAAAGCGGTATCAGTTTTGTATTAATAAGATAATTAAGGCATTTGGCTCGCCACTTGTTACCAATGCTAAGCAATAAGAACGTTTATTTAATATGACAATGTTTCAAATTCGAATCGCAAAAAACATTTGGCTTGCCAACCGATCAAATTCTTAAAATTTAGGGAAATAAAAAAAGATTTATAATCATTACTTATATATAGAAATTATATTATCAGTTCGAACTGACAAAAGTTATATCAGTTCCTTGTATGTGGGCCACTGGATTTAAATACTTTGACTTGGTTGTATGCACTTATCAGTCAAAGTATTTAAATCCAGTGGCCCATATACAAAGAACTGATATAACTTTTGTCAGTTCGAACTGATAATAGAAAGACTGTACTTATATATATATATATATATATATATATATATTATTGATTTACAAATCAAGCAAAACCCTACGTATGATGACTTGGTGAATAATAAATTCAGGGCCTCTCTCATATCTGTATATATTCCATTCATCGTTGACTGCAACTTGCCTTCATTTTCAAGAATTGATTTCTTTTCTGTTTTTCTGTCTAATTATATATCTGGTTAATAGTCCCTGAAAACAATGAAGACTTCCTTCCTTATAATCTCCTCCAGACCAAATCATTTCCAATTGTCAATTTCAATTTAAGCATTGTACGTGTTATAACTTATTCTCTGACATAAAATAGAACCAAAAGGGCCTTGATAATATAGATAATTTTTTCCTTTTTCTTTAGAGCAAAATATATTAATATACTTTTTATAGAAAAACTCACGTAACTCAATCTCCTCCCTAACGCTTTGTTTGATAAGAGGGAGAGATTGAGTCATGGAGGGAGGGAGAGAGAGGGTTGGAGGGAGAGCTCTAATCCCTTATTTGGTTGGAGGGATAAGAGAGAGGAGAGGAGAAGAGGAGGGAGAGAGGATCCCTCTGGGCCCATCAAAAGGAATCCGCCCAATAATGGGCGGATGAGAAAGGAGGGAGTGATGATTGGAGGGAAATGGCTATAATGCCCTTCAATTTTTCATTGCCCTCCAATTTTTTAAAAGGTAATATAATAATTTTATAAATTATATATCAATCCATACACTCAACTATCTTTTCAATACTAAACAATATGACAAAGATCAGAGCAAACAAGTTAAACAACCACCAAAGCAGAGCAAGGAAAAAACGTGACTACAAAACGAGCAGCTAACTCCCCACCACACGAAAACTCCAAGCGAGAAGAAGCCAACAATACAACAACAAGACCAAGGGGAAAAACACAGAAAAACCCCACCCCAGACCGAGAAGACAAAGATCAGAAATCCTCCCAGATAAGAGTGTCACCCTCCACACCAGAACCTTTTTTAGCCAAAGCATAGTAAAAGAGTTCGAAAACCTCGGATTGAAGACCACCGATGTGTTACCAAGAAAGCTTAGACAACTACGAATGTCATAGATGTAATTGACATGGTTTCAAGCTTCCCACACGGTCAAAAGTTGAAGTGACTGGGCGATAAACACCTCACTCACCGGTCTGAGACGCAGACGCCTCATGCATCTTCTATGAAAAATAATTACTATTAGAGAGAGCAACAACTTTGACATGAAACTTCTGCTTAGGTGCCAAGATGTTGCTCCATATATTTGTGTTATGGATGAGTTACATGCCGCATAACACAAGAACGATGTACTAAAAAAATTCAAAGGTCACGACTTTTTTCCTCCGCCCATTATATCAAATCCTCAACTTCTCAAAATTAAGAGTGGTTCAATATAATTACGGAATAAAAAACGTAAAAGATTGTGTGTAATAATATTCAAAAGATTACGGAATATCAAATTAAGTTTTTGAATACAAGCTGCTAGGAAATTATTTATTCAATGGCATAATTAATAATGAATCTATAACTCACTATATCATGACTATTATTACAATGTGAAATTATTCATCCAATTATATAAAGAGTCTAATGTGTGTGTCTTTTTAATATGTAATAAAATTATTTATCTAGTTGTATAATAAATTTAGAACTTGTAAAAAATATTATAAAAACTAAAAAGTACATTTTTTACAAAAGTTATATGTATAATGACATGACAATTAAAGTGACCACCAATAGTCCAATACTGTGGCTGTGGAGATGAAAATAAATTCCCATGAATAATTGGATACAGACCATTTATTATTAGTAATTAATTTTGAGAAAGAAAATTAAAATAATCTAAATTGGAGAAGATTTTACAAACCATTCAAGTCGGCCAACTTTACTCCAATTTGCTACCGCTAGTGGCCACATCCAGTGTAACAACTCCAGCAATGAGCAACTCAATCCCCAAAACACCGTACACTCTTTTTCATCATATATTTTCACTAATTTGTTATCTTTTTTTCTTTTTATTTCAAACAATATATATGTCATCAACTACAAGAATATAAAGATTAATGGACTAATTATGTTATGCTGTAGCACATTGTGATAAATGGTACGTCGTGAGCTGTCTGTAACAGGCCAATTCAACACGGATGGCATCCATAATCCATGTCCAACTATCAAGAAATATTATTTCAAGAAATATCACGGTCATGATGAGCTATCACATTAAATAATTTGTTTTATTTTTGTGTGACCATAAACATATTATAAAATAAATAAATAATTTGTTTTATTTTTTGTATGACCATAACACATTATTATTATTATTATTATTTATCTATTGCCATATATATTGTGTATATATTAATAATCTATTACCTTTTCATTACTGTTTTCTGAAAAGTAGTTTTCTAAAACCTACAAAAGATACCTTCTCAAAACAAAAGCATTTTCCTGAAATTTTACCAAACACCCTAAGCCTAGTTCAGAATCACTTTAGGCTCTAAAAGCAGTTCATGAAGCATTCCCAAACTAGACCTTAGTCAACTCAATTTTTGTCTGCTAACACCCAATTTTAAAACACCTTTTTATAATTACAATTCAATCAAAAAATATATATATGTACGATTGTTAATTTAATTAACTTTTATCCTCTCCCCATTAGAAAATGTCATTTTCTCAATCATTGTATCAACTCCCCTTGTTCTCAAAATTAAGAGCGGACAATCACATGGTCACATGGAATAGAAAACGTAAAAGCAATATATATTATCACTTCTTCTTTTTATTTAAAAAAAAAAAATAGAATTAAGCGGTGTTATAGATAATGAAGGAAGTTTCGAAATAAAAATAAATAAATTTTAATTCAGTCAGAAGTCAGAACGTGTAAACTGTAAATTTGATGAAACCTAAGCATCTGTGCCGCGGGCCGACCACCAATATATATTAGTTAATGTCTTGCTAGCTATAATGAGAAATTAGAAAATTTATCATGATATTATGATCACTCAATATGAAAAAGTCAAAAAATAAAAATAAAAATAAAAATAAAGTCTGTTGATCCTATATTCCTCTTACCGTTTGACTTGGGATTTGGTAATTAATTAATTGAATGCAAAATGCTATAAAAGGCCTGGCCCTCTACAATCTAAGTACTTAATTATAAGAGCATCTCCAAAAAGCTCTTCAAATGAGATATTTGTTAAAGTCAAACGAGCCACATCTGCATATTTGGCTCCAACAGACTCTTCAAATAGAATTCTTCAAATAAGATTTTGTTTCTCTCTCTTCAATATTGAAGAGCAACTTCTCCCTCTTCAATTATTATTATATTATTTTTTATATCACATCATCATTAATATTTAATATATATATCTTTTTATCTTTTTAATTAAATTTAATTAATATATAATAAAATTTAATTTATAAATTTTATCATCATAAAAATTATACTGTTAGAAAAGTCTCATCTAGATCTTTAAAATGAGACTAATATTGAATATTTAATAATAACATATTATTATTTCTAACTTGAAAAAATGGAGAATAATTAGATTTGTTAGGGGAGGAATTTAAGTGCTTTTATTAAAATAATATAAACTTATTTATAATTAAAGAGTCTTTTGGAGGGGTTTCTATTTTTTCACTCTTCAAACTGCCACATAGGTAAATAAATAGACATTTGAAGAGTGAAAATAGAAGAGTCTTTTGAAGATGCTCTAAGATAATCTGTATATATCAAAACATTGAAATAAATACACGAAAAAGAGAAGATCTACATTTTGAGGAGAGCAAAACATATAAGGATGACGAAGCCTTACTTGGCACCCAAGAAGCTCACGTTGAAATTCTGGGTTGTGCTGGTTGTCCTTATGTTATCTATAGTTGCTGCCAGAAGTGCTGGCGGCGGAGGTGGTGGTGGAGGAGGAGGAGGAGGACGTCGTAGTGGTGGGGTCATACCTGGTGGAGGTGGAGGTGGTGGTAGCAGTAGCGGAAGCGGAAGTGGAGGAACAGGAGTGATAAGGAATGGTGACGGTGGCACCGTGGCAGTCATGTTAGTCATAGGAGCAGTGCATCAAGCCTTGGTGGTGCACAGTCGTGGCCTATTAATTGGAGTATTGTCATTGTTTATAATTTCCTTATGCTGCATTAATTAGAGTTGCTTATGTTGTATAGTCAACCTCATTCTTTGTCTCTGTTAGGAATATATAGTATTGTAGTTTCTGTGGTAGCCAGAAATGGTCCATGGGCCCAAAGCTTAACAAAGCCCAAACCTTATAATCAAAAAGACCCAAACCAGGCCCGTTGGGTTGGTCGATCCAACAAGTATCAGCAGCACGACTTGGTCTTCGAATGACCAAGTCAAGTCTTCAGTTAGGTTTGGTGGGTAACTGGAAGAGAGAATCTCTCCCAGTATCCCCCCAAATCTCGCCCACGATCATCACATGACCATTGAACGTTGGAGCCACTTCCACTACTATAAATAAGAGGGCTTCTCTACTAAAAAGCTCTCGGAACTCTCTCAAGCAAATAGATATTGAAATCTTGATCTTAACTCCGATCACCGGAAACTATCTTTCAGTCACCTAACTTCTTTGCTCAGCCCAAGCATACCTAAGGCTAACTTCAAGTTCCAACCTTCTTTGTTTCTCTATATTATATTACTGTTTCAAGTTCTTTTGCAGGTTCAGCTAGTCCCAGACGACCAATCGTAGACGACAGCCGACGTCATTCATCCACTTTCCGGATCAGTTGCTTTGGGCCCGATTCAACCCGACCCACTCGACATACCAAGTCGATCGACCACCTACAGTTTGGCGCCCACCGTGGGGCCCATTGCAACTTCCTTCAAATTCAAACCAGTCTATTCCAACTGCAATCGAACATGTCAGGAAGTGGATCCGCTCCAACTGTCGAAGAACAGATCGCTATGTTGAACGCCCAAATGGCAGCCAGTGCTGAAAGGCTGCAAGCGCTTGAAGCAGAGAATGCGGCAATCCGGGCGGCAAACGAAGAATTGAGAACGCTGGTCGACGGAGTAGTTCCAGATTCAGCCACTTCGGAGCATCCAGTCCCTACGTCAAACGATGATGACAACGTCGACCGACATACTCGGAGAGTTCCAGGGAACCCCATTGCACCAGAAGCAAATCTGGTCGACCATCAGAATCGACCAACACCTCAGACGGCAAGGGTTGAGATCGACCTCAACGACATACCGGCCAGAAATGATGCTGTTAACGAACACGAGCAGCCGATAGATCAACAACCAGACAACGTCCCTAAGGCGGTTATGTCTCTCCAGTCGACACCCGGAGTGGTAAAACCGGGGCCAGACTTAAATTTATCTGCTAATCTAGACTTTTCTCGCAGGTTTGCAGAAATGGAGGCTCTCATCCAAAGAATCCCAGGAGTCCCAGCTCCTATCAAGAAAAGCACCGCAAATAGCTTCGCTGACTCACCCTTCGTCGATGCAATTGCACTCGTGGAAATGCCTAAGAAGTTCAACTTCCCAAATATGAAGCAATACGAAGGAACGATCGATCCGGACGACCATATAGCACAATACAAGCAAAGGATGTTCACGGCCGCAATCCCACGCGACCTTAGAGAAGCATGCATGTGCAAGGCCTTCGGATCCAGCCTTAGTGGACCTGCCCTTCAGTGGTACACAAATCTACCTAACAACTCTATTGATTCTTTTGCGCAGCTGACAGACACATTCGTGGAGCAATTTGCAAGCAGTCGCAAGTTGGAAAAGCTGTCGGACGACCTCTACACCATAACGCAGAGAATCGGCGAGAATTTGCGAGCCTACGTCGGACGATTCAACAGAGAAAAAGTGCAAATCCCTCACTGCAACCAGGCGACTGCCATCTACGCCTTCAGAAAAGGTCTCAGGTTCGATTCTGATTTATACAAGGAACTTACCAAATACCCTTGCAGGACAATGGAAGACGTATTGGCCAAAGCATGGGCCCAGATCAAGTGGGAGGAAGATGAGGCAAACTTCGTTGGAAGAGCCAACAGCAGTTACTATGGAGGTCGTCGAAACGAGAGAATCGATAGAAAGTCGAACGACAGACGGTCGGAACCATACCCGACAAGTGACAGAAGAAACATCCAGTCGCGGCACGAAGGCTCTGGTGAGAGGAGCACTTACGGGCGCGGTATTCCAAGGTCGAGTCGACCGAAGGTGGAAGCACCAGAATACCTCCTCAGCATCGAACCGGTCGACCTCGTTGCAGTTATGAGAGAAATGGGCAAGACAATCAAATGGCCACGAAAAATGAACGCCCTTCCCGAGCATAGGGATCCAAAACTTCGATGCGAGTTCCATGGTGATCACGGCCATCGCACGGAAGACTGCATCGCCTTAAAATTCGAAGTGGCCGAGCTCCTGAAACAGGGACATCTACGGGAGTTCTTGACCGACAAGGGAAAGCAAACTTACGCCAGACGCGACGACCAAAGGCAAACCGGTGCGGTCGACAGCCCACCAGATCCTCCTAGGCAAGACAGGGTGATTAATTGCATTTCCGGCGGATCTGAGGTCAGTGGTGTAAGCTACTCGGCAGCCAAGAGACACACACGACAGGTGTCAAATGCAGAGATTCAGCCAAATCGAGAGCACCCATCCAAAGTCGACGAAACCGTCACCTTTCGGTCGACAGACAAATCAGATTTGTTTTCTCCCCACCATGATGCTCTAGTTATTTCTTTGCATATCGCTAATTGTCTAACTAAACGCATTTTAATTGATAATGGCAGTTCATGCAACATATTGTTTAACAGTGCTCTGAGGGAAATGCAGGTCGACGAATCGAAACTCAGTCGTCGAACGACTATGTTGACCGGGTTCAGTGGAGAGCAAAAGAGTACACTAGGCGAAATCGTGCTACCAGTCTACGCCGAAGGAGTCAACCTGTACATCAACTTCCTAGTGCTCGATTGCCAATCCCCTTACAACGCAATACTCGGCAGACCCTGGATACACGAGTTAAAAGCAATCCCGTCGACTTACCATCAACTGATCAAGTTTCCAACCAAGTGGGGAGTTAAGGAAATTAAAGGAGAACAACGAGCCGCAAGAGAGTGCTACCAAAACGCTTTAAAAAAGAAGAAACAGGAATTATAGCAATTACAGGAAGCCACGGTCGAGTCGACTCAAACCAAGCAAAAAACGGAGGAACTCGACGAGGTATCAATCGACCCAGACCAACCAGATCGGAAAGTATTCATCGGGTCGAGATTACCAGTCGACATCCGGAAGCAGTTGGTCGAGTTCCTGAGGGAGCGCCGCAACAGCTTCGCCTGGTCGCACGAAGACATGATCGGAATCGACCCGGAAGTAATGGTCCACCGACTACAAGTCGACCCAGACCATCAGCCAGTTAAACAAAAGAGAAGAAAGTTCGCTCCCGAAAGGAACAAAGTGATCAACGAAGAAATACAAAAGCTGTTCGACATCGGTTCAGTGAGAGAAGTAAAATATCCAGACTGGCTGGCCAACGTCGTCGTGGTAAAAAAGAAGAACGGGAAGTGGCGAGTCTGCATCGACTTCACAGATCTCAACAAGGCATGCCCCAAGGATTCATTTCCGCTTCCACACATCGATATGCTGGTCGACGCAACTGCAGGGCATGAATTATTGAGCTTCATGGACGCTTACTCCGGCTACAACCAGATTCTAATGCATCCAGACGACCAGGAAAAAACAGCCTTCGTCACTGAAAGAGGTATTTTTTGTTACAAAGTAATGCCCTTTGGCTTGAAGAATGCAGGTGCAACGTATCAGAGGCTAGTCAACAAAATGTTCGCCAAGATGCTTGGATCAACGATGGAAGTCTACATCGACGACATGCTGGTCAAATCATTAGTCGCCCAGCAACATATCGACCATCTTCGGCAGTCGTTCGACGTACTCGACCAATATGGTATGAAACTGAACCCTACTAAGTGTTCTTTTGGTGTGTCTTCAGGAAAATTCCTAGGCTACCTAGTCACTCAAAGAGGCGTCGAAGCTAATCCAGATCAGATTCGGTCGATCGAAAATATCGAGTCGCCTAAATGCATAAAGGACGTTCAGAAACTAACCGGTCGAGTAGCAGCACTGAACCGATTCATATCGAAATCGTCCGAAAAATGCCTCCCATTCTTCAACATCCTCAGGAAGAACAAAGCATTCGAATGGAATGATGACTGCGAGAAAGCGTTGCAAGATTTGAAGACCTACTTGAAGTCGCCCCCATTACTGTCGAAACCAAAGGATAACGAAGTACTGTTCATATACCTGGCCGTGTCTAATACAGCCGTAAGTGCAGTATTAGTCAGAGAAGAGGAAAGTAACCAGCATCCAGTCTACTATGTAAGCAAGACTTTGCTCGACGCCGAAACCAGGTATAGTCGATTGGAGAAGCTAGCCCTTGCTCTTGTGATGGCAGCCCGCAAACTCAGACCATACTTCCAATGCCATTCGATTAAGGTACTAACCGCTTATCCACTCAAAAATATACTTCACAAACCTGAACTTTCAGGTCGACTGACAAAGTGGGCAGTAGAACTCAGCGAGTACGACATCAGTTTCCACCCGCGATCGGCGATGAAATCACAGGTATTAGCCGATTTTATTGCGGATTTTACCCCGGTGAAAGTGTGCAGGTCGAACGAGAACTAGTGGCACTGACAGAAACGGCTGCACCCGGTAAATGGATCCTATCGGTCGACGGATCAAGTAGCATCAAAGGAAGCGGATTAGGATTGGTACTTGAATCCCCACAAGGAGACATACTGGAGCAGTCGATCCACTGTGGATTCCATGCAACGAACAACGAAGCCGAATACGAAGCCTTAATCGCCGGGCTCGACCTCGCAAAAAACCTGAATGTGAAAATCATTAAAGTGCGAAGCGACTCTCAATTAGTCGTTCGACAAATAAACGGCACATATGAGGCTAGGGACCAGAGAATGTCGTCCTATCTAAACAAAGTCAAACAGCTGCAGTCGACTTTCGACGAGTTTTCAATCGAGCAAATACCCAGGTCCGAGAACACACGAGCAGACGCACTAGCAAACCTGGGTTCGACAACGACAAACAATTCAAAATCGGTTCCAATAATCCATCTCATGTCTCCATCAATTCAAGAATCAGAAACAGTGGCACCGGTCGACGACGGAAGAAGTTGGATAGAGCCGATCTTCAATTACCTCCAAGCAGACATTCTGCCAGACGACAGAGTGGAAGCAAGAAGGATCAAGGCAAAGTCAGCCAAGTTCTGCATACTATATGGTAAACTTTACAAGAAATCATTCACAGGCCCATATTTGAGGTGTGTGACCCCTCGAGAAGCGTACGACGTCCTGAAGAGTTTGCACCAAGAAGAATGTGGAAATCATTCCGGCGCCCGTAGCTTGTCGAACAGAGCCATCACAGCAGGGTACTACTGGCCGACTATGCGAGTTGACTCTCAGAATCACGTCAAAACATGCGACAAATGCCAACGCTTCGCACCAATATCACATCTCCCCCCAGGTATGTTGAATTCAATTTCGGCCCCTTGGCCTTTTATGAAATGGGGTATGGATATTGTAGGTAGGCTACCAGCTGCGCCAGGCGGTGTCGTCTACATGTTAGTCCTGACAGACTACTTCACCAAATGGGTTGAAGTCGGGGCGTATCAGCAAGTACGCGACACTGAGGTACGCAATTTTATATGGAAAAATATCATATGCAGGTTCGGGGTTCCAAAGGAGATAGTGACCGACAATGGATCCCAGTTCATTTCGTTCGACTTCAAGAATTTCTGCGACAAATACGCCATCAAGTTAAGCTTCTCAACTCCACGATATCCCCAAGCGAATGGACAAGCGGAGTCGACCAACAAAACAATCGTCAACACACTGAAGAAGCGACTGGAAGCCGAAAAAAGCCAGTGGGCAGAGAAACTTCCAGAGATTTTATGGTCATACAGAACTACCCCATGTCGGTCGACAGGAGAAACCCCCTTTTCACTCGTCTACGGTTCAGAAGCAGTCATCCCAATAGAAACCAGGTTGTCGACCGCCCGCAGCGAGAATCCTAATGAGGAACAGAACAACTTGGAGCTCAGTTTCGAACTTGACCACCTCGACGAACGACGAGATCGTGCAGCCCTTCGAACTCAATCGTACCAACAACAAGTTGCTCGACACTACAATAAGAAGGTTAATGTCCGAGTCTTCAAACTCCACGACTGGGTACTACGACGAGTGTTCCAAAATACAAGGGAGGAAGGCGCTGGCAAGTTAGGGCCTACATGGGAAGGACCTTATCAAATAACAGATGTCGTCGGACGAGGAGCATACAAAATACGAGGCCTCGACGGTCGAGAGCGACACAACAGCTGGAATGCGCTACATCTAAAACAGTACCATTTCTAAACTTGTTGTTTCAATTCCTGAAATATTATTTTTATCGACAATTCCCTATTAATGAAATCGACCCACAAGGAGCAATGATGACTACTTAGTGCAACTAAGTGCAAAACTGAGCTCACAAAATTTAACTGTCGACATCAACAAGCAACCACTGTCTTAGTACAGGTACGACGCTCGCAACCTTCGACCCGGCGTGAAACTCTCAACAAATTGCTATGCCAAACACATGTTAAGAGTTGGGGGAGTAGCACTGGGGACAAGACAAATGACGATTTTACACATGTCGACTGAAAACGTGTCGACTGACAACAAGGCGTGCCCAAACATGCATAGTATTGGGGATAGATGTCGAATGAAAACCAAAAATGAAAATAACGCATGTACGCGATACTGTAACAATGTCTTGTCGACCAAAGAACGCATGTACGCGATATTCTGTAACAAGGTCTTGTCGACCAAAGAACGCATGTACGCGATATTCTGTAACAAGGTCTTGTCGACCGAAAAAAACGCATGTACGCGATACTGTAACAAGGTCTTGTCGACCGAAAATAACGCATGCACGCGATATTCTGTAACAAGGTCTTGTCGACCAAAAAACGCATGTACGTGATATTCTGTAAACGAGGTCTTGTCGACCATGAACACGAGAAATCGAATCTAAATTACAGTCAGACAATGAAATCATACTGCAACTTTTTCGATCGACTCATATATGGGCGTAAATTTACAGGTTTATATCACAAGTCAATCAAATCATTTATATGTAAGTTTACAGGCTTATACATTTTATTGCCCAAGTCGATCAATTCATTTATATGTAAGTTTACAGGCTTACGCAATTTTATTGCCCAAGTCGGTCGACCCGTTTATAGGCGTAAGTTTACCGGCTTCTCATACAAACTTTCTGTAAATCGACCGACGGAATTAAATGGAGATAGAAACTTTCTGTAAATCGATCGACGGAATTAAATCGACCGACGGTATGGGTACACAAACTTTATATCATACAAGTCCAAAACCATCACTGCATAGAAGAGTCGAAACAAAAACGGAATTAAATGGAGATAGAAATTTTTTTTTTTAATGGTCGAAGTCGACCGTAAACATTCGTTACAAATGCAAATTAGAGTGACGACCAAATCATCGACAAATTACAAAAAATATTTTGGAGCATCATTCAAGTGGTGGATCGGCAGCATCATCGTTCGGGCTGGTCGACTGTTCGAGGCTCTTATCAGCGTTCTCCCCTGCGTCTGCCTCTTCTTCAGGTGAAGGCTCCTCCAGCCTAATCATTTCTTCGCAAGCGTCGATCACCTCTTGCATCTCTTCTTGCTTCCAGTTGGCATGCTGGCCTGACAGATATTCTTTAAACAACTCTGCCCTGGCCTTGCATATCGCTATGGAGGCGATCGACGTGAGCTCATCCTCTAAACCAGCGACCACGCCCTCCTTCTCTGCGACCATCGCCCTTGCAGTCGTCGACTCTTCAAGGTAACGATCTCTCTCCTCTTCCGTGCTCTTTAACTTAGTTTCTAGAACAGAAACCTTCTGCTCCAGGTCTTTCAGGCGAGCAGCAGCTGTGGCTTTCTCTGCTCGGAGAGCTTCGTTCACCTTCTTTAGCTTTTGGCACTTGTCGTTGGTCGACTTGTACCTGTCACGTAGGTACAACTGCGTCTGCAAAGCCTGCAAACACCAAATATCATAAGTAAAAATATAAGGAGGCGATACCAGTTGAAACGACATGTCAAAATAAACTACCTGGAACGCTGAGAGAACGCCCGTATCAATAACTTCTTCAGGCTGCTTCTTCTTCAAAATCTCCTCATCAGCGTCGAGGAGGAATTCGTTCGACCTGGATAGGAATCCAGCAGGATCCCCGAACGATGAGATGCCGGAAGTGAGCAGCACCATCGATGAATCAGGCTCGAAGATATCGGTAGCTTTCTTCTTCGAGCTGGACCCAGCCTTCTTCCCAGAGTCGACCGACGAATCCTTTCTTTGCCTCTTTCGTCCTACAGGACGCTCAGGGGAAGAGGTGTAAATATGTACATCTTCAGCAGCCTCACCTTCCTTCGCCTTGTCGGCCGACGGACTCTTCTTTGATGCCCGCTTCTTTGCCATCTCCTCCTTCAGACGCAGCATGGCATCAGCATTTTGAGGCAGGCGTGTCTTCGCGTTCGACATCAAAGTTACTGCGAAACGACGCTCAGTGTCAGTAATAGGCGGCAAGATAATCATTTTACAACCAAGTATTTCAAGACTTCTTCTAATCCAAACGTAGGATGCGAAGTCCTTCACTAAAGGATACGGTCGCCGCGTTCTATTCAAAGTCGACCACCGCCACAGACAGCTGTTCCTAAGCTTACCATCCGCAAGCAATACTTTGCAGCTCCGTTGTTCAGGAGGAATGCTCAATATCTTTTTTGTGATGTCTGTGGCACTCTCGCTCGTCACATCATTTTCGGCGCGCGTAATCTCTGCAAAAGAGTTTCATCTACTGTTATAACGATTATCATACTAGCAGATATATTCATAAAAGAAATATCGTACGACACTAACCTTTCCGGTTCCAAATTCTCCTCAGCACATATTGTGATGCTCCCCATGGGCCGTCAATCGGCGGACCCTTCGCAAAGAAGTATGCGTCCTTCCAAAACCGGTCGTTCGAGGTCGTGTCAACAATAAGCCTATTAGCGAAATTCCTAGGAGTCAATATGTAACGACCCCGGTCGCCTACATGCTCCTTTAGAAAGTAATTATGCAGCACACACCCCAACCCAAATCTTATATTATGCGTCTCTTGCAGAACCGTCAGGCTCAACAAGATTCTCCAACTATTTGGCATCAGTTGGCCAGGGGCAATATCAAAATATTTTAGCAGTCGACGCACCAATTCAGGGACTGGAAATCTGAAGCCTAGGCGTAATGTGTATTCGTAAAAACATGTCCACCCAGGTATATCCCAATCAGCTCGTTCACGACCTAGAGGGGCACGTAGTTCGACCGACTTGGGAATACCATACATCGTCCGCAAGCCGTCCAAATTCCTATGGGCAATCAAACTTGCTGGATTTACATCCAAGACTCCTGTCGCTCGACCAGAAGTGGACGCCTCCGCATCATTTCTACGCGGGGAAAAATCGACCGGTGTTGCTATCACGCGAACACCACCCCCGTCTAAAATACCCTCGACATTTATGTTGACGATTTCTGACGGATCTCGAACCGTGACTCGTCTATCGACACTTGTCGACCCACTATCAACACCTTCAGACCCAGCCCCCATGTCACTATCAGACCCTGATTGAGACGAAATCGAAATTGGCTCGTCGCCCGACATATCTCCAAAAAATAACTGACATGCAAAAAAGGAAAAAAAGGGCGCAGGTCAGTCAAGCCAAAACGCTACTATCACAACCTAAGGTTTCTAGATCAAAAAGAAATCCCCCGGTAGTCTACATCACGAAGCCTTAGATGAACATTGATCTAGAATCCCATAAAGGCAGCCTACTCACAAAACGGGTACTCTATCAAAGCTAAATGACGGCCCTAGTCACAACGACACCCACGCAAAGCAGAAACAGCATATACATTCAAAAACAACATGGCAGTGAATCAAAATATCAAGAGCTACCAAGAGACATCGAGAAATATAAAAAAAAAAAAAGAAAAACACACTAAGGGATATCAGAATCCAAGATTCACATACAAAGTAAAATGCAAAAAGAACAGAATGTGTACTAACCTTGAGGAAAATGAAGGAATTTACCGAGGATGGATCACCGGCACTTCGCAGAGAAAGAAAAGCAAGGAGAGCAGCAAAAGAGGAGAGCTTTCAGAGAAAGAAACCACCGGAAACGTGCAAGGTAAGTTCTTTTTGGGAGAGGAGAGGTTTACTTATAAAACCAACTCTCCCTATAACCCTAGTTAAAACGTCAGCGCCTTTTCAACTACTTAACCTGACGTGTCAACTCCCCGTCAGTTTGATTAACCCAGGTGAAGTTACCAGTTTTAAATTTCAAACACCTTTATCGAGAACTGCGCATGGGTTTAAAAGCACCTGACGTCACCATGGGAAACCTAAACGTTCCCACCTAAACGAACCATTCGCTGCATCTCAAGACCATCTGCTGTACCTCGAGATGAAAGTCGAACGACAAAATACTCGACGCCCGTCGAACGACAACCCCCTCTTTCGTAGCGTCAGTCCCCGTGCGGATACGTCGAATAGTGGTCCAAGAACATCTACTCTACTCAATGAGGGGTCGACCGACAAAGTAGTCCATCTAGCGCAAGTCACTCTCTAAATCAATAGGTTATTTCTTTAGAGAGTGGGGGACAAGCTGTGGTAGCCAGAAATGGTCCATGGGCCCAAAGCTTAACAAAGCCCAAACCTTATAATCAAAAAGACCCAAACCAGGCCCGTTGGGTTGGTCGATCCAACAAGTATCAGCAGCACGACTTGGTCTTCGAATGACCAAGTCAAGTCTTCAGTTAGGTTTGGTGGGTAACTGGAAGAGAGAATCTCTCCCAGTATCCCCCCAAATCTCGCCCACGATCATCACATGACCATTGAACGTTGGAGCCACTTCCACTACTATAAATAAGAGGGCTTCTCTACTAAAAAGCTCTCGGAACTCTCTCAAGCAAATAGATATTGAAATCTTGATCTTAACTCCGATCACCGGAAACTATCTTTCAGTCACCTAACTTCTTTGCTCAGCCCAAGCATACCTAAGGCTAACTTCAAGTTCCAACCTTCTTTGTTTCTCTATATTATATTACTGTTTCAAGTTCTTTTGCAGGTTCAGCTAGTCCCAGACGACCAATCGTAGACGACAGCCGACGTCATTCATCCACTTTCCGGATCAGTTGCTTTGGGCCCGATTCAACCCGACCCACTCGACATACCAAGTCGATCGACCACCTACAGTTTCAAGTGTATATATATATATTTTTTGATTTTCCTTAAAAAAAAATATGTGTATATATATATATATATATATATATATATATATATGAACATTATATATTGCATGTTAATTTGAGTTATTTTGTAGTACTTCCTCTTTGTGCCATATGGTGTACGTTAATGTACCATTTGCTTAATTTGATTTTCATCGATTGTTAATTGGATTTTGTTTTTCATATAATTATATAATTTTGTGTTAATTATAAAAACTTAAAAACTCAGGATCACGCCTCTAATTTATACTTTTAGATATTCAAATTAATTATTTCAAGTTGCCAATGGCCTCGCAGCGTGATGGCTGGACCCTCCTCTTGGAGCCCTCCACCATCCAAGTTCGAGTGCCAAGGCATGCATATAGATATGTCAATTTTCCTTGGTCCACATGTTGAGTGGATGTGGTCCCACCTTGTGTGGGTGTTTATCCCACCTTCGGGTGGGTAGTTATCCTACTTTCGAGGGGGTGTCTCTCTCCTTATCTGTGGGAGCTGCTCTCCGGGCCGTGCTTTGTCAGCGTCTCTATCCTCGCAGGTTCCCGACTGTTGTTGTAATCCAATTCCAGTTGCTGTTATCCAACTGTCGTAATCTAGTTGTTGTAATTTCAAAAAAAAAATTATTTCAAGTTCTTTACCTTGTTAATGTAGAAAAGAACCTAAGATTATGCTCCCCTGTCACATCTTTACTATAAAAAGAGACGACAACTACTCTGAAAGATGCAACAGACAGAAACTCTATTCCACTAAATCTGCTGTTGGAGGACTGTCACAACAACGCAGCCTTTTTAGGTTTGGCCAGCAGAGTGCCGCATACTTGGACATATTTGGCATTTTCACCGCCATATGATCTTCTCCAAATTCTAAATGATCATTTCAACATTTATAAATTCAATACTTGAGTCTTAAGCAACAAAAATCAAAAGGGATAATTACCCGGTGGCCATCGAATTGATGACACACTATCAAAATGGTCACTGGATTGGAAAGTTATTTTAAAATGGCCATTTTTGACAAACTTTGTGACACCAATGACCATTCCATCCAACTCCATCCAATTCCATCCAATGAATGGTGTTTTGGTAAATAAGGGGATGCCATTAATTTATTTTAGATGTTTTTTGGAAATCAATTTTTTCAATGAGTGACATTAATTTATTTTAGATGTTTTTGGGAAATCAATTTTTTTTTTTTTTTGAAAAGAATAATTATATTTAGTGTGTGTAAATATATATATATATATATATATATATAATCTAAAAAATCTAAAAAACAAAGAAGAGACACGTGTATTGATCTAAACCATTTCTTTATTTTTTGAAAAGAATAATTATATTTAGGGAATAAATATAATTATTCTTTTCAAAAAAAAAAAAAAATTGATTTCCAAAAGACATCTAAAATAAATTAATGTCATCCACTTATTTACCAAAATGACACTCATTGAAAAAATTGATTTTCAAAAAATATCTAAAATAAATTAAGAGTGATGATATTGACAATCCATTAAATTTCTTATTACACTCCATTTTAAATTATTTTATTATATGACAAATTTATCCTAATTAAAATTACTACAACTACAAAGAAATTCTAAATACGCTACGGAACAATTTTGCTAAAGTTCGATTTTTTTTTTTTTAATCTTACTGTGTTTCTCAAACCCTAAAACATTTTTTTTCAATATCATTAAAGTTTTATTTGATTTTGAAGTGATGAGAATGATTTAAAACAAGAAACAAACAAATCTTTTAAAGTGTGACTTTTGTTGATTTTTTGTTTACATACACAAACAACAAGAACAAAAAAAAATTGCAGATTTTTTTTCAAGTGTTGTTGACTCTTAAAAATTTTGAGAAAAAAAAAAAAGGTAAAATGAAGAAAAAAAATTCAAAAACTTAACAGCCCTTTTATTTGCCTTTTTTTTTTTGATAAGACAATGAATGAATGATTTTCTCCCTCAAATAATGATCATTGAAATATTCAATTAAACAATAATAATAATAATTTTGAAACAAATTGATTTTAATAAAAATTTAGGTTTTTATGATGATTTTTTTTTTAAAGAGTGTCAAAAGATAAAAAGGATAATTTTGGAAAAAAATGAAGTGTATTTAGATTTTTTTTTAAAAAAAATTTAAGTTTTTATAATGAAGTTTATTTAGAAAAAAAAACTATGAAAAGAAAAAACTTGGATTGTAAGGAGAAAATCTCTAAATTAATGGTATCTCTTATTTACCAAAATGCCACTCATTAGATGGAATTGGATGGAATTATATGGAATTGGATGGAATGGCCATTAGTGTCACAAAGTTCGCCAAAAATGGCCATTTTGGAACAACTTGCCAATCCAGTGGTCATTTTAATAGTGTATCATCAATTCGATGGCCATCGGGATAATTATCCCTACTTACGGCTTGGTCATGGCATTAGGTAATTAAATATTAAGCAAGTGTGTTGTTTTTCCTTGTTTTTTTCGATTTTTTTGAATAAGTTATATAATGTTACAAAATTGAAATTCTGAATAACATAAAAAAAAATAATAATAATAAAAAAGCAGGACTGCCGTAATCAGAGAAGCACCCTTTCTTCATAAACCGATCCAAATTTAGTTGCCTTTTGCATGAAAAGTACAATATTATTATTTCTTTTCTACCAAGAATTTAACATGATTTTGGTTACATTATTTGCAGTATTGGAAGCGTGGGCAAGGATATGGAGGAGGAAGAAGTCCAAAATGTGACATTCAAAAACACAATTTTTATTGGTATCCATAATGGGCTGAGAATAAAGTCATAGGCCAGGCCAGCAATGGATTTGTCAAAGGTGTTCAATTCATAGATATTGTTTTGCAAAATGTCCAAAATCCAGGTAATTGTTTGTAATTAACATAACAGAGGAAATTTGTATATAACATAGGGCTGTTTATAATTAGATAATCAACATTCTTTCGTCTAACTAACAATAAAAAAGAAATGGAAATACTTTGGCACATGTATTTGCCTCTATGGCCTTCTCCTACAAGAAGGAGCTTTCTTGGCTCAATGCCATCTAGTGTTGTATCTCTGTTGCTGTTGTAGATGGCTTTCCTTCAAAAAAAAAAAAAAAAAAAAAAAAAAAAAAAAAACCTTCTTTGTTGTATAATTTGAATAAGATGTCTACATATGTTAATTATTCTTTTTAATAAAATTTTCATGTTATTCTACAATTAGTGATTATTTTGATTTTTAAACTATTCATACATGAGAATATTTATATTAGTTCAGATTTAATGTGGATAGATTTTCTATTATTAGTTCGTCCTGATAATAAATATATCAGGACAAACAATGTGGACTACTAGATTTACATACTTTGACTCAAAGTGTATGCACTTGTCAAAACTTCTCCATAATATGTGGTCCACATTCTTCGTCCTAATACCTTTATGGGATAATTACCCCGTGGCCATCGAATTGATGACATACTATCAAAATGGTCACTGGATTGGAAAGTTGTTCCAAAATGGCCATTTTTTGGCGAACTTTGTGACACCAATGGCCATTCCATCCAACTCCATCCAATTCCATCCAATGAGTGGGGTTTTGATAAATAAGGGGGTGCCATTAATTTATTTTAGATGTTTTTTTAAAATCAATTTTTTCAATGAGTGACATTAAATTATTTTAGATGTTTTTGGGAAATCATTTTTTTTTTTTTAAAAGAATAATTATATTTAGTGTGTGTAAAATATATATATATATCAGAAATTCTATTATCAGTTCCTTGTATATGGGCCACAAGATTTAAATACTTTGACTTGGCTGTATGCACTTGTCAGTCAAAGTATTTAAATCCAGTGGCCCACATACAAGGAACTGATATAACTTTTGTCAGTTCGAACTGATAATAGAAAGACTGATATATATATATATATATGTATATATATATATATATATATATAATCTAAAAAATCTAAAAAACAAAGAAGAGACACGTGTATTGATCTAAACCATTTCTTTTGTTTTTTGAAAAGAATAATTATATTTAGGGAATAAATTTAATTATTCTTTTCAAAAAAGAAAAAATTGATTTCCAAAAGATATCTAAAATAAATTAATGTCATCCACTTATTTACCAAAATGTCACTCATTGAAAAAATTGATTTCCAAAAAATATCTAAAATAAATTAAGAGTGATGATATTGACAATCCATTAAATTTCTTATTACACTCCATTTTAAATTATTTTTATTATATGACAAATTTATCCTAATTAAAATTACTAACAACTACAAAGAAATTCTAAATACACTACGGAACAATTTTGCTAAAGTTCGATTTTTTTTTTTAATCTTACTGTGTTTCTCAAACCCTAAAACATTTTTTTTTCAATACCATTAAAGTTTTATTTGATTTTGAAGTGATGAGAATGATTTAAAACAAGAAATAAACAAATCTTTTTAAAGTAAGACTTTTGTTGATTTTTTGGTTACATACACAGACAACAAGAACAAAAAAAATTGCAGATTTTTTTTTCAAGTGTTGTTGACTCTTAAAAATTTTGAAAAAAAAAAAAAGTAAAATGAAGAAAAAAAATTCAAAAACTTAACAGCCCTTTTATTTGCCTTTTTTTTTTGACAAGACAATGAATGAATGATTTTCTCCCTCAAATAATGGTCATTGAAATATTCAATTAAACAATAATAATAATAATTTTGAAACAAATTGATTTTAATAAAAATTTAGGTTTTTATGATGAATTTTATTTTTTAAAGAGTGTCAAAAGATAAAAAGGATAATTTTGGAAAAAAATGAAGTGTAGTTAGATTTTTTTTTTTAAATTTAAGTTTTTATAATGAAGTTTATTTAGAAAAAAAACTATGAAAAAAAAAACTTGGATTGTAAGGAGAAAATCTCTAAATTAATGGTATTCCCTTATTTACCAAAATGCCACTCATTGGATGAAATTGGATGGAATGATCATTAGTGTCACAAAGTTCGCCAAAAATGACCATTTTGGAACAACTTTCCAATCCAGTGGCCATTTTAATAGTATATCATCAATTCGATGGCCACCGAAGTAATTATCCCCTGTAAGTAACACCTTCAATCCACAAGTTATTGGTGCCTTGGTGGCAGGGCCAATGGAAATTAACGCAATCATCTTCGAGTGTTATTGTGAAGGAAGTTTCAGAATATATATATTAATAAATTTAAATTGAGTCAAAGCCGTGTAAATTTAATAAAAAATTAAACATCTGTGCGGCGGGCTGTGTATAATGATATTTAATTATTTATGAAAAAGTCCGGTCATGCAATAATGACCTCTGACTTGGGAATTAATCAATGAATTCAACCCAAAATGCTATATATAAACTCCACAGGCCTTGTGCAATTTAGAGATATATCTTATAAACTCTACAGCAAAACATTGAAATAAATACACACGAAAAATTAAGATCTATTTTTTGAAGAGAGCAAAACTTATATAGTATCTTCACCAAAGTTGTCTTTCGATGACGAAGCCTTACTTAGCACCCAAGAAGCTCATGAAATTATGGGTTGTGCTGGTCGTTATTGTCCTTATGTTATCTATAGTTGCTGCGAAAAGTGCTGGTGGGATTGCAGGAGTAGGCGGACGCGGTAGCGGTAGCGGTAGCGGAAGAACAAGAGTGATAGGAGCTGGTGGCGCTGGCAGTCATGGTAGAAGCAGCAGCGCATCAAGCCTTGGTGGTGCAAAGGCATATTGGCGTATTTTGAGTATAGTCATGCTTTATAATTTTCTTATGTTGCGTTAGAATTTCTTATGTTACGTTGTATACTTAATTTCTTGAGGAGGAGGCAGACGTCGTAGTGGTGGAGGTGGTGGTAGCAGCATGGGTGAATCCATGATCTTTTATCAGCTGGCTGAACTAAATACTACTAGTTATATATATATATATACTTTCGTCTCTAATTTATGGAACAAAAATATTATATGCAAGATTTATTTCTTTTTTACGCCCTCTGTGCAATTATTTAAATTTCTTTTAGCTTGTTAATTAATGTAGTAAAACAGTACCTGTGCAATATATGATAACGATTCTGCTTCTCTACTTATACTGTAAAAAGAGAAAACAACTGCTCTGAAAGTCGGTGCTGTATTCAACAGATAGAAAACTCAATACATGTTAATTCGACCAACTCTGTCGTTGGAGGTAACGCTGCCTTTCTGGGTTTGGCCGCATTCTCATAGACTTCTGTATCTGGCATTTCCATCTCTACTTGATTTTTAAATTCTAAATCATTAATCAGCTTGATATATATATATATATATATATATATACACGATCTCGTTCACATCAGTACGCACTGATATAAATATATAAGAACATTGGATGTAAACCTTTCATTATGAAGAAGTTTTGACAAATGTATACATACTCAGTCAAAGCATGGAAAATGAGTGGCTCACATTTAATATTCTCATATATTTACATCAGTGCGTACTGATTTGAACATTTATATATATATATATATATTGAAATTGGATAGATTTACACCACTCCACCGCTTGTAGTTGTATGAGTGGAATTCCACCTCCTTCCACCTCCTTCCCTTATCATAGACCTCATAGTCATCACCTAATGTGGGGCTATATATATTTAGGGTGGCAATAGTCGGTGATAATTGCAATAATGACCCCTTGTTTATTGCCTATATAAAATGTTGGGTTAGTCACCAGTCACTACCGCTTGAATTTGCAAATGGCAACAGATCATTGGTATAGTCTGTATAGACGTGGCTTTGTTTTATGACACGTGTCATTATCATGGCAGTTTTTCATTGGTTGAAAATCACTATAATATTGAGCGGTGATCCCTTGATGTAGAATGTAATGAAGAACCGAAGTTAACAATAAAACATCCAAAAATCAATTGTTCACACATTTTGTGAATGAGAGCATTCTGGTTTCTTCCTGATGGTCAAGAGCACTCCGTATTCTCCTCCTACGCCATTGACTTCTAGTTCATCTCTTTTTTCCCAAATTTTAGTGCTAGAGATTTATAATCATGTTTTGTCAAATTCTTCTGCCGACCCTTCAAAGCTCACTAGTCTTTTGAGTCCTTTTTGTGTGTTGATCAAGTGTGCTTAATTACTCTATTGGTTAACCCTTTTCTTCTGACTTCAAAATTACTTGTTGCTATCACCGATTCCCATTTACTTTGTTAAGGTCAAGAAATTTTTAGTAGATTGTTTATCTAATGATGTTATGTTCTGACAATAAGTGGAGCAATTTGTGGACAGATGATTATTTCAGGGAGTTTGTGGACCAAGTCCCAAAAGGGTGCCGCATAAAAAAATCTGATTCTTGCCACACTGGTTGCCTTATTGATGAAGCAAAGGAGCAAATAGGGGAGAGCACAAAACGTCAAGAACAAGAATCCAGTTCTGGTTTTGGCTTCTTTTTTGAACGGTAAGTTTTATAAAGCAAGTGGGAAAACCGCCCCAAGCAAATAACAGGTCCGATGGGCAAACACAAAACCAAAGGAGCAACACAGAGAAAAAACCTCCCAAAGACCACGAAAAGCTGATGAAAAAAAAAAAAAAAAAAACCAATAGCGAAACTATGCAAAAATGAAAACCAAGACCATCACTTTGACCCTAGCCTCCCTTACAACAAAAAGCAAACATGGAACTAGCCATTGTTACTGTCTTTCCCTGTTATGTTCCGTCCCTGCTTCAACCGTGTTGGGGTCTTGATTTTCAAGAAAATTAGAAAAAAGAGACAGAACTCTGTCACTAGAATCTCTCAGGACACTGACCAAGCCACACTAAATTTCACTGTGTCGATCGCGGTGAGGTGGTCCGCCTCCCTCCCTTTGAAAACGAGATGGTTCCTAACTTCCCAAATGGTCCAGACTAGCGCAAATAACAACGACCCCAAGCTCTCCTACACTTCAGCCAAGGACAAAGACTCGCCTAGCCTCTAAACCAACCTTCAAAAGACAGATTCGAGCAGCTGGAAACACCCCACCAGCCCATACTTTTATTCCACAACCTCTAAGACCACCTACAGTTGAGGAAGAGATGATCCACAGTCTCGTCGTCGGCATTGCACAATGGATACACCACACTTAAAGGGCTATAACCGAAACAACAACGTATAACATCTTTAACCATCACCCTACCTTTGACAAGTTTCCACACAAACACTTCAATCTTGGGAGGGTAAATTCCTTGCCATATAGGCTCGGACTCCATAGAATTCACATTTGCCTCCTCTGCAAGGCATTTTCGAAAGAAGCTCACTGAAAAGAGACCGTTAATGTTGAAAGACCATGCAATAATGTTTTCCACCAAGGGACGAACTGTCACACAATCCAGGAAAGAAATGAAGCAACTCCAATGATCCAACTCCCAATCAAAGAGAGGCCTTCTTAGAGTAATCTCCCAATTCCATCTTGAACCCGTCCATTTGCCGAAATCCTTGATAAATTCCACCTTATTGGAACCAAGAGCAAATATTCAAGGAAAAGCTCTTTTTAAAGGAATCGAATCCGAAACCAACTCACTCCAAAAACGCACTCTCTCCCCATTGCCTACAATGACTTTGATACCCTCCTTCAAAGCTTTTTCCGATCTAGAACCGTCTACGAAGAGGCTGCGGACAGCTTTGACAAAGTAGCGTGACAATACCCATCCCACCTTAACTCCACCATCACGTTGATGCTCCGTTTGTGTGCTAATCTGAATCTGAATATGAATGCTTTCTCTTAGACAAGAGAACATATTATTTGATTATTGCTAGCAGGAGCTTGTGTGATGTGCTTTTAAGGCAAATGGTTTGTGTTTACAACTTTTTTTTAAAGCCATTTTCTTGCATGGAGACAAGGAGGGAGTGAAAGAAACTCTTTTTACTATCTTAAAATAAACCAAAAGTTTATGCATTTTTTTTTTGTGTGGATGGTTGGTGGGATTCCAAATTGATCCACCTCATATCATTTACATATTTAATGTTGCTGTTTGATACATCTATACAAAATTTTCAACTTATTTGAGATATCGGTTTAAATTGCTAAATAACAGGCATTCTTGTACTGCCTGTAGTTTTGGTTTTTTTCATTTAAGCCATAAAAACATATCAGAAAATCTCACATTGTTGCAGGATTGCAGCGATTATTATGAATCGATTGAAGCACTAGTTTTTTGTGCTCTATCTGTACTTCTATGGAAATTTTCAGGGTTGAAGCTTGTTTTAAGACGATAGTTTTTTAACAAAAAAGGAATTTCTATTTCAGCTATACTCTGATTTTGAATCAAGAGCTTTTATATACTTTCTTCTCTAATAATTTATTATTTGGGAAGAGAAAGATTCAAACACACAACATGCTTTTACAAGTGTAGCATTAGACCATCCTTGTCTCGTAAAAAAAAATATGTATATATATATATATTGATTTGACAATATCCGTACACTTATTGATTTTTGTTTTTTAATAAAAAGATACAACAGCCACACTGAGAAAATCGGTGCTGCTGCATGCAACATTACAAACTCGATACATGTCAATTCCGTACACCAACTTTGTCTTTGGAGGACTGTCACAGTGCAACAATACAGTTTTTTTTTTTTTTTTTTTTCATTCAAATTCTAAATCATTTCAATATCTATAAATTTGATACTTGAAAGTTGAATCCCAAGAAACAAAAATCAACATAATGACAAAATAGATAAATATAAATATAATATTCTCATGCAAGAATAGTCTAAATATTTTTAAAAATATGTAACTTTGAATAAAATAATTAATTACTTCAAGGTAACTATAATTAAATTGATCAAACCGTAAACCTATAATTAAATTGACTGTGAGTGAGGTGTGATGATGATGAGATCATACGAAGAAGACAACAAGTAGGGATGGCAATGGGTCGGGTTCGGTTCGGTTCGGGTCGGGTCCTATTGGACTCAGACCCAGATCCGATAAAAAAAATTGGATCCAGACCCGGACCCAGACCCAGACCCATGAAAATTTTCAGGTTCGGGTTCGGGTTCGGGTTCGGGTTTGGACCCGCGGGTCTTAGGAAGACCCAGACCCAACCAAGGACCCATGAAAATTCGGGGGTCTGAGTCTGGACCCACGATCCAAAAAAATTAAAAAAATACTAAAAAAACATATATACTTAAATATATAAATAATTAAATAATAAAAATAAATAAATAGAGGACATAAAAGCGAAATATTCTTATTTGCATTCAATTTCAATTTCAAAATTTTCAATTTTTTAATTTTTTTTTAAACTAACTCACTATTCGGGTCTACGGGTCCGGGTCCGGGTCCGGGTCTATGGACCCAGACCCAGACCCGACCTGGACCTGAATCGGGTCTAATATTTTGGACCCAGACCTATCCCGTGACCCGAATGTGAGGACCCAAACCCGACCCACACGGGTCTGGTCCGGGTCGGGTCTCACGGGTCTGGGTCTAATTACCATCCCTAACAACAAGCCGTAAATTCAATCCATGTAAAGAGCATTCCGTCATTTCGTTTCTCTACACTCATTTTTTTTTTTTTTTTTTAATAAAGCAACCTGGTGCATTCATAAACCTATACCGGAGCCCTCCCTCTCTCTCATCAGCACCAAAAACTAGTCTTCAATCATCTGATAAGCAAAAACAAAAATGGCAAATACAAGAACCATGTTTTTTAACCCGACCCGTATCCCATGTCTCCTTCCTCCTCCGCCTCATCTAATTAACCATATTAATTATATTATATTAATATTGATTTAATATAATATAATTAACGAAAAAAATGAAATAAAGTTCTAAAATTATGTCTATTTTAGTTATTGTAACTAATTTCAGCACTTTTGAAATAAAATTACCAAACAATTTTGAGCTATACAGTAGTTTTAAAAGTTTAATTATCCAAATATCTGCTGATTAACTTCACAGCTAATTATTCTTTCAGCACAGCTAACAGTGATTATTATAAAAGTTACAGCAATACCAAACTGACCCTTATAAATACAAATGTTACCGGTGATATTAATTAACATTGATTTTATCAAATTATTGTTAAATATATCAACCATCAATTAAATCGTTCGACAAATTTGTTTGAGAGTAATTTACAAAATATATTAAATGTTAGCCAATAGCATGCAAGTGAAATATCTTCGGTTTATCATTGTTTTAGATTTTAGTCGCAGCCATGGTGTTTAAAAAAAACAAAAAAAAAAGAAGTGAAATTGCTTCAAGTAAATTATTTATTTGAATTCAGGATTATCTGTAATTAATTAGATTGATTAAAATGAGATGAAGTTAGTTCAATGGGAAATCCCTCACACTTGCATCATGAGGTTGTGGATTCGAGTCCTCTCCCTCCCATACAAAAGTCCCAAATTTTTGTAATAATGTAATACTTCGAACGAACGAACGAACGAACGAACGAAAAAAAAAAAAAAAAAACCTTTGAGTGAACCTTTGATGATTATCAAGTGAAGATAAGATCATAAATTCATAAGAAGATGACAACAAGCTGTAAATTCATTATATGTCAAGGGCATTGTCGTCATTTGGTTTTTCAATAGGTTTCGGTGCTAAATCAAAACTAGACAACACCAAAAATTTCTCTACTCTTCTCTGCATCTGAAAAAAATTAAAAAAAATACAAAAATGGCAAACCAAAGCCGTGTATTTAAACCCGACCCGAACGGCCGTACCCCACTTCTCCTTCCTCCTCTGCCGCATACACGTCGCAATATTCCATCTCCAAGTCTTGTCCGTTCTTTACGAGTCGGATTCACTCCAAGAACAGACCTTTTCCACTGTCTTTCCCTCGTGGCCTCATTCACCGTCACCAACCTCATGACACTTTACCAGTTTGTTTTCCCACCGCCATCCAAGAAAAAATATCCCTCCGGAAAACCAAACGAACACAACTGTATGGATCACTGAGTCTCCACATGTGTTCATTAATCGCTATGAATCTATATAATTATTAAAAAAAAATTATAATTCTTTTAAAGGAAACATACATAAATGGAAATGTTTTATCGAGTTATTTGGTATAATGTAAAGAATTATTTAATTCAACTATCAAACAAAATAAAATAAAATAATTATATGATATTTAATTCAATTGTTAAAAAATAAATATAAAATATACAGTATATCTATTTTTTAATCATTCACGTTACTAATATACATATTAGTATTAATAAGTAGGTACAAAGTATTAGATCTCTTATTAGTTGTAGCGTTTTTTTTAGTCGTAGATCTATTTTTATTTTATTTATTCATGGAGTATATATAAAAATAGTCTGCTAATTATTAAAACATTAGATAAAAATAACCATTTAAAAATGATTATAAAAAAAAATCAAATTATAATATTAAATAATAATAATAAATTTACATAAAATAAAAGTTAGAATAAAAATGTCTTTATATTAAATTAACAAAAATAATTTGATATTTTAAAAGATTCATTAATTAATCTCACAAAACTGTTGTTACCTGTCAAAAAACAATGCTTTTTAAATAATCATTTTTAGAAGTTTTATCAAACTTTTTTCATACTAAAATTATTAAATAATTTGATTCTCATTTCTCTAAACTTCAAAAGCAAATACCAAATTAGCCCTAAATCAAATCTAATTTCCTTATTAAATATGTTCCTTTTTAATTATAAATAAAAGTTGTTGTATGGACTTGTTTGTATTTTTCCACCCCATCTAGTTCGTGTTTTCTTTTCGGTATTCTCAATAATCAATGATTTGCTTTCATTCTGCTGTTGCATCGGTTGGCATCACAACCTCGTTGTGGCCTTTTTGATCAGATATCTTTAAAAAAAGAAGGAAAAAAAAAAAAACGATGAACAACCAAACCCGATTTGCTGCACCCACACCAAATTACATAGCTCAAATTGACGAAGGTACAAGAGACTACTACCTTATCAAAAACGAGGTTGATGAGTCAAAAAATGGAGCCCATTAAGATAAATGGGTTTTTGAAGGGGATGACTTGAGCACATAACCTTGTGTAGGTATGAGAGATATATCACTAACCATATCCGTTGAATATTTACGTGAATGTTTTGAGTTCTAAATCTAAAGATATAACAACATTTTAAATTGACGAGATGAGGTTGTTGGTTTGGTGGTAAACTCCCTACACTTATGCCTCGAGGTTGTGGGTTTAAGTCCTCCTTCTTCACACACCACCACCCACCCCACCCCCCCCCCCCCCCCCCCCCCCCCCCCCCCCCCCCCCCCCCAAAAAAAAAAAAAAAAAAAAAAAAAAAACCCTAATTTATGTAGTATTTAAAATGAAAAAAATAAACTGATAAAATGATTTTTGAATATATTTTTAAAATTTTACTTTTGTTAACCTCAACCCATCTCTGATCCCCTTCCCTACAAATGCAAACCAAACTTTTTAAATAACATAATTGAGATTTTGATATCAAAACCTCTTATGCAGTAATAGAGGTTTTTTTATTTTTTTATTTTTTTATTTTTTTAATTATGTTATATATTGAAATAATAAGATTGGATTTATTTTAACGACCCTTTTTATATGATTCATCTTCTTTTTGGGTGTTGAGAATGTTATAGAAGGCAAATATCGTGATTAATCACTATCTTTATAAATTAAACATTAAAGTGCTTTTATTATGAAGATAGCATCACTCATAATTATTATTACTGCTACGTATTTTTATAGTAATTATAACACTATCCTAAATACAATACCAATTAACTCTCAAGAAACAAAAATCCAAATAATCACTAACTAATGAACATGGAAATTACTATAAAAATGCTAATTTCGTGAGGTATAACAGTGGCCCTCACAATTTTTTGCTAGACAGTGTATAGCAAATAAGTTATATAAAGTTAGACTTAATATTAATCGAAAATCAGATTCCATATTTTGTTCTTAACCACTTATATTTGTCTGCCTTTCCCAGCAGTGAAGGATACCTTTCATTCTTAACCCTTTGTAACAATTTTTTTAGTGATGGGAAGATGATAAATGAGTTGTTTCCAAAGCAACCGCAACTTAAGCATTTTACCGATCTTCTGAGACGTGTTGTGGTACCGATAGTACAACCAACGGTTAGATAGAGGTATACTTGATTTACCATACGTAACAAAGTTGTATAAGTTAGGACTGGAGCTTAAAGTTGATGAAAATGGAAGCTGGTCCGAAAAAAAGATTGGGAAAGAGAAAGAGTGAAATGGTTGCCATGGTTTGAAATAAATGAATTACAAATCTCATACATTGAAATCTCTAACGAGAAAGAGCATATTCTCCGAAACATAATGGTTTTGGAGATTTTTTACTATCCAACAAAAACCTACATATGTCATTATGCTAATATGATGGATTATCTTATCGATACCACCAAGGATGTGGATTTGCTTGTTGAGAAAGGGAGTATTGTCAATCATGTGGGTGATTGAATCAATATCCAAGATGTTCAACAGACTTTGCTTATACATCACATTAAGTGGTTCTCTTTATTATGCAAATGCCGAGGAAATGAAAGCACACTATAGTGGTTCTCCTTAGGTAGAGTCTTCAAGGAGTATCTCACCAGAATGAGTCAGTTTTAAACGTTTGTCCCCATTTGCACCATCTTCATTCAGGCATCGTTTACCCAAATAGACCTTAGCCTCTAGCCCATAATCTTGTCGAACTCCATCACGAACCCACCTATTCCACTTACCTACCTTAGGCCCAGCCACAATACCAGCTTTGTCTTTAACTACAAAACCAGGCCCATTATCAATAACTTCTGTAAAATTGGTCATGTCAACCACACTAGGTCCATCATTAGGTTCCTTAAAGCCCTTTGAAACTTCCAACCCACCATCTACCTTCATTTCAACTATGTCCACTCTAGAGCCCACATAGCCCACCCCTGACTTTGGCCGCATACTACCACCGTTGACCTCTGAAACTATATAGGGTTTCACATCAAACAGATTATGTTTCTGATTAATCGCTTCCTTCTGCACAACCGATTTTATTTATGTTATCAGCCACTGACATATTGTTATTTGTTTCCCATCTAAACTAGGAACTTGGAGGTCATGGGAGAAAATGATAATCAATCTAGAGAATGGTCAATTGACATTGATTAGGAAAACAATTTGGATGAAGTTTTGGAACTAGGGCCTGATTGTTGTATATATAGGGTTTCTCAATATCTTCGTAAAATAAATGAAAAAGCCTTTACTCCCGGTTTTATTTCAATAGACCCTCTTCACTATGGTAGTACAGAATTGATGGGAATGAAAAAACAGAAAACAAGATTTTTGTCAAAATTTAGAGAACGAGTAAGTGCATAGAAATTGGAGGAATTCGAGACATATATCCAGAATCAAAAGCAACGAATCTGTAATCACTATTCAGTGACCTCTAAGCTTCAGATCAGAAAATACATAACAGTAATTCTGCATGATGCTATCTTCATCGTTGAACTTTTCGTAAGGAATAACAGTGTCCCTCACGATCTTTTGCTAGACAATGCACATTATATAAAGTGAGACCTAATGTTAATCGAAAATCAGATTCCATATTTTGTTCTTAACCACTTATATTTATCAGCCTTTCCTAACAATGAAGGATATCATTCATTCTTAACCCTTTGTAAGAAATTTTTTAGTGATAGGAAGATGATAAATAAGCCGTCCAAAGCTGCCTCAACTTAAGCATTTTACTGATCTTCTAAGACGTGTTGTGGTATCGATAGTACATCTAACAGTGGATTTAGATAGAGATATAATTGAACAACCAACAATGGATTTAGATAGAGGTATACTTGATTTATCATACGCGACAAAGTTGTATAAGTTGGGGCTGAAGTTTAAAGTTGATGAAAATTGATGCTGGTCCGAAAAAAGATTGAGAAAGAGAAAGAGTGAAAAATGGTTGTCATGGTTTAAAGTAAATGAATTACAAATCACGTAAATTGAAATCTCTAACAAGACAGAGCATGTTCTCCGAAACATAATGGCTTTGGAGATTTTTTTTCTATCCAACAAAAATTTACATATGTCATTATGCTAATCTGATGGATTATCTGATCGATACCACCAAGGATGTGGATTTGTTTGTTCAAAAAAATGAGTATTGTCAATCATGTGGGTGATTGAATCAATATCCAAGATGTTCAATAGACTTTGCTTACACATCGCATTAAGTGGTTCTCTTTATTATGCAGATGTCAAGGAAATGAAAGCATACTATAGTGGTTCTCCGTAGGTAGAGTCTTCAAGGAGTATCTCACCAGAATGGGCCAGTTTCAAACGTTTGTCCCCATTAGTACCATCATCATTCAGGCATCGTTTACCCAAATAGACCTTAGCCTCCAGCCCATAATCTTGTCTGCACTAATTAATCCACTAACAGGAATAGAACAACTAATGCCTAAGTGACTCTAACTACCAACTAACCTGACTGGCTAATGCCGAAGTGGCTCTAACAACCAACTAACTTGACTCTTGACTCAATCTTTATTTACGACCTGAATGAAGCCTTACGTGTCCATAGATGTAGGAGATACACCATGCACTGTCACATTGTCTTTGGAGTTTCAATTGACTTGCAGAATAGAGCAAACAACTTGTATAATGGTGAGAATCAGGAGAAAAACTGCAGCAAAGGTTGCGGTGCCAGTCCAAATATCACTGAAATATGTTCTTTTCAAGGTGGCCTTCCAACGGTTCCATGGTTGCCTATAGTGTGTTTTCATTTGCCTGATTACTTCAGTATAAGGAGAAGGAGTTAATGTGATGTCTTTGCAAATTCCATTGAACATCTTAACTACTGATTGAGCATCACCCAAGTGATTGACAATAATCCCTTTTTCAACAAGTAAATCCACATCCTCAGTGGTATCGATTAGACGATTCATCAGATCAGCATAATGACACAATTTAGTATCAATTGGATAGTAAAAAAGCTCAAAAGCCATTACGTTTTTAAGAACACACTCTGTATCAGGAGAGATACCAATCTGTGGGATTCGTAATTCGGTTACTTCAAGCCATGGTAACTATCCACTCTTACTCTTTCCCAATGTTATTTTGGTCCAGGATCCCCTTATAGCTTTAAACTCCAGTCCCGACACATACAACTCTGTTGCGCTTAGTATATCAAAAAATTATTGTAGACCCAGTGGCGGACCTGTTGATTGTTCTACTGGTATCAAAAAATGTCTCATGAGATTAGTAAAATGCTTAATTTGCAGTTGCGTTGGAAACGGTGGCACATATCTCAACCTCTTACGAGCTAAATAAGTGTAACAAATACGTATGAATGAAGGGTATCCTTCACTGCTGGGAAAGGTCGACGAAAATAACCGGTCAAAAACAAAGAATGAAATCTGATTTTCAATTAATATTATGTCTGCAAATATCTTATTTCTTAGCTGCTCATTGTTTAGCAAAAATTCAGAAGGGCCAACGGTATACCTCGTGAGAAGTTCAACAATGAAGACAGCATCATGCATAATTACTAATAAGAATTTTCTAATCGGGAGCTTAGAGGTCACCGAATAGTGATTACAGATTAGTTACTCTTGATTCCGGAGATATGTCTCGAATTCCTCCAATTTCTGTGCACCTACTCGTCCTTTAAATGATGACAAAAATCTTGTTGCTACTTTTCAGTAGCACTACTACACTAATTAATCCACTAACAGGAATGTTATAGTCAAAAATGACTTCTCGGGGTACGATCTTCGGGTTGTAATATGATGAGATGACAATACGCATAAGCGACTGGAAAGGGAACGAAAGGGACAATTTTATTGAATAATGTGGAAGTAAATTCCCACTTCCAAAGGGGATTATACAATGTTCTTGTCAAAGAGTAAGGAAAACAGAAAATTTCTCAGCCCCCATTTTGGTGCCAAATGAGGGCATATATAGCCAAAGTTCTGACGCTTCAGGCACGTGTCGAGGGATCAGTGGCTGAGTCCGACAGCTGTCTGTACGTGGTCAGATATGTTGCTGTTCATCAAAGTTATCCTCCGAATCATAGTTCGGTATTTTATTTACGGTGGCAAGGAGAGCCGAGGGAAAACAGTGTTCAGAATATACTCCGAACATATGATCGGTCATACAAGTTCGGGGGATAAGGCTAATAGTCGGTATCTAAGGAAGTTCACGATCGGGCACAACAGTTCCCCCTCGAGCTCATAATTCGGTATGGAGCACCCGATTGTGGGCTCGAAGTCGAAGTGTCCCTATGTTCCGAAGATTGCTTGGGTCTCGTTTGGCGAAAGATCAACCTCGTTCGCTGTTAGTATGCGGGTGACACGTGGCTAACGGAACGGGACGGCGTACACGTGTCGGGCTGTGGGAGGTCGGTTTCGCGCCGCTTCGTGTACTGTGCTGAGGGGCCTTATAAATAGTGGTGTAGGGCCGACCATAGCTCCCCACCTGCGTTTTTTTCAACTGATCAGAGCGTCTTCGGTATCTGAGGGAGTGCAAAACAGAAGGAAAGGGAAAACAGGTTAGTCTCCGATTTTTGATTCTCGTCCGCTCTTTTCGTTTCGTTTCGCTATTACATTCACCGATGGTTCGAAAAGTCGGGGCGCCAAGCCCTGTGGTCTCGTCAAGTTCGGAATCTGGTTCGTCGGAGTCTACGTCAGGAAGGGTCTCCGTAGGTAGCAGTACCAGGAGCGCTTTCGGTGATGCTGACGTGCAAGATGCAGGAAGTCCTGAGGTCCAACAGATTCATGAGGGCGCTCAGGAATCGGGGGCAGGCCCTCGCACAATAGAACTTCGTGAGGGATACAACTCCGAAGAGTTAGTTCGGGGTGAGATAGATCACTCAAGGTTTGCGATAAACCATCTGAGGGAGAACAAAGTGGACGCACGTAAACTTAGCCGACTAGCCACAGAGTTCTCGATCCCCCGAACTGTGGGTATGAGGGTTCCTCGAGATGGGGAGAAAGCGAGTAACCCTGAAGGAACATCGGTGGCCTTTCACCCCGCATTTCTGGAAATCGGGGCCAGGTTACCGTTGCAACAGTATATCCGGAGGGTCCTACGAGAGATTGGGATTGCCCCGGCTCAGTTGAATCCGAACGCTTGGAGAATAGTGATCGGGATGTATTCGCTATGGAGAAGCATGGGGTTTCCGGAGCCAACACTTGCGGAGATTGGGCACTGCTACCGGCTATACTCCCATAAATCTGGGGGTGATGGCTGGTGGGCTCTTGCTTGTTGTGACAAGCAAGACGGCGAACCTCTGATCACCGGGCTTCCTTCCTCGAACAAAGAATGGAAGAAGACTTGGTTCGTCGCCCGAGGCGACTGGGGCAAAGACCTACAGCTCGGTGGTCGTCCACAGAGGGTTCGCTCGGTGTTCAATATCCCAGGTGTTTGGGTTTTCCATAGGTTTATTTTCTGTGTTTACCGATTTAATCGTCATTTTAATTTGTTATGTTTATCGGAATGCTTTCATTTTGCAGCACCGTGGGAACGTGTTACCTTCGAGGAATTATCCCAGGTGGAGAGGAAGCACGTGTCGGACGCTTGGCAAGTTTCCCCCGAAAGGAGGCACGTGGATCACCTGTTAGACGACCGGAGGCTACACGATCTCGGGTTCATCGGGGTCCTTACGGAGGCGAGGAAGCGGAAGGTTGAGAAAACCTTATCAAAGAAGAGTAAGGACCTCTGTAATTCGTAGTCTTCCGATTTTTTATGCCCGAATGGGAAGACTTGTACAATTATTAATATCATTAATCAACTTTATACAGGAAAAATTACCGCGAAAGCCAAACGGAAGATGGCCGATAAGGGGAGAGGAGGCACCGACAAACGCAAGGATGAAAAGAAGAAGAGGAAGCTGAATCTTCCCCAGGGCCCAAGGTTGGTGGCTGAGGAGGAATCTGAGAGTAACTCTCCTCTGCGGACAAGGGCCAGCAGACCTACGGTAACTGTGGCCGCTGCTGGAACATCTGGGCAAATTCCGCATGCCATTCCCATGAGATCCGGAGGCCAGGGGACCACCGAGGGCGATCAAGGTGCGACCGGTGGCGGACCAATAAATGTGGAGCTGGTTGACTCCGATAAGGATATGCCCGAGGAGGCTCCTCTGAGTAAAGGCAAGGACGTTCGGGGGGACACTACATCTCCTCCGAATTATTTTAGGCATCCCTCTTCTAGGGCTTCTGTGTCTGGCACAAAGCCCATCAACCCCGTAACCGGAGTGGAGTACCTCTGCATCCACGGGAAGGATCTCCTGAGGAGTGGTGAGATATCGGGGTACGGAAAGATGTCTAACGTAGACAGAATCCGACATGGACAGGCAAACCTTCTGCAGGTAATGCTATTAGCTTTCGTAGGTCTGAAGCTTGTCTGTGTTATTTGGCATTCTCAAGTGAGGTGCCTCGGATAACAATTTCCTCTTATTAATCATTAGGCCATCGGCAACCTCCTCCACATGGAGAACAGGTACGGGGATGCGAAGGCAAAATGCGAGAAGCTGCAGAAGGAGAAAGAGAGGGTGGAGGAGGAACTGAATGAATCAGTGGCGGCTCTGGAGTCGCAGAAGTCTATGGTCGGAGACATATCCTCCGCATATCAGAAAGTGAAGGCCGGGTGCAGAGATAAGCATGCGAAGCTCTGTGACTACCGGGCTCGGCTGAAGAGAGCAAACGAATCCATTCGGAGCATGAAGGAAGACCTTCCGGACAACGCCGTGAATATATTTGTGAATTCAGAAGACTTCTCCGAGATTCAGGAGAAGACATTCGATTCGGCGGTCCAGGACGTGAGAACCTTACTGCTCCGAGCTTATCCAGATTTTGATTTCTCCGCGTTTGATGCGGATGTTGCAAAGGCGACCGAATCCCGGGTCAGGAGGCAGAGCGAGTCTGTCAGGGACATCTCCGAAGATTTTCAGGAGGAACCACTTTCGGAGGAGGAACCTGAGGCGGTATCGACTGATGATGAAAGGTTCGTCCCAAACCCTGCCTCCGACAAGGGAAAAAGGTCCAGGGGTGATTAACTTCCGAGGGATATGTCTTTCTATTTTTTGATTTTATCTATTTGGGGATTCATTCGGGGATTGTCCCGAGATTTTTGTAGGCCTCGGGCCATATTTAAACGTTATCTATATCCAAGTAAATGTGTTCGGAGTTTTTGATTCAGATTTTATTCCTTAAGTAATTTTGTTATGCTACTTAATGGTTCTGCCATCGGAAGTTATAAACACGCCAATATCCGCTATAACAAACATGCCAATATCCGATATAACAAACATGCCAATATCCGATATAATGAACATAACAATATTGCATCCATTATTAGGTTAAGTATCCGTGGCATTCAAAGGAAAATTGCATTCCTTTCGGAATCGTCGGTGCTCCCGTGGGGGTGGAGACTTTTTTGCTCCTTTCGGAGTCTTCCGGTGCTCCCATGGGGGTGGAGACTTTTGTGCTCCTTTCGGAGTCTTTCGGTGCTCCCATGGGGGTGGAGACTTTTGTGCTCCTTTCGGAGTCTTTCGGTGCTCCCATGGGGGTGGAGACTTTTGTGCTCCTTTCGGAGTCTTCCGGTGCTCCCATGGGGGTGGAGACTTTTGTGCTCCTTTCGGAGTCTTTCGGTGCTCCCATGGGGGTGGAGACTTTTGTGCTCCTTTCGGAGTCTTTTCGGTGCTCCCATGGGGGTGGAGACTTTTGTGCTCCTTTCGGAGTCTTTCGGTGCTCCCATGGGGGTGGAGACTTTTTTGCTCCTTTCGGAGTCTTTCGGTGCTCCCATGGGGGTGGAGACTTTTTTGCTCCTTTCGGAGTCTTTCTATTGAGGATACATGAATGAAATTCTTTCTGAAAGTAGAAATTTAGAAATGCACATTCAGTAAATTTAAAAATGCACATTCAGTAAGTAGAGCAAGTTACCGAAAAACTGTATCGGACGGTACATTCTGTGAGCCATTATGGGTAGTACTTCTTCAGGTGGTCTGCATTCCATGGGTTCTTCAAAGGTGTGCCATCTTCCCTTTTTAACTTGTAGGCGCCCTTCATGGATACCGAATCAACGATGTATGGGCCTTCCCACTTGTCCCCCAGACTACCTGAGGAAGCTGACTTGGTTGATGGTAATATCTTTTTGAGAACAAGGTCCCCGGGGTTAAACCTTCGGATTCGGGCTCGTCTGTCATGATATTTGGCTATCTGTTGCTGATGATGTGCGGTTCGGATCCTGGCCAGGTCCCTTCTTTCTTCTAACTCTTCGAGGCACGCTCGGAGTTCAGTTTCATTATCACTTGGAGTGTATGCAGAGACCCTTCTTGTTGGGATATTAGTTTCGGTGGGTATAACTGCCTCGGTTCCAAAAGCTAATGAGAACGGGGTCTCTCCTGTGGCCGAGTGTGGCGTCGTACGTATTGCCCATAAAACCTCCGGAAGTTTCTCTACCCAACACCCCTTTCGGGCTTGCAATTTTCTTTTAAGGAGGGTCTTTATGGTCTTGTTGACGGCTTCCACTTGTCCGTTACTCTGGGGATGGGATGGCGAGGCAAACTTCAAATTGATATTGTAATCCGAGCATACTTTGCGGAGCTTGTGATTGTCGAACTGAGTCCCATGATCGGCTACCAGCGTGTGGGGAACTCCGAATCGGAAGATTACAGAATGCTTGATGAAGTTTGTTGTATTTGCTTCGGTAATGTGTTTCAGGGCCTCCGCCTCCACCCACTTGGTAAAATAGTCAATGGCAACTACTGCATAGCGCTTATCGGCTGTTCCCCTCGGCAGGGGTCCGATAATGTCGACTCCGATTCTGGCAAAGGGCCAAGGTGATGACATGGGGGTTAAAGTTTCGGCTGGCAAACGAGGGATCGGGCTGGTCCTTTGGCATCGGTCACACGACTCGGAGTGCGCTTTCGATTCCTTGAAAAGGGTCGGCCAATAATACCCTTGTCTGGTTATCCGGTGACCCAGATTTTTCCCAGCGGAGTGGCTACCGCAAGATCCACTGTGGACTTCCTGGAGGATTTGCTCTGTCTGTGGGGGACTGACACATCTGAGATATGGTAGGGAAAATCCTCTCCGAAACAGCAGCCCGTTGATGATGAGATACCGGGGTGCCTGTCTCCTCACCCTTTGTGCCGTTCCCTTATCTTCCGGGAGGGTACCATCGCGGAGGTAGTTCATGATTGGTGTCATCCAGGATTCACCTACAGGCTCCGGGATCAATACTCCGATTTGATGATCTTCCGACAAATTAGAGCTCGGTAGGCAAAATACGGTTATAGTCCGTGGTAGCTTCATGTCCGAAGTCGATGCGAGTTTGGCTAGTGCATCTGCTTGGGAGTTATGCTCTCTCGAGATCCGGATGAGGTCACATCGGATGAACCTAGACATCAGAGATCTGACTTGCCTAAGGTACCTGATCATTTCGGGATCTCGGGCTTGGTAGTCCTGGTTCACTTGATTGACTATCAGCTGGGAATCACTATACACCGTAACGTACTCAGCGCCCATGTTCAAGATGATCTTTAGTCCGGTGACTAGGGCTTCATATTCCGCAACATTGTTGGTTGCCCTGAAATCAAACCGGAGTGCGGCTTGAGTGAGAGTTCCTTCGGGAGTGATAATGATTATTCCTGCCCCGCTACCGTGACGGTTGGAAGATCCGTCTACGAACATTTCCCACTGGTGTACATGCCCGGTTGACAGATTGAAAACCTCCGGATTTGAGTGTTCGGCGATAAAATCGGCCACCGCTTGGCCCTTCACTGAAGTTCTGGTTCTGAACTGAATGTCGAATTCGCTAATTTCCATCGCCCATTTGATGAGTCTTCCGGCCAGCTCTGGCTTCTGAAGGACTTGACGGAGTGGTTGATTCGTCAAAACTACTATGGGGTGTGATTGGAAATATGGTCTTAGCTTCCGAGAGGCCACAATTAGGCTCAGTGCCAGCTTCTCCACTCCCGGGTATCTGGTTTCCGGTTCGGTCATGCTCTTGCTGACATAATAAACTGCCCTTTGGATAGACCCCTCTTCTTTGACCAATACCGAGCTTACTGCAGCCTCGGAGAAGGCAAGGTACAAAAATAGAGTCTCCCCGGTGGCTGGTTTGGCAAGTATCGGTGGTTGTTGGAGGTACGCCTTCAGGTCTTCGAAAGCGGCCTGACACTCGGCAGTCCAACAAAAATCCCCCTTGTGCTTCAGGGCTTTAAAGAATGGGAGACACCTATCTGTTAATTTTGATATGAATCGGGACAGGGCCACAATCATGCCGTTGAGTCTCTGTATATCCTTGGCTTTCCTCGGGGGTTGGAGTTCGATCACTGCCCTGATTTTATCGGGGTTGGCCTCGATCCCTCTCTGGTGGACCATAAAGCCGAGGAACTTTCCAGATGACACTCCGAATGCACACTTCATAGGGTTGAGTCGCATTTGATACTGCCTCAGGAGCATGAACGTGTTTCGGAGATTTGGCACATGTCCTTCGGCGGTTACCGATTTGGTCAGCATATCATCGACATATACCTCCATTGTTCTCCCTATCTCGGCCGCGAATATCCGATTAACTAACCTCTGATAGGTTGCTCCGGCATTTTTGAGGCCGAAAGGCATCACTCTGTAGCAATATACTCCACGATCAGTGATAAAGGCGGTCTTGGCCTCATCGTCTTCTTTCATTCGGATTTGGTTATACCCGGAATATGCATCCATAAAGCTGAGCAATTCATGACCGGAGGTCGCGTCCACCAACTGGTCAATTCTTGGCAGGGGAAAGCTGTCCTTTGGGCATGCCTTATTTAGATCGGTGAAATCAACACACATCCTCCACCTTCCGTCCTTTTTCTTTACCAAAACGACGTTCGATAACCATTCGTTATAATCCAGGTTCCGGATGAATCCTGCCTTCAAGAGCTTGTCTATTTCTGTGGCTATTGCTTCGTACCTTTCATTGTTGAAGGACCTTCTCTTCTGTGACACTGGCCTGAACATCGGGTCTACACAAAGAGAGTGAGATACGACCGAGGGGTCTATGCCTGGCATGTATGCATGACTCCATGCAAAGATATCCGAAAATTCCTTTAACAGTTCTATGAGTTCAATCCTTACTCGGGGTTCCAGATTTCCCCCGATAAGGACGGTTTTCTCGGGGTTATCTTCGCGGAGTGCTATCTTCAGTAATGGTTCGGTAGGTTCTCCTGCTGGCTGCGATCCGACCTCCCGGGGATCAAGACTGGTGACATGAATTTCATCTAGTGGGGTATTATCTGACATTTGTGCAGTCGCTATATCTCCGATCCGCTTTTTCTTAAGCCTCCGTTGTTTCGGTGTATTCCTTCGTGATACAGGTGCTGCGCTGTAGTTCCCGATGGTGAGTACTGGGTTCGATCCGATCTGGATACATCTCTTGTATTCCTCTTGATCTCCGGTTACCTCCCCCGGACCGAGTTCAGTCGGGAACTTCAGTTTCAGAGAGTAGATGCTGGTAGCTGCTCTCAGGGCGTAGAGCGTTGGCCTTCCGATGAGAATGTTGAAGGGAAAGGGGATGTCTATCACCTGGAAGCTAACCCATACGGTTCGTATCCGGGGTCTAGTCCCGAATCGGACTGGCAAGTCGATCTGCCCCACCGGCCTAGTGCGATGCCCCCCGATGCCTCTTATGCAATATCTGGAGGCTTGAAGCTGCGGAATTGTGTATCCGAGTTTCTGTAGGGGGTCCCAGTGGATAATGTCCAAAGAGCTTCCATGATCAATCAGGGTTCTCTTTACCGTCCGATTCCCAACCTTCACGGAAATAACAAGGGCATCACAATGGGGATATCTTATTCCGTAGGAATCCTCGGTAGAGAACGATAACGGTACCCAATTTCTCGGTGCATCTTCTGGTGTAGTGGTCAGGCATACTGAGGCGGTCGCCTTCCCGGAAGAGGTTGATCCGGGGTCTCCCGTGACGGGGATAGCATCAATGAAGTTGATGGGTTCTTCATCATCTGAATCCGGCACATTTACTGGATTTTTGTGGTCTTGGTGCTGCTGAGTCTTCGGAACCTTTTCAACCGATTCTTGTGGCTTCACACAATCTCGGAGTTTTCCGCTTCGGACTAACTCCTCTACCTGGTCTCTCAAGTCGCGACATTTTCTGGTTTCGTGTCCATGGTCGTTATGAAACTTGCAGTGTATCCTCCGATCTCTCCTTTCGGGGGCTGAATACAAGGGTTCGGGCTTTCGTAGTAATTTCTCTTTATTTGCAATTTCAAGTATTCTGTCCAGGGGGAATCTCAGCGGGGTATACTCCTCGAATTTGTCTCTTGGGGGAAATCGGGGATTTCGACCAGTGTTCCCAGTGTTTACTTGCTTGGACGTCAGAGGTTCTTTGCCTTTGTCACGTGTCTGCCTACCCCATCTCTTGGGTACCTCGTAGGGTTCCGCGGAAGTAGCATGGCTCTTAGACTCAGAAATATCTTCGGCTGTGGCATATTTTTCAGCCCTTTCTATCAATTCCCTATAAGTGGTCGGGCCTTTCTTTGAGAGGGACCAACTCAGGTTGCCTTTCTGGAGGCCTTGTATAAAAGCCATGACTGCCCCAGCTTCGCTGAAGTCCTGAACTTGCCTTGCCGCTTCCGTGAATCTCCCCATGTAATCTCTGATGGACTCAGATTCACGTTGTCTGATGGAGGTGAGATGAACCATGTGCCTCCGTCTTCTCCTGCTTGCGGCGAACCCGCTACGAAATTCTTTCGAGAGCTCATTGAACGAAGAAATACTCTGTCTTTTGAGACCCCCGTACCATGTTCGTGCATCCCCCGAAAGTGTGAGCGGAAAAACCCGGCATTTTACGGCATCGGATGTCCCCTGCATGTTCATCCAATCCAGGTAAGAGTCTAGGTGGTCGTCTGGATCTCCCGTGCCACTATATCCGCACATATCCTTCCGCGGCATTTTGAAGCTAGTTGGAATTTCGGCGTTGGCAATACCTTCGATGAATGGGCTCTCTCTGTGGGTCAGGGATCTCCGATGGCCGTAATGTATCTGGTCTTGAATGTCCGCAAGCTGATCTTGAAGCTCACGAAAGGCTTCCGGGTCCGCGAAGGTATTTCTCTCCGTATCCCCATGGTGAGGGTAAGATGCGCCCGCATTTTCTTGTCGGTGGCGAGTCCTTCGAGGCACGTCCTCTTGGACTACTCCGTCACGCTCCTCCCGACTTCGGGTCATCCCCGCAACTCTATTCGGTGTCTCGTGGTTCTCATTTTCCTCTGGGTCGGGTTCGACAAATTGAGTTGCCTGTTGTCTTCTCCTTCTCTCCCTCGGTCGGGTCCTAGCCGGGTTACCTTCGGCCCGGGAATTAGCTTCTTCAGAGTCCCCTTGCTGGCCTCCGCCATCCACAACATTTATTACCCGGGTTACGTTCTGGGCCAGGGTATCCAGCCGGCTAGTGATCGCTCGGATGACCGGATCTTCGGTCTGTGGGTGGAGTTGCTGTGGCGGTTGGTGTGAATACACCGGTGGGTAACCCTGAGGGTAATAGGCCTGATATGGCATCTGCGGGTAGAACGGGTTCACCGGCCCCTGAGGATACGGTTGTGATCCCCCCTGATATCCGTAGAACTGACCTTGGAACGGGTATTGCGCTTGATGGGGGTTGTACCCATAATTCGGTTGGTGTGGTTGCTCCCCCGCAAGTCCTGGATAGGGCGAAATGTGGTGGGGTAAAGGTTGTTGTTGCTGTGGAGCCTGTGCATAGTTTTGAGTTCCGGGTGGCCTTAGCCCGAGGTTTACGTCCGGATACTGATCTTCCGGCTGTGGATTCATTGTTTTCCCGCGAAGATGCTGGCACACCCCCTCCTTCTAGCGCCAAATGTTATAGTCAAAAATGACTTCTCGGGGTACGATCTTCGGGTTGTAATATGATGAGATGACAATACGCATAAGCGACTGGAAAGGGAACGAAAGGGACAATTTTATTGAATAATGTGGAAGTAAATTCCCACTTCCAAAGGGGATTATACAATGTTCTTGTCAAAGAGTAAGGAAAACAGAAAATTTCTCAGCCCCCATTTTGGTGCCAAATGAGGGCATATATAGCCAAAGTTCTGACGCTTCAGGCACGTGTCGAGGGATCAGTGGCTGAGTCCGACAGCTGTCTGTACGTGGTCAGATATGTTGCTGTTCATCAAAGTTATCCTCCGAATCATAGTTCGGTATTTTATTTACGGTGGCAAGGAGAGCCGAGGGAAAACAGTGTTCAGAATATACTCCGAACATATGATCGGTCATACAAGTTCGGGGGATAAGGCTAATAGTCGGTATCTAAGGAAGTTCACGATCGGGCACAACAAGGAACATAACGACTAATGCCTAAATGACTCTAACCACCAACTAACCTAACTGGCTAATGCCGAAGTGACTTTAACAACCAACTAACTTGGCTCTTGACTCAATCTTTATTTACGACCTGAATGAAGCCTTACGTGTCCATAGATATAGGAGATACACCATGCACTGTCCCATTGTCTTTGGAGTTTCACTTGATTTGCATAATAGAGCAAACAGCTTGTATAATGGTGAGAATTAGGAGAAAAACTGCAGCAAAGGTTGCGGTGCCGGTCCAAATATCACTGAAATATGTTCTTTACAAGGTAGCCTTCCAACGGTTCCATGGGTGCCTATAGTGTGCCTTCATTTGCCTGATTATTTCAGTATAAGGAGAAGGAGTTAATGTGATGTCTTTGCAAATTCCGTTGAACATCTTAACTACTGATTCAACATCACCCAAGTGATTGATAATAATATCTTTGTCAACAAGCAAATCCACATCCTCAGTGATATCGATTAGATGATCCATCAGATGAGCATAATGACACAATTTAGTATCAGTTGGATAGTAAAAAAGGTCAAAAGCCATTACGTTTTTAAGAACACACTTTGTATCAGGAGAGATACCAATCTGTGGGATTCGTAATTCGGTTACTTCAAGCCATGGCAACCATCCACTTTTACTCTTTCCCAATGTTATTTTTGTCCAGGATCCCCTCATAGCTTTAAACTCCAGTCTCGATGCATACAACTTTGTTGCGCTTGGTATATCAAAAAATTGTTGTAAACCCAGTGGCGAACCTGTTGATTGTTCTACCGGTATCAAAAAATATCTCATGAGATTAGTAAAATGCTTAATTTGCAGTTGCATTGGAAACGGTGGCACATATCTTAACCTCTCACGAGCTAAATAAGTGTGACAAATACGTATGAATGAAGGGTATCCTTCACTGCTGGGAAAGGTCGACGAAAATAACCGGTCAAGAACAAAGAATGGAAGCTGATTTTCAATTAATATTAGGTATGCGAATATCTTATTTCTTAGCTGCTCATTGTTTAGCAAAAATTCGGAAGGGCCAATGATATACCTCGTGAAAAGTTCAACAATGAAGACAGCATCACACAGAATTACTGATAAGAATTTTATGATCGGGAGCTTAGAGGTCACTGAATAGTGATTACAGATTAGCTACTCTTGATTCCGGAGATATGTCTCGAATTCCTCCAATTTCTGTGCACCTACTCGTCCTTTAAATGATGACAAAAATCTTGTTTTTTGTTTTTCCATTCCCATCAATTTTACATTACCATAGTGAAGAGGGCCTATTGAAATAAATTTGGGAGTATAGATTTCTTCATTTTGTCCGCCAAGAAATGGAGGAACCCTATATATACAACAATCGACCCCTGCTTCCAAAACTTCCTCCAAATTTTGATCACTGTCAATTGAACAATCTCTGGATTGATTTCCTCCCATGATCTCTAAGTTCCTAGTTTAGATGACAAACAAATAACATAAATAAAATCAGTCCTAGTCAATGAGATTTTAGGGATAATCTAATTTTAAATTTACAAACTAACGTTATCGTTAGATAAATTTCTCGTGACATTGTATTAGTATATTTCAAATAAATCAAACTAATATAATAATTTAATTAGTGTTTGTTTTTGCATTTTATTTTTCTCTTATAATCTGTTTTGATTTTTTAAAAATAAAATAAAAATTGGTTACGCATTTATTTAGAATATACATTTTATAGGGACATCTCACTATGTCCTTGTAACTAGGTGATGTCGAAGTTCAGTAAAAAAAAAAAAAAAAAAAAATGGTCCATCACTAGACCACAGTACTAGCTTTGTCTTTAACTATAAAATCAGGCTCATCATCAATAACTTATGTAAAATCGGTCCTATCAACCACACTAGGTCTATCATTAGGGTCATTAAATCCCTTTGAAACTTTCAGCCCACCATCTACCTTCATTTCAACTATGTCCACTCTAGAGTTCACACAACCCACCCCTGACTTTGGCCTTGTACTACCATTGTTGACCTTCAAAACTATATAGGGTTTCACATCAGACAGATTTTGTTTCTGATTAATCGTTTCCTTCTACACAACCGATTTTATTTATGTTATCAACCACCGACGTATTGTTATTTGTTTGCCATCTAAACTAGGAACTTGGAGATCATGGGAGAAAATGATAATCAATCCAGAGAGTGGTCAATTGACATTGATCAGGAAAACAATTTGGAGGAAGTTTTGGAACTAGGGCCTGATTATTATATATATAGGGTTTCTCAATATCTTCGTAAAATAAATGAAGAACCCTTTACTCCCGGATTTATTTCAATAGGCCTTCTTCACTATGGTAGTACAGAATTGATGGGAATGGAAAATTAGAAAACCAGATTTTTTTTTTAAATTTAGAGAACGAGTAGGTGCATAGAAATTGGAGGAATTCAAGACATATATCCAGAATCAAGAGCAGCGAATCTATAATCACTATTCAATGACCTTTAAACTCCAGATCAGAAAATACATAATAGTAATTATGCGTAATGCTTTCTTCATCGTTGAACTTTTCGTGAGGAATAACAATGTCCCTCACGATTTTTTGCTAGACAATACACATCAAAAAAGTTATATAAAGTTAGACCTAATATTAATCGAAAATCGGATTCCATATTTTGTTCTTAACCGCTTATATTTGTCAGTCTTTCCCAACAGTGAAGAATACCATTCATTCTTAACCCTTTATAACAATTTTTTTAGTAATGAGAAGATGATAAATGAGCCGTTTCGAAAGCAACCGTAACTTAAGCATTTTACTGATCTTCTAAGATGTGATGTAGTACCAATAGTACAACCAACAATGGATTTAGATGGAGATATAATTGAACAACCAACAATGGATTTAGATGGAGGTATACTTGATTTACCATGCACAACAAAGTTGTATAAGTCGGGGCTAAAGTTTAAAGTTGATAAAAATTGATGTTGGTCCGAAAAAAGATTGAGAAAGAGAAAGAGTGGAAAATGGTTGTCATGGTTTGAAGTAAATGAATTACAAATCCCATACATTGAAATCTCTAACGAGACAGGGCGTGTTCTTCGAAACATAATGACTTTGTAGATTTTTTACTATCCAACAAAAACTTACATGTCATTATGCTAATCTGATGGATTATCTTATCGATACCACCAAGAATATGGATTTGCTTGTTGAGAAAATGAGTATTGTCAATCATGTGGACGTGTTGTAGTACCAATAGTACAACCAATAGTGGATTTAGATGGAGGTATAATTGAACAACCAACAATGGATTTAGATGGAGGTATACTTGATTTACCATGTGCAACAAAGTTGTTTAAGTCGGGGCTGAAGTTTAAAATTGATGAAAATTGATGCTGGTCCTAAAAAAGATTAGGAAAGAGAAAGAGTGGAAAATGGTTGCCATGGTTTGAAGTAAATGAATTACAGATCCCGTACATTGAAATCTCTAACGAGACAAGGCGTGTACTCCAAAACATAATGGCTTTGTAGATTTTTTACTATCCAACAAAAACTTACATGTCATTATGCTAATATGATGTATTATCTTATCGATACCACCAAGAATGTGGATTTGCTTGTTGAGAAAGGGAGTATTGTCAATCACGTGGGTGTTATTGAATCAATAGCCAAGACGTTCAACAGACTTTGCTCACACACCGCATTCAGCGGTTCTCCTTATTATGCAGACGTCGAGGAAATGAAAGCACACGATAGGCAACCATGGAACCATTTGAAGGCCACCTTGAAAAGTATATATTTCAGTAATCTTTGGACTGACACCGTAACCTTGCTATAGCTTTTCTCCTGATTCTCAATGTGATATAATCTGTTTGCTCTCTTATGCAACTCCAGTGAAACTCCAATGAAAATAGGACAACTTTATAACTGTATTATGGGTGGAAATCCACTCTGCAGATAGTTTGTTCGTTAAAATTTTGAATTTTTTGTTAAACCATTAAGGATATAATGGTAAATGGATAGTAAATAAATTTAAAAGATTATTAAATGAAATGAAAAATTCTTTTAATAAAAAACCTAATATCAATATTCCTTAAAAAAAATTTAAAAAAACTCTCTCAATTCAAACCTCTCTCTCTCTCACAAGAACTATGTCCTGTTTTGTCTGTTCTTGAAATAACAAGATTAGATTTTTCTATTATAATTAACTTTAGACCCTTCTTGTAATTCATATTATAACTTGAGAATGTTAAATAAGGTAAATGTTGTGTGGTGTTTCATCGCTATCTTTTTTTTTTTTCTTTTTTTCTTTTTTTCTTTTTTAAATGTACATTATCATCAACCTATATATAAATTAATGAAACAATTGGTTGTTTCCATTGAGCCTTACCATATATTAATTAAACAATTGGTTGGTAGTTTGATATATATTTCATGTTATAAATTAATCACTTACCATTTTGATATATGATTACAGGAAGAATAATAGTGTTTGCAGCATTAATTTCAACCTTGGCTATGGTTTCTGCACTAACAATTAATGTTCGCTTTCTGGGCTTCTCGAAAGGGAGAGACAAGCTTGACTTCTATCTTTCAATTGTTGTCACTTGGTACATTGTCTACCTTTCTCTATGCTATTCTTAAACAAGTCATGAGTTGTACGTTGTCTCTCTCACTTGGTAGCAAATTGAAGTATTGTTCAATTTAATTAGTTTAATTAATTACAAGACAAAGACAACTTAATTAGTTAATTATATAATTATTCTGCAGAAATCTGAGCAAAGTTATCTCCTAATTAAAGCTCTCTAAAGATAAGTTTATAGAGAAATGCTTCGCTCTTCAGTATGACATGTACGGCCTATTTCTCTTGACTCTAAAAGTCTGAATCGATCTCCACCTTTGAAAATTTTGGTTTTGGAATTTTAAATCATTTCAACATATATTGATGAATTCAATACTACTTAATTACCAATTAGAAATAAAATCAAAATGATATATCACTAATGAGATTCATAAATATAACCACATTATCAATTTTAGACATTCTCATAATGTCGCAATAGTTTTAATATATTTTAAAATATGAACCAACTGTATAACTTTATATATTAAAATTGTTTATCAAAGCATATATAATATGTCTAGTAATTTTTATTTTATTTTCCTTGAATCAATTAAGAGCGAATTTCATATATAAAGAAAAAAAAAATCTATTGAATTGAATGCAATTATAAATGTTTTTAAAGTGTTACCATTAATATTTTATTAAAAACTATTATTTTAATTTTTTGTTATGTTATCATTAATATATTACCACTGACATGTTTTTAAAATTTACCATTAATTCTTTAAAAATTAAGATAACCCTACATTTCGATTGATATTTTAATTTGTTTTGAAAATATTTATTTATTACCACAAATAAAAATAATTAAAATTGAAAAACATATATTTTTGGAAATAATTATAGTCTATTGAATACATATAAAAAAAATTATTGAATTGAATGCAATTATTAATGTTTTTAATTTGTTACCATTAATATTTTATTAAAAACTATTATTTTAATTTTTTGTTATGTTATCATTAATATATTACCATTGATATGTTTTTAAAATTGGATAATGCCAAAATACTGACCCCATCAATGGATGTGTAGCACATAGCATTTTTTTTCTTTTACTTTTTACATTTATCTCACAAATTGGGCCACGTGTTACACTTCCATTGAAGGGGTCAGTATTTTCAGTACCCAAACATTATTCTTTAAAATTTACCATTAATTCCTTACAAATTAAGATTACCATACATTTTAATTGATATTTTAATTTGTTTTGAAAAATATTTATTTATTACCACTTATAAAAACAATTAAAATTGAAAAACATATATTTTTGGAAATAATTATAGTGTATTGAATGCATAAAAAACAAATCTATTGAATTGAATGCAATTATAAATGTTTTTAAAGTGTTACCATTAATATTTTATTAAAAACTATTATTTTAATTTTTTGTTATGTTATCATTAATATATTACCATTGATATGTTTTTAAAATTTACCATTAGTTCCTTAAAAATTAAGATTACCATACACTTCAATTGATATTTTAATTTGTTTTGAAAAATATTTATTTATTACCACTTATAAAAATAATTAAAATTGAAAAACATATATTTTTGGAAATAATTATAGTGTATTGAATGCATATCTAATACATTCTTAAAAAAAACCAAAAATGAAAGAAAACAAAAAGGTTAAAAATAGAAATAAAAAATTGAATTTGCCGAGTGTTTGAGTTTACTTGATTTCGCTATTTGCCGGTATTTGTGGTGATTGTTTTGCTTCTCGTATTCTCAAGAATCAACGGATTCTAAATAGTTGTCTATTTTTGTGTATCGATTTTTGCTTACGTTCATTATTCCACTGTATCAATCGGTATCGGTGATCTTTTTTATCACATATCTATTTTCTTTTTCTTTTTCTTCAAGTACCCATGAACACCCAAACCGAATTTGCTGCACCTACACCAAATTACATAGCTCAAATTGAAGAAGGTCCAGGAGACTACTACTATATCGAAGCTAAAGTAGAAGTTGAAGAAGAGTCAGAGATACAGAACATAGATGAGGTTGATGAGTCAAACAAGTGGAGTTCCATTAAGAACTTATACGGGGTTTTGGGAGTTGAGTGGGTGTTGTACGGCGTTGGTTGCGCTATCATCGCGATGAACCCTCCGATGATAGCATTCGTACAGCAAAACTCTCTCATATTCAAATGCCTTTGTTTGGCCGCCTGCTTGTGTATGCAAAAATCTTTAACTTGATTGTTTCTTCAAGTCAGTTTTTGTTTAGCATCACCAAATATTTTTGCCTGCCTTGTATGTTAAGTCTCTGATATGCTTGTTAGATGAATATTACAGTATATATTGTTATTTACCTATTTAATTTTTCTATGTGTTCTTCTATATTTATATAGTTTTGTTACTTTATAAAGCAGGTTTAAAAAAATAATAATAATAATTTATGTTATTGAAATAACAAGATTGGATTTATTTTAAAGACCCTTTTTATGATTCATCTTCTTTATGGGTGTTGAGAATGTTATAGAAAGTAAATATTGTGATTAATCGATCACTATCTGTTAATAAATAAATAAATAAAAGGTACTTTAATGGTTGTTTTCATTGAAAATTAAACCTTGACTTTGATTTCTGGTAATTATTTCCTACTTATATATATTTTTTGCTTACCAAAATCTTCGCAGGTATGTCGCCTCTGCCCATGATGTTGATCAATCCGAAAAACAAACTCGTGAAATCCATCTTATTCGGAGTCTTCAATTTATGTGGGATTTTCGTCGGTGGTGTATTTTTATCCCACCCAAATGGTCTGAACATATTTCATGTTAATAATCACTTGCCATTTCATTAATTATTGTGGCCTGATAACATTTTTACAACATTGAATATACATATAGTTACAGGAGAAATAGCGGTTGCCGCATCAGTTACAACTTTGGCGATAGTTTGTGCAATAACAATGTTCACTTTCTGGGCTAATGGAAAGGGAAATTACAAGCTTGGCTTCTTATTTCTTCAATACTTGTCATCTGCTATCCTGATTACTTTTCTCTGCTGTGTTGTTTTAAAACAGGCCAGTACTTGTCTCACTTCTTCGGTTTAATTTAGTTTTAATTACAATAAGGAAAATTAATATGTATTATATATTTGTGCATGCAGAAATCTGAGCGAAGCTTTGTTACTGTTGCACTGGGTATGGTGGGATTCATGTTGAGCCTCATATATATCATCACCGAAAGTATTCTCCTCATGAAGCTCTCTAAAGATGATAATATGTTTATAGAGACCTGGTTGGTACTTCAGATTCACTTATTTAATCTATTTTTATTGACTCTCAATCTTATGCGGCTGCTACAATATAAATATACTGTATACTTATATACAAATATAAGTACGACACACTGCCGGTGGTATTTGGAGGGGAATACGACGTCCGTTTTGGGCCCATAATATATCGATGTAATCGTATCGACGAGCTCTACGTTTGTTATTGGGTTTTACCCTTGTAACCAGTCGCCTTTTTGACCTCCTTTTTTCTGTTTTTAGGCATTTTTTTTTTTATTAATTTCCTTTTTCGTCGAGTTTGTTTCTTTGAGTCGGTTTAGGAATAGTCTTTTAGATTTTGGAAATTACTCTTGGGGTTTTTTCTAGGAGGAAACATGTTTGTTTTTCTATTTAAGCAAGAGACAATATCATGTTAATCCGTTTTCTTTTGTATTAATATAAATCGATTCTGCTTCGCGAGTTTTTTCTTCTTTTTTAACATATGAATCTTTGATTATGAAACAGTTTAAATGCCAAAATGCTTATCTGCGTAGGCGAAATGGGGGGAGGGGATGCCCTCCCAACCAATGAAAATACACCAAATTTATTTATATAAAAATTATGATATTAATAATATTAGATTGATTCATCCTATTATTTTAATAATATAATTAAATTAATAAATAAATATTTTATTGCACATGAAAATAGAAGATAAAATCAATCCAAATTTCTTTCATGATTTTAATTTCCAATCCAAAAAAAGAAAAATAAATAATTTCCTATTATTTCATGCATTATTGCCTATTATAATATACATTATTATTTTATATATTTTCACGGCAAAAAACTAAGTAAATGAAATACATTGTTTGTTTATCTCGGAGAAAATTAGATAAATTTAGTTTTAGATGATTTTCAAGATATAAAAGAGTGATGTGTTATATTTTAATTCTCGAAATTGACATCTATTTTTTTATTTTATTTTTTGACATTACCTTTAAAATTAAAAAGTCTCAATTTTTTTTTTAAACTTATTTTCTTAAATATTAATATATATGTCTTGTCTAACATTGAATATTAATTTTTGTGTTAACACCACAAAACCAAATTCCTGACTTTGCCCTTACTTATTTGATGACAATGTGATAAGAAATTGCTATCTGATTAGAGTTTGTTTTCCATTTCTCTAAATTAGAAAACAATTAATGCAACCCAAAATGTATGTAACTTGCCTGCTAGACCTTGCAATGATAATGGTTCTATTCTCATGTATGTAAGTCTGTTTTGTACGTCTTAATTGGACCAAATCTGCATTGGTAGGACTGTCACAACAACACACACAGCCTTTCTGGGTATGACATAAATTGGATACATATATAATTACAGATTTTCTATTATCAGTTCGAACTGACAAAAGATATATCAGTTCCTTGGATATGGGCCATTGGATTTAAATACTTTGACTTGACTGTATGCACTTGTCAAAGCATCTTTTAAATCCAATGGTCCACATACAAGGAACTGATATATTTTATATCAGTTCGAACTGATAATAAAAAGACTGTATATAATTATTTCATTATTTGGCATTTACAATTTTACACCCCCAATTAATCTTAAAATTCTAAATCATTTCAACAATTGTAAATTCAATACTTATTAAGTCCCAATCGTCCCAAGTAATTGAAATGGAAATTTGTGTTAATTAAATATACATCAATCATCTTAACCACAAATTAATTTGAGAATAATTTACAAATATATTAAACGTTAGCCATGATAGCTTGCAAATGTCAGGATTTGTAAGTAATTAATTAATTAATTAATTAGATTAACTAAACCTATAAGGGCATTTTCGTTATTTTTTGTTTTTCTTCTATATGACAAACCAAAACAATCATGAAATTTAAACGTAGCAATTCCCTCACTGATCACTTTTAACAAAAAAAAAAAAAAAAAAAAAAAACCTGGTGAATTCATCACTGTCACACAACAGACAAATATTTTTTACACCAGACTAAAATTGTACTCTCTCACTCCTCAGCTTCTCTCTCTCTCTCTCTCTCTCTCTCTCTCTCTCTCTCTCTATATATATATATATATATATATATGTCTCTTCCCTTAAAAATTAAATCAAACTGTCACCAAAAATGAAAAATCCGATCTTTTATTTGAACCCGACCCGTTTTCACTCAACTCTTCTTCTTCACTCATCAGCAGCTCCCTCTCCGACCCGGCGCCATGACATTCCATCTCGGGTCGGTTTCTCTTCAAGAACAAACCCATTTCGCTGCCTCTCTCTTATTGCCCAAAAACCCAATGAAGCTTTTCTCAAGAAATCACCACCAAGACAACAAAAAATGATCTTCAAGACCAGACTGTACGGATCTTCACAGACTTCAAGCAACAACAACAATACTGATGATGATGTTGAAGCCTCGAAGAAAGAAGAAAAGAAGAAGGGAGAGGTGAAACTAGGTTTGGTGAAAAGAGTGTACGGTGTTTTGGCGATTGAATTCTTGTTAGCTGGAGTTGCTTACACAGTCTACAAGATGTGGCCACAAGCAGTAGCAATAGTTTCACAAAACTTTTACCTCTTCTTCTTCATCATCTTAACTGCTGTTTCATGTAAGCAAACCCTATATCTCTTCACTTCTTTTATTATTTATTTATTTTTGTGATTTTTTTCGTTATATAAATATATTGTTTTAGGTTCGAAAGTTGGTTTTTTTTTTTTTTTTTCAAATTTTTTGAAATGAGTTTGAAACTTGTTTTTGTTTAGATCAGAAAAAGGTTGGTTTTTTTTTTTTTTTTTTAGATCTATTATTGTCCGATTTGGTTGCTATCAGGAACACAGGTAAAAAATGGATTTTTTTTTGTATTTACTAAAAAAAATGTTTTTTCTTTATTTACTAAAAATTAATTTTAGCACCTTCTTAGCCGCTTAATCTCCTTTTGGAAAGTTGTTAATTATAAGCAATTTACTACTATAAATCTATAAATAATCACAAAACACTACTGTTTTTGTAATTTTCTTTTACATAAATCCTGATGAATGGTGATCATTGTTTTTACTAAAAAATAATAATTTAAATTATTACGACTTCAACACACAATATCATTGCTTATATGTTTGGTTTCTATGTGTTAAAAGCATTATAATTTAATTATAATTAATACCCAAAATCATTATTGCAGTTTTGATACCCATAAAAAAACTGGAGCAATCTATCCTTCTTGGCTTTTTCAATGTGATTGTGATCAATCAAATTGGAGTAAACTTGGCCGACTTGAATGGTAATTTGTAAAATCTTCTCCAATTTATAGATTATTTTTATTTTCTTTCTCAAGATTATCATTTTGCATTATTTATTGTTCATGATATGACAGGAAAAGTAGTGCTTGCAGCAGTAATTTCAACAGTAATTACAGTTTCTTCACTAATAAAGTTTACTCTGTGGAGTTCAAAGAAGGGCAAGGACTTTAGCTTTCTAAAACCAATACTGTTTTTTGGCTTGATTGTTGTTCTCATTGCTGGTCTTGCACAGGTAATTAAATTAATTAATTTGTTTTTACAAAACAATTAATTATTAATTCTAGTAAATTAATACTTTTGAAAACAATTTATTATAAATTAATTTTCTGTTATTGTATATATATGCAGATTAAGAACCCAGGTCCGATTCCTGTTTCTGTGAATACTTGGGTAGGTACTGTGACATTCTTGGGCTATATTGTCTGTGACACTCAAAAGCTCCTTAAACATGGTGGCCGCGGCGACGAAGAAGACGACGAGCTTGTAGAGACCTCTCTTGATCTTCATATGGATATTAGTAGCATCTTTTTCAGGGCACTGAAGATTATTCAAATATTTTTCAAATTAAGCTAATAAAGTTGGATTATTTGATATATTACACAGCTTATCATTTATAGGCTGACTTTGTTAAGATTAAACTAGACTTGCCAGGTGGCAGCAGCAGCTAGCTTTTATTCAACTTAATTTTAGTTTAATTTCTGACATGTAAGTCTTTCGATGTTATAAATATGGTTCATGCTTAAATTTAGCTAAAATAGTTTAAATAAATTAGGAGTTCTAACAATATAATAATTATTTTTTTATGAAAATTAAAATTATTAAGTTGACGATTTTTATTAATATCAATCAAAAGTTTTGATTCTGGTCTAAAAAAAAAAAAAAAAAAAAAAAACTTGACTGGATTACAGAAATCCTAAATTGATTATAACTTGACGAGATGAGGTTGGTCCAGTGATACCTGCATCACGATGGTGTGGGTTCGAGTCTTCTAAAAAAACCCAAAATTTATATAATAATATAATATTTAAAAAAAATTGATTATAACAGAGAAAAAAGTTCAAACTACCTAAAAAGAAATTCAAGTTATTGACAAAAACTAAAAAAATAATCCTAAACAAACATTTTTGAAAAAGAAATTTCAAAAAAAGAAATTCTCTAAAGAAAGTTGATAAGAATTAATTTGGGAAAAGAGCAAGAGGAGGAGAAAAGAAGAACAGGAGGAGATAAATTGGTTTTAACATCTGATAATCTTTATTTAATTAGTTCACACCCGTAAATAGGCTTGTGAACAATACAATTGCAATTACATAACTAAGACTCCTAACTAAGATAAGCATCAATTGCATAACAACCTGATCCAATGTATTCCTAACTAAGACTCCTAACTCATTTATTCCTCTCTAACTAATTCAAATTCAAATTGGTGTTGTTTTGTTTTGGTTTGGGGTGTTTTTGGGGTTTTGATGGATTGTCAAATCAGGTGCGTTGTGGGTTTGTGCTTCTGTTTTGTAAGTTTTCGTCCCCTGTTGCTGTGCCTCCTGCTGCTGTTTTGGGGTTGGGTTTTCTTCTTTTTTGTGGGGTTTTCGGTGGTGGTTTGGCTGGCTGGTTTTCTTTGCTATGCTGCCCTGTTTCAAACTTCAACGACTTTGGTGCTTGTGATGCCTTTGTCGTAGGAGTTTGAGGTCTTTGGCTTTGTGTTTGTTTTCCCTTTGTTTGGTCTTGGGTGTTTTGTGCTTAGCTGTTCTGGCCTGTGAATAAAGTTTGCCTTTCAAAAAAAAGAATATTCATTTTCTAGCATTTATAAGATTAATTTCTTACCTGATCGATCAGGACAGTTTAAGTTGTAAGGATTTTGGACATTTTGCAAAACAATATCTATGAATTGAACACCTTTGACAAATCCATTGCTGGGCCTGGCCTATGACTTTATTCTCATCCCATTTTGGTTACCAATAAAAATGTGTTTTTGAATATCACATTTTGGACTTCTTCCTCCTCCCTATCCTTGCCCACGCTTCCAATACTGCAAATAATGTAACCAAAATCATGGTAGAAAAGAAATAATAATATTGTACTTTTCATGCAAAAGACAACTAAATTAAGAGCGGTTTATGAAGAAAGGGTGCTTCTCTGATTACGGCAGTCCTGCCTCTTTTTTTTCTTTTTTTTTTATGTTATTCAGAATTTCAATTTTGTAATGTTATAGAACTTATTCAAAAAAATCGAAAAAAACAAGGAAAAACAATACACTTGCTTAATATTTAAAAACAATACACATGATATAAGAATTATCATTCTGAGTAATTATCCAGCAGAGAAGCTCATACTTTTCCAAATTTTGCTCTCTCTAGACTCTAATAATAATTATCATGTAAGAGATTCCGTATTTTATTTAATATAAAAACTCAACTATGTAAGGTTATATAATCAAATCCTTCCTGCACGTTTTACCTCCTCCAAAAATGTCAAAGTCAGTATATGGCTATTTTTCCTATCCTTAACTGTGCTGTTTGACCTTCAAAAAAAAATAATTAAAAATATATAAAATAAAATAAAAAAACTTTGCTGTTTGAACGTGCTTGTAGACTCTCGTAGTTGCAGTTAGAAATTAATCATATTTCTATATACGAAACAAATTTATTTTAATTAATCATTGTCCAATGATAGCAGCCCAATGTGGTTCGGGTCCGTTAATCATGCAATTCAGGAGAAAATAATATTAGAAGACCATCGATTAATTTAAATGGCTTGGAATCTTAATGTTTAATAATTTCGATTTCGCAGTACTACAAAAAAAATGGTCTTTTCCGACAGCTAAATGCCGTCGGATAAGATCATTTACCGTCGGAAATACGTTTTTTCATCAGGAAAAAACCGTCGGAGGGCGTCACAAGTACGTTTGTCAGAAATAATCATTCACCGACAAGCCGTCACAAATACTAGTACTGCGAAATCGACAAGCCATCAGTAATAGTCGAATGAAAAAAAAAAATGGCATGACACGAGTTATATGCCCGTACTAGGGAACTTCCTGCCCCGTATATAAAGGAACTCAAATCTCAAAAGCCATAAATGAGGTTGTTTATCATCTACCCAAGAAATAGGCCTTCTCAATTCTTGATGAAATTCGGTTTGTCATCAAAATGGAGGATAACTCGTGTACTGTGTACAGATGATTTAAGGTAAAAATAAATTATTTTTCCAATCTCTCCTTCTAAGAAGCATTACCATGACCAAATTACTTGCCCAAAAGGATGGAAGACAAACAACCCAACTCATGTTTTCAGGTTATCTGGTACTATAAAAAATCTAGCATGCGAGAAACAAGCCTCTCGTAGCTGTGAATCCATTGCATTTAGCTTTAACTTTAATTCCTCGTAATACTAGGCTAATTTCAATTCCATAGAATCCTTTGCTGGTTGCAATCCTCCACATCCTCTGCAGGTCTTGTCTGCACATCCTTAGCTGCTGTGCTTAACTCATCCGTATCCTTAGAAGTTTCAAAGTCTAGCACATCCTTAGTTGCTCTTAACTCGTACCTATCCTTAGCGGTTTTGATCACCTCCACATCATCAGCTAACTGGCATGAAACAAAGTAAAATAGCTACATAAAACCCTTCTAACACTATTAAAGCATATCACCAACCGTAGAAGACTTAAATTATAGCTATGATTTCGGTACATGTAAAAGAAATTATAGCTATGATTTCAGTACATGTAAAAGATAAGAAAAGGTAGTCAAATGCTAATACCGGCAAAATGATAAGAAAAACTATGTTATCACATAATGATGCATTCATCCGTAGGAACAATATTTCTATCGGCATAATTTAAAATCTAACCGCAGGATGAACAAAAAAAAAAACTTGAAAAAGAGAAATAGAGAGGACGGGGGCGTGTCATAGAAATGAAAATGAAAAAGAAATGTGGGGAACTTGGGTTCCATTAACACTATATCTTAAAGAAAATTAACCGTAACACAATTATCCTTACACTGTTGCCTGGAGGTACGTTCTCAAGTCCTCTCAGCGCTCTATCCTTTTGCAACGAAGTTTCATTAGATGAATGTTGCTTTAACTCTTCATTTCTTGGTAGCAGAACTGGGGATTGGGGTGGACTAATAAGAACCACCCTTAGCTTCTTCTCTTCTACGTATTTGCCAGTCTCCTTATCCTTTGCAAACTGACAAATTAAGGAGTAAAAATTTAGTAGAGTCTGAGTCGGATAAGCTAACAATAATAAAAATAGCAAATATTTACCTTATCGGATGTAATGTCCTTATCAGTCGTCCCAAAAGGAACAACTGTGCATTGAATCAAGAACTTGTCTTTGCACGGCAAATCCGGTGGAGCTTCTTTCTGAGCTTGCATAATAACTATCTCAGCCAAAGTGAATGATTTATTAAAAATCAATTATGTACCACATTAAACTTTCAACTTTAATGGAAATATGATATTACAATCAATTTAACCAAGAACTTTCACATATAAATCCTTCCAAATGATTGTACTTGTAGACTTGTAGTTGTATATGCATTTGTTATTTGCAATTAGGGTATATAACCCTTCAACTTGAACTATTAGTGGAAGACAAATGTATTTTATCAAGTGTCATCCAATTTCATCAATTCACATAAATAAAGGAAAGTATAAAATAAAAGCACTTGACAAGTGCTTTTCAAAATTGTTAAAGAATGGTATGATCACTTCTAACATGTCCACTTGTTTTTCATATGAAATAGAAAACCCTTTATCAAATCATCACACGCAGTGCCTAAGAAGAGTAAAGTTTATTGTTTTTCGACATTTCCATTTATTTATTTATGAAAAAACTCATGTTTAACATGACTGCTGAAATCATAAACATCCCACAGAATGTAATTACGGAACATGACTGCTGAAATACAACTTCATGAAGTCATTGAACTCACATATTACTTGTTACATGAACCGTTACATCCCATTTATAGCTAAAAAGTTATTCTTCCGAGCATTAGTAACTATATCAATTCTAAGATCACCAATATAAAGTTGTCTGATACGATTAATTTCTGGAAACACTACAAAAATAAGGGCTTTTTGCCGCAGACTGATCCGCAGCAAAATCCGTGGCAAAAAGCCTTTTGCTGCAGATATGCCACGGATTTGAGGTGTTGTAAATACGGCTGTTGTAAAAAGTTTTTCCGCGGATATTACCGCAGCAAAAATACCTTTTGCGGCGGTAAAATACCCGTGGCAATAGCCTGTTGCAAAGTTTTTGATATTTGCCACAGTAGCTATCGACGGCAAAAAATTATTTCAACTTTTTTTTTCCCTTTTATGCTATTTTGTTTTTAGAGATTTAAATATAAATAATAAATGAAAACAGAAATTCTTGAGATAACAAAAGAAAAATGAAATTATATCATAAAACACAGAGAAACCATCAAAATATCTAAGGTTGGATTTATCGAAATTCATTAAAATTAAACAAACAAATAAATAATATCCTTAAAAAAAAATCTTAAGTTACTAATGTAGTGAACACAATTACAATATTCTCACAATAATATAGAAAACGCTCTGATTCTTAAACCATCTAGAACCATCATTCTTTAACCCTCCATAACCTGTACAAATAGTTAATAAAATTATAAATACATAATTTGAAAAACAAGCATTGCGTAAAATCTAGGAATTATCGGGAAATTAACCTTGGAGGTAACATCGAATGCAATGGCTTCCGCCCTCTTGTTTTCCCAAACCAAATATATTTATTTCTCAACTACTTCAATCCAGCAATCTACAAAAATGAAGAGGCAATAAGAGTAGGATTTTATATGAAGTAAATACAATTAGTGTCCAAATACAATCACAATTCACCAACAATCATACAATCACAGTTCACCAATTGATATGGAAAAGAAAGACATCATAAATAATTATATAAAAAGCATTAGAGCAGGGTAACAGTGGGCATACGCTGCTCTTGTTCTGGACTTTAGTGTATTGAGCGCCACTATAATATTTTTCTCAACCAACTTCCGTGTGTGCTCCCTGCATCCGTCAACAAGCTGGAAGGAACAAAATATACCACAAATGAATTCATATCCCATTTCAGCTAATATTTGAAAATGCAAGAATTTGAAAAATATATACAAATTTCAAAAATAAATAAATAAATAAAAGTCTGCTCTCTCTTCCTCAATCCTCAATGAATTTAACACAGTACAAGCATACAAATGAGACATTAAATGCATGAACCGTCATTTGATCAAAAACCTACATTTCCCTGCCACCAACTACATTTCCCTCTCCTGCACACACTTGAAAGAAAAACAACTTTTCTCAAAGTTAGTCATCAACAAGATTTGACTAAATTGTTATTACAAATTGGTGTACTAACCAAAGGATGAAACCATAGCAAGGTATTATAGAAGAATAGCACTCACTCACATCTCACTCGTATCTTTCACCAAATTCTAGTCCTTCTCAGAAACTACATTTACAGTGAAATGCAGGACCCTAAACTCGATGGTGGTGGATATCAGCTATGGGGTTTTGTTGAAGGTGATAATGCACATCAAATAGCTTTATTTTCTTCGACTTTGCTAACTCCCTTCACCTATTTCCTCTACGTTAACAACCCCCCGCAATAAGATTTTACGTAAAGACGAACAGGACAACACATACTGATAGATGACTCAATTAATTAGCAAATCTCTTATCTATTAAAAAAGTCATCTACACAAGGATGTGTGACAATCAATCATACTCAAAACATGGTTAAACGATATAATCAATATCTAGATAAGGAAAAACGTAAAATAGATATAACAAAATAATTAAACCACCTCATGAGAATCTCCAATATCGACTCACCTCAATCTAAATCTAGTACATCCAGTTAAAGAATTTAACTAACTAGAACCCAAATGTTGGATTCCAATATTGACTCACCTCAATCTGAATCAACATCCAGTTAAAAATTTAATTAATTAGAAACCAAAAGTCAATCCAATGGTGAATACAAAACCAATTACCAATTCATTCAAACCATTAAAAACAAAACAAATGTTATACAAGAACACTGATTTAAAAAAACTGTTATCTATCTAATTCCACAAGCAGAGACTATCAAGCAAGAATCAATCACCTGCACGAGTGAATCGTGTGGAAGCTCGTCAGTAGAGAATCCAAAACACTTATCGAGCTTCCTCTGGTGCAAGATTTCCAAACCGAAACATCTAGTCCTCAGATGTCAGATTTAACATTGTCAAACTCAGCTTCAACGACTCAAAGTCCCTGACGCTGCAACCTCTCTGACATCTTCGTGTATCACAAAGCTTCTAAGTCACTGCGTCCAGTTCGTACCACCTTTTGCACACTAGCGCCACTGCGTCCGTTCCTATGGTAGAGGAACTGATCTGATATGATGTAGACAGAATAGAAGTAGAAAAATTATTTTTTCACATTATGAAGCTCACACGAATTTGGATCAAAGTTGAGGCGAATCTAACCTGATTACAGAGTTGATACAAATTAAAGCATAACTAACCTAAAAAACTGAATTGAAGATGATAATTTTTATTATGATTATACCAATTAAAAACGTAATTCAGCTAAAAAATTTGAATCGAACCTCAACACTGAACTAATATTCTTCTCCAACCAAAAGCAAAGAAGTAGCCAAGTCATGGCTCTTTCACAAACAGAAGCCTCCAATCTAACCTCTGAATTTTTAAAAAAATAAAAATTAAGAAATAGTGAATATTTAAACTAACCAAGTTCGAGATATCAGTGAATGGAAACGAGAGGCAACTAACCGTTGACAGCGAAGAATAGTGAGGGTCGGAAAGGCGGCGTAGGCGATGAAGAAACTCGAAATTAAAGTAAAGTGAAGTTACTAGGTTTTTTTTTTTATTTCTAACTACTGGTTATATCCGTGGTAAATAACTCTCTGGCAAATAGGTGCTAGTGTGCTACAGCCTACAACTAGCAATCTGCAATCTGTGGAAAAATTTATGAGAAGTTATTTTTTAGTGTTTTTTTCTTATAATATTTGCCACGGAAACATGTGCTGCAAAAACAGCGTTTTCTTGTAGTGAAAGGAAAGAATAACAGAGAAAGAGAGAAGGAAAGAAGAAGATAGAAAACTAAATAAATTTTTATATTTTCTCATATAATTCAGCTTTGCCTCTGGCTATTTATAGGCCAGCGACAACTGATTACATACAAAAACGACCAACTGATTACATGCCAAACTAATGCCTCCACTAACCTAACTGACTAATGCCACAAACAACCAACCAACTTGACTCAACTTAAACTTTATTTATGACCTGAAGAGTTTCACTTGACTTGCAGAATAGAACAAACAGCTTGTACAATGGTGAGAATCAGCAGAAAAACTGCAGCAAAGGTTGCGGTGCCGGTCCAAATGTCACTGAAATATATTCTTTTCAAAGTGCCCTTCCAACGGTTCCATGGTTGCCTATAGTGTCCATTCATTTGCTTGATTATGTCAGCATAAGGAGAAACAGGTAATAAAATGTCTTTGCAAATTCCGTTGAATATCTTCGCTACTGATTCAGCATCACCCAAGTTATTGATAATAATATCCTTCTCAACAAGCAACTCCACATCCTCAGTGGTATCAATTAAACGATCCATCAGACGAGCAAAATGACACATTTTAGTATCAGTTGGATAAGGAGAGAGACTAATACACGGGATTTGTAATTCGGTTACTTCAAGCCATGGCAAACATCCACTCCTACGCTTTCCCAATATGACATTGGTCCATTTTCCCCTCACAGCTGTAAACTCCAACCCCGACGCATACAACTTTGTTGCGCTTGGTATATCAAAAGTTTGTTGTGCAACCGGTGGCAGACCTGCTATATCATCTTCTAATATCAAAAAATTTCTCATAAGATCAGTAAAATGCTTAATTTGCAGATGTGGTGGAGGTTGTAGCGCATATCCCAACTTCATACGAGAAAAATGAGTGTAACAATCATGTATGAAAAAAGGGTATCCTTCACTGATTGGAAAGGCTGACGAATGTAACCAGTCAAGAACAAAGAACGGAATCTGGTTTTCAATTAGGAATAGGTCTGTGAGTAACTTACTTCTGAGCTGATCATTGGTTAGCAAAAATCCAGGAGGGCCAATGGTACACCTTAGGAGAAGCTCAACAATGAAGACAGAATCACGCAGAATTATTGAGAAGAATTTTTCGATCGGGAGATTCGAAGTCACTGAATAGTGATTACCGATTAGCTCCTTTTGATTCCGGAGATATGTCTTGAATTCCTCCAATTTCTGTGCACCCACTCGTCCTTCAAATGATGACATAAATTTTGTTTTCTGTTTTTCCATTCCCATCAAGTTTGCACGGCCATAGTGAAGAGGGCCTATAGAAATTAACTTAGGAATATAGATTTCTTCATTTTGTCCAATGAGAAATGGAGGAACCCTGTATATACAACATTCAGTCTTTACTTCCAAAACTTCCTCCAAATTTTGGTCATTGTCAATTGAACCGTCTCTGGATTGATTCCCTCCCATGATCTCAGAGTTCCTAGTTTAGATGGCAAACAAATAACATAAATAAAATCAGTCCTTTTGTTAACAACATTTCATTAATAAAGATAAACCAAAACAAGGGCAAGAAAAACAGCAAAGCAACAGGGGAAACAGAGAAAGAAAGAACATTAAACAAAATAGAATAGAATCAATCAATACCTGATACTTCGGAATACAATAATCCTATAAAGAATACAGAGAGACTTGGAGAATATAGAGAACTTTCGAGAGAGAGAGAGGGAAATCAAATTTAAAAAACTAAAAACCCTAATCAGAATAACAATGGTGTGATCTTTTCCTTCTCCTTCCTCTTTTTCTTATATAGACCTATCAACTTATCAAGTGACCACGTAACATTTTCAGTTCATCATAGTTTATTTTCTCTCTTACATATATATAAATTTGAGCCTTAAAATTTCGGTCAACAAAACTGAAGACATTAAAGAGATACTACATGGAATAGACCAGACCAAATCTAATCCATTTACTTTTCTTCATGTTTTTAATGAATAGAAACCAAATCATGGAATAGGACCAACAAATCCCAATCCTACAATCAAAGCTGAGATTGAAAACCTTAACATTAAAAAGGGTTCAGCAGACTACATAGAGGCTGCCTGACCCAGGCCAAAAACGTACACAGCCCTTTCTTTTTTTTTTTTTTTTTTTTTTTTTTTTACAGCTCATTTAAGCATAAACAAGAACAAAGGAACCCAGAAACAACAGGTAAACAAACAGAGCTAAACAGAGAAAAAGAAACTAAACACAAAGAACAAAATTAAAGATGTCTCTAGGGAATCTGCAAGGGAGGCCTCTTCCATACAAGATCAGCTTTTATTGAAGGAGTTGATTCAAATAAAATTGAAGAAACGTGAAAGAGGAAGGAGAAAGTGAGAGGTGACAGACGAGGATGAGGTCTGAAAGGGGCAAAAAAAAAAAAAAAGTGGTGAAACAAAATTGAAGTATCGTGAAAGAGGAAGGAGAAAGTTAAAATGAGAGATGAGAGGTGAGGTTTGAAAGAACAAAAAATAGCCTTGAAAAGTTTGAGATCAGATGAAACGATGGATTTATGAGATCAGAAGAAATGAATAAAAAAATGTAAAAAAATAAATCATAAATAAGTTGCAGTGTGCCAGTGTTGACCATTTAATGGATGGGCCCCTCAAAAACGAAAGTTTACCGTTTTTGTTTTGTTTTTTTTTTGAAACGCGTGCCGAACGGCCATTTTTTTTTTAATTTTAAAAACAAAAAAGGGTTATGGAGAACGTCGCCTAACGCTCCCATAGCTTTCTAAAACCAATACTGTTTTTTGGCTTGATTGTTGTTCTCATTGATGGTCTTGCACAGGTAATTAAATTAATTAATTTGCTTTTACAAAACATTTATAGTGGGCCCCAAGTCCTACGTGGCCACATTGGTCTAGAAAATATTAATTTTCTTTTGGGGTGCAGTAAGGTGACAGCTCTGTTTTATGAGAGTTCACACCACCCAACACAAGTTGGCGAGTCTGGACTCTGGAGTCTGGACAATAAATATCTTTTTTTTTTTTTTTTTTTTGATAGAAACAGAAACAGAAACCACAACTAAGGAACAAAAGAAAAGCTGGGATCAGCCCAGAAACACTCCTTCGCAGAGGAGAAGGCTAGCGAAGCTAGACTAAGCGCCAAGGAGTTACCCGAACACGGGACGGCTTGACACTTAGAGATACTAACTTCAGCAAACAAAGCCTTAATATCAAGAACAATAGAGTAACCATCCCCTAGAAACAAATTAACATTATTGACAATAGAGGCCACGTTAGGGGAAGAGATTTTGGCCAAAGAGATATGGAGCCCCGCCCGCCTAGCAAGAAGCAAACCCTGACGCAAAGCCAAGAGTTGGCCAACCTCCGGGAGGAAGGAGCCCTGCAAACGGAGCGCCCAAACAGCAATCACCTGACCCTTGACATCCCGAATTGTAGAACCAATCCCAATGGCATTAACAGATTTGCGATAAAAAACTGCTGTATTCAGCTTGAGTTGACCCGGAGGAGGGGCAATCCACTCAGCAAGGGGAGAGGAGGGAGTGGCACAAGAGGGGAGAACAGCCAGTTTTGAAGCCTGAAATTCGGATAGAAGGTCCCCTGCCCTTGAGAAAACCAGCTCAGGCAGCTTAGCAGTGCCCCCTGAGCACAGCGCATTACGGTTCTCCCAAATGGACCAGGCAAGCATGCAGAAGAGACAGAGATCCTCATCCGGAAGCCAATCTGAAAACATAGCAAAGATATCCAGCGCAGGAAGATGGTGAATTGCCGACAGTTTTGAGCAAAAACCCGAAAAGTCCCAAGTCAGCCTGACACTTTTGCATCCAAAGAGGGCATGACTAATGGATTCTGAATGTGAGGCACAATGGGAGCAGCTAGGCGAATTAATAACTCTTCTGTACCAGAGATTGACAGCAGAGGGAAGAGCATTTTTACACGCACGCCACACAAACACTCTTACCTTGGGGGGGGAGATTAAGTTTCCAAAGTCGACACCACCATTTGCCCGCTAAGGAGGAATTCGAGACCGAGGACTTCAGATTCTCCTGGAGGGCCATACAGTACCCACTCCGCACGGAGTATTCACCTTTTTTATCGTAATGCCATCGGATCACGTCTCTTGCACCATTCCAGCTAATCGAGATCGAGAGGATCGCCTCCCTATCAATCGGGAGCAGAAGCTGATTCAATTTGTGGATGTTCCACTCTCTTCGGGGCCCATCAATGAGGTCAGAAACTCGCAATTGCATACCAGGGTCAAAAGTGATCAGTTTAAAGGAACTCGGCCGAGGCACCCATTTGTCCTGGAAAGCATTTATACTGCAGCCATCTCCCACAGACCATATTAGGCCTTTAGAAAGCAATTCCCTCCCCCAGATTAGACTTCTCCAGATGTAGGAACAGCCCGCTTTGGCGGGAGCAGAGAGGAAATCGGAGAGGCTGTAGTATTTGGCTTGAAGGACCTGAGCAGCTAAAGAAGAAGGGCTGGAGAGGATCCGCCACGCTTGCTTGGCGAGCATAGCCTGGTTGAAAAGGGAGATGTCTTTAAATCCCAGGCCACCTTGATTCTTTGGAAGGCACATGTTCTTCCAACTCACCCAGCTTATCTTTCTCTTGCCATCCTTTGAACCCCACCAGAATTTTGAAGACATAGATCCAAGATCATTACACAGGGAGAGGGGAATCCTGAAGACGCTCATATAATACGAGGGAATGGCCTGGGCAACCGATTTGAGGAGGATCTCTTTGCCCCCAAAAGAGAACTGATTGCTCTTCCAGCCCTGGACCTTCTTCCAGACTCTGTCTTTGATCTCATTAAAAGTCCGAATCTTGTTCCGCCCAACCATGGAGGGGAGGCCGAGGTATTTGTCTTGGGAATTGCAATCTTGAATCTCCAAAGCATTCTGAATCTCCACTCTGGTAGCCTGAGGGACCTTCGGACTAAAAGAAATCTTGGATTTGCTAAGATTTATCTGCTGCCCTGAGCCCTTTTCATACACCCTGAGGATCTCCTTGATACGGTCACAATTTGCCCGCGTAGCCTTGCAGAACAAGACACTATCATCAGCAAAGAAAAGGTGGCTGACTAGAGGCCCCCCTTTGCTGCAGCGGATCCCCAATCCCCTCCCCGACGACTCAGAGGTTGTAATCAAGCGAGAGAACGCTTCAGCACATAAAATAAAGAGGTAGGGAGAGAGCGGGCAACCCTGACGGAGGCCCCTGGAAGGGGAAATAGTGCACACAGAGTGGCCATTGAGCAGGAAAGACAGAGAGGAGGATGAAATACAGTCAAGGACCAAAGAAACCCAAGCTGGCGGGAATTCCATTTTCAGCATGATCTTCTCAAGAAACCGCCATTCGACCCGGTCGTAGGCTTTGCTCATGTCCAATTTGATTGCCATTTGCCCCTTTTTAACAGAATTCATACGGCCAAGGGAGTGCAGACTCTCGAAAGCAACTAAGACATTATCGAATATCTGTCTTCCCCCCACAAAAGCTGACTGAGAAGGTGAGATCAAATTCGGAAGAAGCCCTTTTAGCCTTGCAGCTAGCACTTTAGTGATCACCTTGTAGATAACACTGCACAGCGAGATTGGCCGAAAATCCTTGAGCTCAGAAGGGCATTTCGTTTTAGGGATCAGAACCACATTGGTGTTGTTAAAAGCCCTTATCGACATTTCTCTGTTAAGAATCCGGAGACAAACAGCTGTGATGTCTTCACCAATAACTTTCCAGGCTTTTTGGAAGAACAGTGCATGGAATCCATCCGGGCCAGGAGCTTTAGAGGGGTCTAAGTCAAAAACAGCCGCTTTAATTTCCTCCCGAGAGTAGCGGGCATCAAGCACAGCAATCATATCTGGCGACAACTTTGAGGAGATGGCATCCGAGGCATTCTGAAGATCATCCTCAGATGGGGAGGAAGAGGTGAAGAGGGAGGAGAAGAAACTACCAATTATCCTGGCCATACTTTCCTCAGAGTCCTGTTGATTGCCCATATCATCAGCAAGACTAGAGATAAAATTCCTCTTTTTTCTAGCCGAAGCTTGAGAATGGAAGTATTTTGAATTTCTGTCCCCTGCTTGGAGCCAGTTTACTCTGGAACGTTGGCGCCAATACAGTTCGTCACTGTCAATAAGGCCTTCTACCTCTTTTTCCAGGGATTTAATAACACCCATCACCCCGGGTTTGCCACACTTGGAATACAGCCTCTCAATCTCCTTACTTTTTTCCTCAATCTTTTTCTTAACATTCCCAAACCTGTATCGGCTCCACTCACTAAGCCTAAGCGCACATCTGTTAAGTTTATCAATTAAGATCCTCGAGGGATCACGGGTACTACTCTCACGCCAGGCTGCAGAAATCACTGACCCATAATCATTCTCTTTCAACCAGTAAGGCTCAAACCGGAACATCCTTTCACTACCGGCACGAAACGAAATTTTGGGGGAGCAATTAAGAAGAATAGGACGATGATCCGAAGTGAAGAAACCCAGATTCGAGACTTGAGTGTCAGCAAAATGGTCCCTCCACCCACTGTTGGCCAGGAACCTATCAAGTCTTTCTTGGACATTTTGCTTCCCATCTCTTTTATTATTCCAAGTAAGCATAGGGCCTGAAAAGCCCAAATCATAAAGGTTGCACTCATCTACAGTCTGTCGAAAATTGAGCATACCCAGGACATGCTTGTCCGAACCACCCACTTTTTCGTTTAGGCTAAGGATCTCGTTGAAATCCCCACCACAAACCCACGGCAGAGTATCTGTATCTCTGAGACGACGGAGCAGAGACCAGGAGTCCTTTCTTTTATTAGAAACAGGGTCTCCATAGAAACCCGAAAAACGCCACAAAAACCCATCCGACAGACCAACCCGAGCGTCAATATGGCCAGAGGAGAAAGAAAGAATATTAATGTTGACGGTATCTTTCCAGAGAAGAAGGAGCCCGCCACTACTACCAACACTGTCAACACAAAAGCAACCACAATACCCAAGCGAGAACTTCATTCTGTCAACCTTAGAACCATTAACTTTTGTCTCCGAAAGGAAGACTAAATCCAGAGAATATTTTTTGCGCAGCCTCAGCAAGGCCGCGAACGTACGGGAATTCCCCATTCCCCGCACGTTCCAGCTAAGACCAATCATTGGTCCCGGCAGGCCTGATCAACAGGCTCTACCGATATGACAATTTCCATGCACGAGTTCTCCATTCTACCTTTCTTACTTTCTCTGACTGCCTCCGTAATCGGTTCAAAACTCACCTTCCTTTTGCACATTTTTAACTCTGAGCCAGAGGGGGCGGACAGCTCCCAGTTTTCTACCTTTGGGTGGCTAGAAACAGGGGATTTAATCTTCTGTGGGGACTTTTCTTTCTTGTACCTGCCTACTTTCTTTGGGGCTAGGGGAGAAGAGGCCTTAAGATTTTGGTGTTTCACAGGGGATTTACTAATCTCGAGAAGCCTTTGGAAAGGACTAGTGGCAATACCTGGCTTCAGTTGATATCTGTTATCTCTAGCATTTCTCTTCCACTTCCTAACTTTGGTTTGTGGTTCAGGCTGGGAAGAGGAAGGGGAGGGAAGGGGGACGTTGCTGTGGGCTTTAGATGTTTGGGGGACAGACGGGCTGGTTACAGCAGTATTTGGGGAAGGGGCTTTGTTTTCTGGGTTTAATTGATTTGGGTTGGGAGGGGTCTTCTCACCAATTGGGCTGGGAGAAGCAGATATCCTTATACTCTTGCTCTGGAGGCCCACAGAAGCAGTATTGGTTGGGGGCCCATATCGCGGCCCGTCCACACACATCTCATCTTCTTTGCCTCATGTTTCCCCGTCTAGAGCTAGGGTTCCAGCCATTTGCCTAGACGACGCCGCCACCTCACTCCCCGGCACGGCCTTGAGAGAACCCACTGATCCCTGTTTCACACTGATCGATCCATCACCTTCACCTTCTCTGGACCCCTCATTAGACTTCCATCTCTCCGAGGAGCTACCATTGCTTTGAGAGTTGAATCTAGTGTTGTTTTTATCTCCACTCGCAGCTTTCAGCCAGGATCCAAACTTGGTAGGAGCCCCTTCTAGAGCCAATTTTCTAGTCTCAGCATCCGAGCATTCCAGAATTCCATGACCCACACGACCACACGCAAAACAAAATTCCGGCAATCGCTCGTATTTCAAACTCACAACCGTAATATCCTCATTTTTGCTCAATTTCAACCTAAGCCATCATTTCAGGGGTTTGGTTAAATCAATCCTAACCTTAACTCGCATAAACTTACCCCAGCATTCCCTTGAATCAGCTGGTATCTCCACCACTTCACCAATTTGTTCAGCCATCCATTTTGCTGTTCGTCGGTTCATACAAAGAATAGGGATTTCATGTATCTGGATCCAGAATTCGGCCTTATTGAAATCTAGGTGGGAGATGTTTCCAGATCCCCGAGGGAAAGCAAGCGCTATTAGGCTTTTACCAAAGTGCCAGGGACCTCGCTGCCAAACTCTATTTCTGTCTTCTTTTTTGTTAAAATGGAACATGAAAATGTTGTCATCCACCAGTTCCACCTCTACTTGACCGAACGGGGACCAGATCTGCTCAATTAGACCTTTAAAAGCCTCTCTATTGACTCTTTTACCTGTTAAGACCTTACCCACAAGGCACAAATCGACATCCTTCACACCATCGAGCTTCGCATCTTCCGAGATCTCCAGAACTGCTTCATCTTCGTCAACCAGCGACAAGTTTTCACACAACTGTGATAAATCTTGAGTACTCATAGCTAGCCCATAAACCTCACGAGCGAGAAACTGAAATGAAAAAGCTAAGACCCCACTACCTCCCGCCGTGGAAGATAGACTGCCCTAAGGACCCTACTACTTTCACACTTTCTCTTGGGAGAGAAAGAGGAAGACAGAAAAGAATATTACTAGGCTTTCACTTTGACAATAAATATCTGAATCAATGGAAAAAAATTAAAAAGTCGTGCAGCTGCCACGTCAGGCTGTTCTCAACACGGCCTTGTCAAGTTATCATTTCCTTTCTTTCACATGAGATATTTACTGGCTTGTGAGCTTGAAAAGGTATGGGAGTAAGCCAATAGCAAGATCCGAGGCGACACCAAGCAAGTCCCTTCGCCACATGCCGTCATGTGGTGAAGCCACGCAATGAAAAAGACATTGCCACGCTGGACAATCTCTATACTCTCACTCTCTCAGTACGTGTTAATGTAATGTGAACTTTCCCAAAAGCGCGTGGAGTAAAAGCGGAAACACAGATTGGCGTTTTCCGTTTTAATTTTTTAACTGGGCAGTGAAATTTGACCAATTGAGGGTAGGTTCAGTCGAACTCCTTTTTCGCAGTACACGTACATGACAATACGTGCCGAACGGCCATTTTTTTATTTATTTTAAAAACAAAAAAGGGTTATGGAGAACGTCGCCTAACGCGCCCATGGCTTTCTAGAACCAATACTGTTTTTTTGGCTTGATTGTTGTTCTCATTGCTGGTCTTGCACAGGTAATTAAATTAATTAATTTGCTTTTACAAAACAATTAATTAATACTTTTGAAAACAATTTGTTATAAATTAATTTTCTGTTATTGTATATGCAGATTAAGAACCCAGGTAGGGATGGACGTTTCCCTATGGGCACCCATGGGATTTTGGGGATAAATTTTGCCCTCAAATGGATTTTGGAAGTGGGAGTAGAGGTAAACTTTGCCCCCAAACATATTTTGGGGAAGGTGGTAGGGGTACCTCCCCCTAAACCCAAAACCCCATTGGATCCCTAAAAATAATATATATTATTTTTATTTTTATATAAAAATTTTAACAATTAAAAAAAAAATTATAATATTAAATTATTAAAATTAAATGTTATAATTGTTCATTTATAAGGTGTAATTAACCTCAAAATAATATATATATATATGTATTATACAATTATTTTGTATTGTATTTTGGATTTTGTATTGTATTTTTATTATGTTTTTATTATTTTTCGGATTGAAATTTTGAAATTTAAAATTAAAAAATAAATGAAATGGGGGATATAGGTTTTGAGGGTAGGCGTAGGGGTCGGGGAAACTCCCCCCAAAACGTCCCCCCCAAATGGATTTTGAGTAGTTTGGTTGTAGGAAAATGAGACCCAAATAAATAGGACCCAAATGAGAAGACTCATTCTTTAAAAACAAGATCCATTTTTGATGATATGGCACAAATGAGTCTTGTGTTTGGGTCTCAACCATTGTGGATGCTCTCACAATAATTTCTTATTTAACTCTCGAACAATTAAATCTCTTTAAAAACTTCAATTATATGCCAGTATGCCACCGGGCACCAACTTCATTAAAAAAAAAAATTGAACCACAACTTCATTAAACAAAATAGTATGTGTCTTTATTATTATTATTATTTTTTTTTTTTGAACAACCTTTATCTTTAGCTATTACATGCGAAGTGTTCAAACCAATTATATGTGTAGAAGAACCTGACAGCATTAAGAGATTCAACAGATCATTTATTAAAAGCTGGTGCTTTCCATCAACTATTCAGCTATTCTTTGCTTATACTTTACAGTATGTAAAATCAATTGGCTTTATGTTTTCTTATATATATATAGTCAATATAGAGAGAGAGGGGGGGAGACAGGCTGCAACTCTTTTCTCTTCTCCAATACGTTTCCCATCTTTTCATTGCATTGTAAAAATAAATTTCTCTCTTCTTTACTCCATTCTATCTCGTCCGAAAACTCAGTTATTAATGAAAACAGATCATGTAAGAGCAGCCATTGATATGATGCGCCCTACACATAGAAAAAGTGCAGGGCTTCTCTTTCCATTCTTTTGTATCCTCAACTTTTTGTAACAGGTGAATGTATTCAAGATATGTCAATTGTTATATCTCAACGTACACCAAAAAGTTGTGGTTTGAGTCGCTCATCCTTTTGAAATCTTAAATTATGGTAATATAAAAAAATATATAACTATTAATTTTAATAATTATATATATAATGAAAAAAATATAAATAAATTTAATTTCAATTATAAAATTTTAGTTCAATAAAATTAAAATAATTTGAATGAAAACATTAATTTTTTGAAGGTTTGGAATTGGAGGCAAACCTTCAAAACCGGAATTGATACCGAACCTTTAAAACCGGTTTTGAAGGTTTGGAATCAAAACCGGTCTGGAATTGAGACCGAAACTGAACAGTCGGAACATCCAGAACTGAACCAAACCGAACCGAACTGAACCGAAACCAGAACCAGAACCAAGGAACCGAAATCTCTCCAAGGGAGGTTCCAGTTCCGGAACCGCCACTTCCAAAACGGAACAAGAACCGAACCGGAACCGAAACCGGAACCGACGCCATGTCTAATCGTAGACAATATTTTGTTTTAAATATTTATTTTTATTGTTAATGAAAAAATATAAATAAATTTAATATATATTTTTTAATTATTTAAATTTAAATATATTATTATTAACTTCAATAATTATATATATAATGAAAAAAATATAAATAAATTTAATTTCAATTATAAAATTTTAGTTCAATAAAATTAAAATAATTTGAATGAAAACATTAATTTTTTGAAGGTTTGGAACCTAAACCAAACCTTCAAAACCGGAACTGGAATCGAAATCGAAACCGAAACCGAAACCGAAACCGAAACCGAAACCGGAACAGAACCGGAACCAAGGAACCAAAACCGGAACTAAAACCGAACCTTTAAAACCGGAATCATAATCGGTTTTGAAGGTTTGGAACCGGGGAACCGAAACTAGACCGGAACCCAACCGAACTGAACCGAACTGAAACCGACGCCATGTCTAATGTTATACAATATTTTGTTTTAAATATTTATTTTTATTGTTGATGTAATTCGGTTGTGAAAAAATTATTTTAAATTAATCATAATTCGTTAAATAATTATTGAATATATATATATATATATATATATATATATATATTTTAAAGAAGAGTAATGATTGTTTGGAAAAAAGTTAAAAAAGTGGATCCGCTTTTACTTTTTTAATTGAACATCATTGTGGGAAAATGAGACTCAAATAAATAAGACCCAAATGAGAAGACTCATTCTTTAAAAACAAGACCCATTTTTGATGATATAGCACAATGAGTCTTGTGTTTGGGTCTCAACCATTGTGGATGCTCTCACAATAATTTCTTATTTAACTCTCGAACAATTAAATCCCTTTAAAAACTTCAATTATATGCCAATATGCCACCGGGCACCAACTTCATTAAAAAAAAAATTGAACCACAACTTCATTAAACAAAATAGTATGTGTCTTTATTAATTTTTTTTTTTTTTTTTTGAACAACCTTTATCTTTAGCTATTACATGCGAAGTGTTCAAATCAATTACATGTGTAGAAAAACCTGACAGCATTAAGAGATTCAACCGATCATTTATTAAAAGCTGGTGCTTTCCATCAACTATTCAGCTATTCTTTACTTGTACTTTACAGTATGTAAAATCAATTGGCTTTATATTTTCTTATATATATATATATATATAGAGAGAGAGAGAGGGAGAGAGAGAGGGGGAGAGAGGATGCAACTCTTTTCTCTTCTCCAACACGTTTCCCATCTTTTCATTGTATTGTAAAAATAAATTTCTCTCTTCTTTACTCCATTCTATCTCGTCAGAAAACTCAGTTATTAATGAAGACAGATCATATAAGAGCAGCCATTGATATGATGCGCCCTGCACATAGAAAAAGTGCAAGGCTTCTCTTTCCATTCTTTTGTATCAACTTTTTCTAACAGGGTGAATATATTCAAGATATGTCAATTGTTATATATCTACATACACCAAAAAGTTTGAATTATAGTAATATTAAAAAAAGTGTGAAATTTAGATGGATGAAACCTAATAATATTATTATTATAGGTAAAATGTAATTTAATATTATTATTGTGTCATGGGTAAATACTAAGAGCATCCACAATGGTAACAAAAGGAGATCCACTTCCATAAGACCCATTTTGAAACCCATCCAATTCTTTCAAAATGGTAAAAAAAAAATCCAAAAAAAGGGACCCAAAAGTGGACTCCACCCAAGTAGACCCAAATTGGGTTTCAAATTTGGAACTCAATTTGGGTCTTACCCAATGATTGGGTTGGGTTCCCAATACCTCCCAATTATTGGATTAGGCTTTTATATATATATATATAATTTAAATTAAAATATATAACTATTAATTTAAATTATTACGACTTCAACGCACAATATCATTGCTTATATGTTTGGTTTCTATGTGTTAAAAGCATTATAATTTAATTCTAATTAATACCAAAAATCATTATTGTAGTTTCAATATCCATAAAAAGGAAATTGCTTGGGTTATTGTTAAATATAGTTAATGAGATTTTAAGGATAATCCAATTTTAAATTTACAAACTAATGATATCGTTAGATAAATTTCTTGTGACATTGTATTAGTATATTTTAATTAAATCAAACTAATATAATAATTTAATTAGTTTTTTTTTTTTTTTTTTGCTGCATTTTATGTTTCTCTTATAATCTGTTTTGATTTTTAAAAAATAAAATAAAAATTGGTAATTCGTTTATTTAGAATATACATTTTACGGGGACATCTCACTATGTTCTTGTAACTAGGTGATGTCGATATTCAGTAAAAAAAATTAAAAAAAAAATATTCTAACAAACCATGGTCTTCAATTCTGGTTACGTCCCTACACTGACGTGGTTAATGAATAGACCAAATGCCAAGTTGGATTTTGGATTAATTTTTCATGTTATTTGGTATTAATGTTAAAATTATAGTTTTTTTTTTTTTTTTTGGAAAGCCAACGATACATTATAGGTTAGAACTTAGAACTTAGAAGTGTGTTATTGTCTGAGATTTTCCTTTTTCTATTTTGAAATATCACTTAAATTTTGGATTAGTCCGGTGATATAGCTCTCATATAACCCTCACACCCAATGCCGTCTTCAAATTTCTCGGAACCCAATCTATTCAATGATATTAACAAAAATCGAGATTCACAATTTTTGTGTGTGAATAATATGAGATAGGAATTAATAAGTAAAATAACTACTTTTAGGGTTATAATATTATCATGATTATAATATTAGAATCAAGATTTTTAATGGAGACTGCAAACAATGGACAGCAGGACAGGTGTTATGTCAACAAATTACATGCTCCTATTTTGGCTCAAAACGCCTGTTATCTGGTGTCCAAAATGAACCTTGAAATGCAATAGAATGTACTGTATTAATCAACACTTTCGACACGAGAAGATTACATGGGGACACAGTTGTTCATGTCGGCAAACTGTGTGAGCGCAAAATCATTACTACGGAACCAAGCGATTAAACATAAAATCCCATTACGGAAGGAGTTACAAGCAACTAGGGAAAGGAAACTTAAGAGTCTAGATTCGGGAGACGAGATACTCTTTCTATTTCTGCGATGATCAATTCTTTTTCCTCTTCGAATTGTTCATCATCAGCGCCTGCAATTGACAATGTAACACGAGAAATGAATTTAAAGGGAAAATGTGAATTCATAGAACAAAATATATGTCATGTCTGGTTTTGCTCAGCACTGTAAATATGTCTATTGAGATAATAATTTGAAGTTTCTTTTAATTTTAGAACCTTCTTAGCCGCTTAATCTCCTTCTGGAAAGTTGTTTTTGTAATTTTCTTTTACACAAATCCTGATGAATGATGATCACTTTTTTCACTAATTTTTTTTTTTTTTAAATTATTACGACTTCAACGTACATTATCATTGCTTATATGTTTAGTTTCTATGTGTTAAAAGCATTATAATTTAATTCTAATTAATACCAAAAATCATTATTGCAGTTTCGATACCCATAAAAAGGAAATTGCTTGGTGTCAGTACCCATGGTACTAGAGTCGAATGTAAGGGGGGGCCATAGGGGCCTTGGCCTCCCCAACCAATAAAAAAAAAAATCTATTATACATAAAATTAAAATGTAAACTAATAAAAAAAAAAACAAACAAACTATTATACGTAAAATGTGATAATATTATCTTATCTCTTTATTATTTTAATAATATAAATTCACTAATAATTTTTGTTTCCATAATTCTATTGTCCATGAAAATCAGAAACAAAATCAATCCATTTTAATATTTTAATTTCCTACTATTTCATACATTATTACTTAATTTAGTGTTTATTATATATGTATTTTTTTTTTTAGATTTCACTAAAACAAATTAAGTAAATATTGAACTCTTATAGAGGCTACCTATATTATTTATTTATTTTTATTTTTAAAGTATTATAAGAGTTATTATAATAGGATTGTCAGGACAAGACCTGCTAAGATCAAACAATACATATGCGGCCCAGATATTTACTCCCAAAAGAGAGATAATTATTCACACAACCCGGGAAGAAAACTCACCACACATGCTTGTAAAATGCATATAATGGGATTTGAACCCCTCACCACTTATGTAGAAGGGAGGTGTACTATCAACTCTGCTAAGAGGTGATGTGCACTTATTTATTTTTTTAGGATAATTATTAATATGATTTTGATAAATTTATTTTATTAGTTTATTATTTAAATTTTGTTCAAAATTATTATAAGATAATTGGGTTTGACATGAATATTATAAAATTAAGTTACAAGTATGTAGATAATTGTGATTTAAATATATCAATGGTATAATGATATTTTAATTAAGCTATTGAAATTTATATTTTCTAAGCCGGGAACTATTAAAATATTATTTTCAGTTATGCATACTGTTAAGAATAGGCATAGGTTTTACAACAAAATAAAAAATGTTTTGTCATAACTCTTTAATTATGTAATTGAAATTAAAATTAGGAAGAAAATTATATTGATTTGCTTATAAATAATTTTCTAGATATAAAATAGACATATTACATTTTAATTAGTTAATGTCTATTTTATTTATTTATTTGTATCGTTACTTTTAACACTGAACGGTATCACATTTATTGAAAAGTATTCGGTGCGGGATTCTACACTTTTTCTTGTGCGGGATTCCTATTGATATTATTTGAAGACTGCGTGACCTACAATATTAATTTTTGTCTTGGCCCCCACAAAGGCCAAATCCCGGCTTTGCCCCTGGTGCCCATAGAGATATTTATAGATTATTTGATAAATAAAATAAATTATAAACGAAAAAGATGAGGTTTTAATTAAAGAAAATGTGATAATAAAGAATGAGAATTCTAATGATATTTGCATTGTTTTTATTTTTATTTAGATTTTAGAAATTATTTTATGTTCTTTTATTTTTTGTTTTGAGCATATTTTTCCCAATAACATTGCCAAACACATTTTGTAAGTTATTAATTTAATTTATATATATATATATATATATATATATATATACAGTGGTTCTCTCATAAGGGATCCCTTATTTTAATTTCGGTAAGGACCACCATGAAATCATATCGATTTGAATGAATTTTAATCTGAATTTTTTTGTAGATGATAAGTTCATTGAAATCTACCTATGAATAAAATTTGAGAATTTTTCAAGCACGAAAACTATTTTTCTTGAATTTCCTATATTTCGCTTATTTTTCTAATGCCTTCATATTTAAAAAAATCAGTAAAAATGGTTTAAGTACTTGAAAAAATTTAAAATTTTATTTATAGGTAGATTTCAATGAACTTATCATCCACAAAAAAATTCAAATTAAAATTCATTCAAATCGATATGATTTCATGGTGGTCCTTATCGAAATTAAAATAAGGGATCCCTTATGAGAGAACCACTGTATATATATAATTATCACATGTAATCACTGTTGATTGAGTGAGTGTCGAGTGATGGTTAACATCAATAATATGCAGAAAATAAATAAATCCCTTAATTTCATTTGGATCGTTAACTTATCATTGTGCATGATATTTTTGTACTCATCTTTGTATTTTGGGTTTTCTAGACTCTAAAATTTGAAAAATTCATCATTTGGGTATTGACGAAAGGCGATTAAAGACCATTTTACCCCTATCATTCAATTAAGTGGGTTTGAAAGTCGACTTTACTCCTAAAAATATTAAAATATCTAATTTAATTATAGAGATTTTCTACTTGAATCCAAAATTTTCTTTGCTCTATTATAAAAACTAGATTTTAAAAATTTCTAAGAACACATTATTTTATTCTAGATTTATTATATTTTATCTTTTAACACTCTTATTTTAAAGACAAATTTTTTTAGAAAAAATAAATTAAATTTATAAAGACTACATTTTATTTTAAAATATAAATTAATCAAAAAAAAAAAAAAGAAGAAGAAGAAGAAATATCATCTGTACTAATAAAATCATTGAGATGAACATCTTCACCCCATATTTGAGTCGTGATGAAACGCCATATTTACAAGAATAATGCTTGGGACTGACCCTATCAATGGGAGTGTAGTATGTGGTCCAATTTGTGAGATAAATGTAAAAAATAAAATAAAAAAGGACACATGCTACACTCCCATTGACGGGGTCAGTATTTTGGATACTGACTCAGTACCCAAGCATTATTCTATTTACAATATACAATGTCATACCAGCGGGCAGAAATATCTTTCCCAACTTGACCTCTCCTTTAACTTTTCTAGCAATGCTAATGGCAGGAGGATATAGTCTTAGAGAGATTCATCGATGATCATGGTCACCTACTGAAGGTACTGACCCCACCAATGAGGTGTTGCCACGTGGCTTTTTTCTTTTAACGTTTTACATTTATCTCATCGCATTTTTCACAAATAGACTACATGGCAAAACCTTATTGGTTGGTCAGTACCCAAGTGTTGTCCTAAAAAAACTGGAGCAACCTATCCTTCTTGGCTTTTTCAATGTGGTTGTGATCAACCAAATTGGAGTAAACTTGGCCGACTTGAATGGTAATTTGTAAAATCTTCTCCAATTTATAGATTATTTTTATTTTCTTTCTCAAGATTATCATTTTGCATTATTGATTGTTCATGATAATGACAGGAAAAGTAGTGCTTGCAGCAGTAATTTCAACAGTAATTACAGTTTCTTTACTAATAAAGTTTACTCTATGGAGTTCAAAGAAGGGCAAGGACTTTAGCTTTCTAAAACAAATACTGTTTTTTGGCTTGATTGTTGTTCTCATTGCTGGTCTTGCACAGGTAATTAAATTAATTAATTTGTTTTTACAAAACAATTAATTATTAATTCTAGTAAATTAATACTTTTGAAAACAATTTATTATAAATTAATTTTCTGTTATTGTATATATATGCAGATTAAGAACCCAGGTCTGATTCCTGTTGCTGTGAATACTTGGGTAAGTATTGTGACATTCTTGGGCTATATTGTCTGTGACACTCAAAAGCTCCTTAAACATGGTGGCCGCGGCGACGAAGAAGACGACGAGCTTGTAGGGACCTCTCTTGATCTTCATGTGGATATTAGTAGCATCTTTTTCAGGGCACTGAAGATTATTCAAATATTTTTCAACTAAAGTTGGATTATTTGATATATTACGCAGCTTATTATTATAGGCTGACTGAGAATTTTTTCTAGTGATTTTGTTAAGATTAAACTAGACTTGCCAGGTGGCAGTAGCAGCTAGCTTTTATTCAACTTAATTTTAGTTTAATTTCTGACATTTAAGTCTTTTGATGTTTTAAATATGGTTCATGCTTAAATTTAGCTAAAATAGTTTAAATAAATTAGGAGTTCTAACAATATTATTTTTTATTTTTTTTATGAAAATTAAAATTATTAAGTTGACGATTTTTATTGACATCAATCAAAAGTTCTGATTTTGGTCTAAATATTAAAAAAAAAAACTTGATTGGAATACAGGAATCCTAAATTGATTATAACTTGACGAAATGAGGTTAGTCCGTGGTACCTGTACCATGAGATTGCGGGTTCGAGTCCTCCATAAAAAAAACTCTAAATTTATATAATAATATATTATTATTTTTTTTAAAAAAATTGATTATAACAGAGAAAAAAGTTCAAACTACCCAAAAAGAAATTTAAGTTATTGACAAAAACTAAAAAAATAATCCTAAGCAAACATTTTTGAAAAAGAAATTTCAAAAAAAGAAATTCTCAAAAGAAAGTGTCATACATTATAAGTTATGTCCTCAACTATTAACTAACTTCTAATATTCCTAGTATATTGTGAGGATTGGAAGATTTGGGGCAATTAAGGATTTGGAGAGAATCCCCAAAAGGTTCGACCGTTCGACCTTGGCATTTTGTCCGCATAATGGGGTTTTTATAGGCAAAACGGTGCGTTTTGCTACCTATCGTAGGAGTCCTTAAAACGACATCGTTTTACGTTAAGTGTTGTTACTTCAATTCCCTAAAAACAGTACCGTTTGGTTGCCTGATAGAGTCTATTGTAAGGTTTAGTTGGACCAGCCGTAGAGAATTATTTCCCAAGAGTCATGGATTTTCCTTTTTAAAGAGTCTGTAACAACCATTTGGAAATCATGAAAAATATCCAAACCATGCTCTCTAACCCTACTCGTATCCGTCCCGGTTCCTTTCTCATTCCTTCTCCGACTAAACTAGACCGCAATTATCCATCCAGTCAGGTCACAATCAATCAAGTCAGGTTCACAAGAATAACCGACACTTTCCGGTGCTTCTCTCTTGTCCCCCACCGTTACCACCAGCATGTAACTTCTCACGCAAGTTTTCCCAAGAAAAGCATCGTCATCACCACCACCACCGGCCTACAAACACCACCACTGAAAAACAAAGATTTATCAACTAGTCACGTTGAATGGTTACACGAAAGACTGTTGATGGTCTAATTATAAACGACCCTATGTTATATAACAAATTATCTGTTTTGTAAATTACAAACAATTATCCGGTTTAACCAATCCGAATGCCTCCCCAATTACATTAATATAGGATGTTCAGCCACTTGTTTCATATGCCTTAAATTCACATTTTGTAATCCAATCCCTTAGCATGGATATTTGGTGCTACAATCAAATTTTATAGCAATTGGTTGATATAACACATCACTAATTTGTAGACCGGATACCTGACATTCAAAATCAATACATAATTACGATTTACATATGTGAATGAAATTAATTATCGGATACAATAAAATGGAGCCAATAATATTCAACGATATGAGGTTGATTCAGCGACGTCACTCTTTAACATTACCTAATGCCATGACTAGGACTGCAAGTAATACGTTCAATCCACAAGTTGTTGGTTCCGGGGCCAATAGAAACACAATCATCTCCGGTCTTGATGGAAGAGTTGATGATCATCACATTGGTTGATTGTTGAGTATGAATACCAGATGGTAACGGTTAATTACAATGAGGAACATTTGGCTGTTTAACGACAATAATCAGTTAGTCACTGATCCTGTTGTTGGAGTTGGAAATGCATAGTGTCTACAGTCACACAATAAATTTAACAATTAAGATTTTTTAATTTGTTAAAAAAGAAATTAAAGCAAGAAAAATGGAACTCAAAGCATGTTTAATGTGTTAATTAATTACCGTGGCTCCGTCCATTGGGACAATTTGTTCCTGCATGAGCTTTGCAAACCCACAAGGCATGCAGATCCTTAATTAGCATCCAGTGCCCCGTTGATAATGGAAACGTTCAGTGAATCGATCAAAGCTAACCCAATTATCAGCTTTACCCAATACACGATAATCTGCTAGAGCCACCAACGTTCCATCAATCCGTAGAGTGATATCCGAAATTTTGCAGCCACCTTTGAGATTGGAATGGTGTAGTGTTTAAGAAATATAAATGAAACCCAAAGAAAGAAAGCAGCGCCGGAACCGTTATAAATTGAGCTCTCTAATTACATGTATCTGCTTAATTAATTAATTATGTGACTCCTACATACTAGTAGTCTAGTACTTAGTAAGTAGATGGAAGATTTCACTAATACGGAAAAAAAAAAAAAAAAAAAAAACCATTTAACATATAAACTTTTGGGATTTTTCTTTTTTCTTTTTTAAAATCCGACACTAATTGGATCAAAGGTAATTTTTTTTTTTTTTTTGAAATATTATAATAATTCAAGGTTTGTGGTGGGTGTAAGGGGCATATCACTGTACCAACATCATCTTGTATCAAATTGGATCAAAATTGTCGGGACATATAATTATAGTGATTTATAAGACAATTACATAGTAAATTAAGCGGTATCAGTTTTGTATTAATATCATAATTAAGGCATTTGGCTCGCCACTTGTTACCCAATGCTAAGCAATAAGAACGTTTATTTAATATGACAATGTTTCAAATTCGAATCGCATCGCTAGTGTAAGAGCTATATTAAATATAAAAAAATTGGCTTGCCAACCGATCAAATTCTTAAAATTTAGGAAAATAAAAAAAGATTTATAATCATTACTTATATATATATATTATTAATTTGAAACATCTGATGATTGGATATTGATTTACAAATCAAGCAAAACCCTACGTATGATGACTTGGTGAATAATAAATTCAGGGCATCTCTCATATCTGTATATATTCAATTCATCGTTCTGTAACAGAACTTCTGTTGACTGCAACTTGCCTTCATTTTCAAGAATTGATTTCTTTTCTGTTTTTCTGTCTAATTATATATCTGGTTAGTCCCTGAAAACAATGAAGACTTCCTTCCTTAAAATCTCCTCCGGACCAAATCATTTCCAATTGTCAATTTTCAATTTAAGCATTGTACGTGTTATAACTTATTCTCTCACATAAAATAGAACCAAAAGGGCCTTGATAATATAGATAATTTTTTCCTTTTTCTTTAGAGCAAAATATATTAATATACTTTTTATAGAAAAACTCACATAACTCAATCTCCAACCAAACGCTTTGTTTGATAAGTGGGAGAGATGGGGTCATGGAGGGAGGGAGAGGGTTGGAGGGAGAGCTCCAATCCCTTGTTTGGTTGGAGAGATAAGAGAGAGGAGAGGAGAAGAGGAGGGAGAGATGATCCCTCTAGGCCCACCAAAAGGAATCCGCCCAATGATGGGCGGATGAGAAAGGAGGGAGTGATGATTGGAGGGAAATGGCTATAATGGCCTCCAATTTTTTAAAAGGATAATATAGTAATTTTATAAATTATATATCAATCCATCCACTCAACTATCTTTTTAATACCAAACAATATGAATAATAAATGTTATTCTCTCTATCCCTCCTACTCTCTCTCCCTCTTAATTCATCTATCCCTCATACTTTCCCTCCCTTCTACTAAACATAGCCTAAGGATGGGTCTGGTAGGCTTTATTTTTTTTTCTTTCTATTTTTTGAAAATAAAAATAAAAATGAAAACAATGTTTTTGTTTTCAATTTCAAAATCTAAAAACGCATCTGTAGCATATACAAATAACAATATTCTGAAAATAAAAACGGTAAAAACGAGTCTAGTTGGTTACCAAAAAATATCAAAAATTGTAATGTCATATCTGCATTTTATTTCGCATTATAACTTAAAATTATAGAACAATTTGGTTAAATAATTGATGAATGTAATTTTCCTACAATTTTTTCTCTTATAATTTTGAAATTAGAATAAAAAGTAGATCAATATTTCATCACAGATAATTATCAATTAACTCATAATTTAAAAATAAATATTATTCCTCTTGTTGAGTTTTTGGGTTTATTCGATTTTGCTATTTGTTGGCAGCATCTAGTTCTTAATTCACTTCGGTATTCTCAAGAATCAACAAAGAATCAACGGATCGATTTCTATATGGACATATAATTATAGTATGTGATTTATAAGCCAATTACATAGTAAAGTAAGCCGTATTAATTTTGTATAAATAAGATAATTGAGGCATATGGGGTGGGAAGCTGGCAGCATATGAATCAAATTATGGACATTCGCAACCTTTTGGGTGTTCTGAATCAGTCTCATGTGGAGTTCAACCTTAGAGATTACAATACTTATGCTGATGGTTTGGCTTAAAAAGGCGCCGACGGAGAGGGTGATGTGCTTGAATGGAGCTGGTAACTCCCAGGTGGTCGGCAGCTTTCTTGTGGCTGGGGGTTTGTCTTCACAACTTCTTTTTTGATGGAGGGGTTTGTGGTTCTAGGGGGTTTTTGGGTGGGGTGTTGTTTGTTTGGGTTTGCTGCTTGTGGTTGGCTGCTCTCACAGTTCAGCGACAGAGGTTTTTGGGATGCCTCTGTCGCAGAATTTTGAGGCGTCTTACTTTTTTTCATTGTATCCCTCCGTTTCGTTGCTTGGTTGGCCTCTTGGCCTTTGATTAATATATTTTGCCTTTCAAAAAAAAAGATAATTGAGGCATTTGGACCAATCAATTGAGAATGAAAAAGTTTTATAATCATTTACTAATTTTATATATATATATATATATATATATATATATATACATAAAATTGTTATTAATATGAAACATCTGATCGGGTATTTACAAATGAAGCAAGAACCCTATATGACTTGGTGAATAATCAATTCAGGGCTTCTCATATCATTCTATATTCAATTCATCGATCTGTAATCTGTTCACTGCTACTTGCCTTCAGTTTCAAGAATTGATTTGTTTTATGTTCTTAATTCTCTCTGATTATCTCTCTAATCTTTAAATTGAGTTTATATAGTTCAATCCTCACTGAATTGGTGTATGCAGTTGATGAACATATAGTTAATTTGAGCAACAGGCTTAATTGGATTTACTTTATTTTAATTAATTAGTTAATTAAACAGTTACTTTACATTTTAATTACATGTATATTATGAGAAATTCAAATTTTAAGGGCTCAAAAGTTAAAATGACTGAGTGATAAACATCTCACTAACCGGTCTGAGACGCGGCATGCTTCTTCCATGAAAATTAATTACTATTAGAGAGAGCAACATGTTTGACATGAAACTGCTACTTAGATGCCAAGATGTTGCTTCATGTGTTATGGTTGATATACGCAACACGTAACACATGTCATTGACTTTTATCCTCTACCCATTAGAAAATGTCATTTTCTCTATCATTGTATCATCTCCCCATGTTCTCAAAATTAATAGTAGACAAATCACATGGTCACATGGAATAGAAAACGTCAAAGCAATATATATTATCACTTCTTCTTCTTTTTATTTAAAAATATATATATATATAGAATTAAGCAGTGTTATAGATAAGGAAGAAAGTTTCGAAATAAAATAAAATAAAAATTTTAATAAATTTTAATTCAGTCAGAACCGTGTAAACTGTAAATTTGATGAAACCTAAGCATCTGTGCCGCGGGCCGCCCACCAATATATATTAGTTAATAATGTCTTGCTAGCTATAATGAGAAATTAGAAAATTTATCATGATATTATGATTATTCAATATGAAAATGTAAAAAAAAAAAGTCTGGTGATCCAATATTCCTCTTACCGTTTGACTTGGGAATTAATTAATTGAATGCAAAATGCTATAAAAGGCCAGGCCCTCTACAATCTACATACTTAATTATAAGATAAACTGTAGATATCAAAACATTGAAATAAATACACGAAAAAGAGAAGATCTATATTTTGAGGAGAGCAAAACATATACAGTAGCATCCTCACAAAAGTTGCTTTTTTGCGGTGGCTTGTTTGTTTGTTTTTACATTTTGAAGACTTGATTTAAATTGTACGCTGTTGATATTATTAAGGATGACGAAGCCTTACTTGGCACCCAAGAAGCTCACGTTGAAATTCTGGGTTGTGCTGGTTGTCCTTATGTTATCTATAGTTGCTGCCAGAAGTGCTGGTGGCGGAGGTGGTGGTGGTGGTGGAGGAGGAGGAGGAGGAGGAGGAGGGCGTGGTGGGGGCGGTGGTTCAGGAGGAGGAGGACGTGGTGGCGGTGGTGCAGGAGGAGGAGGAGGGCGTGGTGGTGGTGGTGGAAGTGGAGGAGGACGTGGTGGCAGTGGTGCAGGAGGAGGAGGAGGAGGAGGAGGAGGAGGTCGTAGTGGTGGGGTCATACCTGGTGGAGGTGGAGGTGGTGGTAGCAGTAGCGGTAGCGGAAGCGGAAGTGGAGGAACAGGAGTGATAGGGAATGGTGGCGGTGGTAGTCATGTTAGTCATAGGAGCAGCGCATCAAGCCTTGGTGGTGCAAAGGCGTGGCCTATTAATTGGAGTATAGTCATTGTTTATAATTTTCTTATGTTGCATTAATTAGAGTTGCTTATGTTGTATAGTCAACCTCATTCTTCGTCTCTCTTGGGAATAATTTATATATCCGAACTAATATAAACAATAACATGAAAATTTTATTAAAATAAATAATTAACATATGTAGACCTCTTATTCAAATTTGAATGTCACATTTTGGACTCCTTCCTCCGCCATATCCTTGCCCACGCTTCCAAATTCCAATACTGCAAATAATGTAACCAAAATCATGTTAAATTCCTTTTTTTTTTTTTTTTGAAATTACAGCAATTGCCTGGACAACTGCTACGAGAATAAGACTCTACTAGCACAGTCCAGACAACTGCTCCCACTAAAGGGGAGAGAGCACCCACACTTGATAGCCAAGGAGGTACAAAGAATATATGTATATATATACACGAGTGCCATGGGTGTTGAACTTGGTGGTAAAGGCTCCAATCGGAGAGTCCAACCACATTGGCAAGAGGCCCAATAGCAAATCATGTTAAATTCTTGGTAGAAAGAAATAATAATTAAAAAAATTGTACTATTCAGTTTTCATGCAAAAGACAACTAAATTCGGAGCGGTTTATGAAGAAAGGGTGCTTCTCTGATTACGGCAGTCCTGCATTTTTTTTTTTTTTTTTTTTTTTAAATGTTATTCAGAATTTCAATTTTGTAACATTTTAGAACTTATTCAAAAAAATCGAAAAACAAGGAAAAACAATACAATTGCTTAATATTTAATTACCTAATGCCATGACCAAGCCGTAAGTAACACCTTCAATCCACAAGTTATTGTGAAATTTCCATTGGTGCCAGGACCAATGGAAATTAACGCAATCATCTTCGAGTGTTATTGTGAAGGAAGTATCAGAAATTAAAAATATATATATATATATGTTAATAAATTCAAATTGAGTCAAAGCCGTGTAAATTTAATAAAAATTAAGCGTCTGTGCCGCGGGTAGCCCACCAATATATATAATATATGTGTATAATGATATTTAATTATTTATGATTATCCAAATATGAAAAAGTCCGGTCATTCAATAATGACCGCTGACTTGGGAATTAATCAATGAATTCAACCCAAAATGCTATATATATAAAAGGCCAGGTCCTGTGCAATTTAGATATATATCTTATAAACTCTACAGCAAAACATTGAAATAAATACACACGAAAAATTAAGATCTATTTTTTTGAAGAGAGCAAAACTTATATAGTATCTTCACCAAAGTTGTCTTTCGATGACGAAGCCTTACTTAGCACCCAAGAAGCTCATGAAATTATGGGTTGTGCTGGTCGTTATTGTCCTTATGTTATCTATAGTTGCTGCAAAAAGTGCTGGTGGGATTGCAGGAGTAGGCGGAAGCGGTAGCGGTAGCGGAAGAACAAGAGTGATAGGAACTGGTGGCGCCGGTGGCAGTCATGGTAGAAGCAGCAGCGCATCAAGCCTTGGTGGTGCAAAGTCATGGCGTATTTTGAGTATAGTCATGCTTTATAATTTTCTTATGTTGCGTTAGAATTTCTTATGTTACGTTGTATACTTTATTGTATATATACACTTTCGTCTCTAATTTATGGAACAAAAATATTATATGCAAGATTTGTTTCTTTTTTAAATTTCTTTTAGCTTGTTAATTAATGTAGTAAAACAGTACCTGTGCAATATATGATAACGATTCTGCTTCTCTACTTATACCGTAAAAAGAGATAACAACTGCTCTGAAAGTCGGTGCTGTATTCAGCAGACAGAAAACTCAATACATGTTAATTCGACCAACTCTGCCGTTGGAGGTCTGTCACAACTCACAACAACGCTGCCTTTCTGGGTTTGGCCACAGTCTTCTAGAGAGTGCAATTTTGCTCACCCACCTTAACCGGAGGTAACCATTACCTCCCTCCCCAAATGTTGCTATGTGTCCCCAAACTTAAGGTAACCATTACCTCTCTCCCCAAATGTTTCTAAGTGTCCCCAAACTTAAGGTAACAATTACCTCCCTCCCCAAATGTTTCTAAGTTTGGGGACACATAGCAACATTTGGGGAGGGAGGTAATGGTTACCTCCAGTTAAGGTGGGTGAGCAAAATTGCACTCGTCTTCTAGACTTCTATATCTAGCATTTCCATCTCTACTTGATTTTTAAATTATTAATTAGATTGATATATATATATATATATATATAGTGGTTCTCTCATAAGGGATCCCTTATTTTAATTTCGGTAAGGACCACCATGAAATCATATCGATTTGAATGAATTTTAATCTGAATTTTTTTGTGAATGATAAGTTCATTGAAATCTACCTATGAATAAAATTTGAGAATTTTTCAAGCACGAAAACTATTTTTACCGATTTTTTTAAATACGAAGGCATTAGAAAAATAGGCGAAATATAGGAAATTCAAGAAAAATAGTTTTCGTGCTTGAAAAATTCTCAAATTTTATTCATAGGTAGATTTCAATGAACTTATCATTCACAAAAAAATTCAGATTAAAATTCATTCAAATCGATATGATTTCATGGTGGTCCTTACCGAAATTAAAATAAGGGATCCCTTATGAGAGAACCACTGTATATATATATATACACACGGTCTCATTCACATCAATGCGCACTAATATAAATATATAAGGATAGTGAATGTGAACTACTCATTATGAAGAAGTTTTGATAAATGTATACATATTAAGTCAAAACATGGAAAATGAGTGGCTCACATTTAATATCCTCATATATTTACATTAGTGCATACTAACTTAAACATTTATATATATATATTGAAATTGGATGGATTTACACCACTCCACCGCTTGTAGTTGTATGAGTGGAATTCCACCTCCTTCCCTTATCATGGACCTCATAGTCATCACCTAATGTGGGGCTATATATATTTAGGGTGGCAATAGTCGGTGATAATTGCAATAATTTGAGATGGTGGCAATAGTTGGTGATAATTGCAATAATTACCCCTTGTTTATTGCCTATATAAAATGTTGGGTTAGTGATCACCAGTCACCACCGCTTGAATTTGCAAGTGGCAATAGATCATTGGTATAGTCTGTATAGACGTGGCTTTGTTTTATGACACGTGTCATTATCATGGAAGTTTTTCATTGGTTGAAAATCACTATATATCGAGCGGTGATCCCTTGATGTAGAATGTAATGAAGAACCGAAGTTATCAATAAAACATCCAAAAATCAATTGTTCACACATTTTGTGAATGAGAGCATTCTGGTTTCTTCCTGATGGTCAAGAGCACTCCATATTCTCCTCCTACGCCATTGACTTCTAGTTCATCTCTTTTTTTCCAAATTTTAGTGCTAGAGATTTTTAATCATGTTTTGTCAAATTCTTCTGCCGACCCTTCAAAGCTCACTAGTCTTTTGAGTCCTTTCTGTGTGTTGATCAAGTGTGCTTAATTACTCTATTGGTTAACCCTTTTCTTCTGACTTCAAAATTACTTGTTGCTATCACCGATTCCCATTTACTTTGTTAAGGTCAAGAAATTTTTAGTAGATTGTTTATCTAATGATGTTATGTTCTGACAATAAGTGGTGCAATTTGTGGACAGATGATTATTTCAGGGAGTTTGTGGACCAAGTCCCAAAAGGGTGCCGCATAAAAAATCTGATTCTTGCCACACTGGTTGCCTTATTGATGAAGCAAAGGAGCAAATAGGGGAGAGCACAAAACGTCAAGAACAAGAATCCAGTTCTGGTTTTGGCTTCTTTTTTTGAACGGTAAGTTTTATAAAGCAAGTGGGAAAACCGCCCCAAGAAAATAACAGGTCCGATGGGCAAACACAAAACCAAAGGAGCAACACAGAGAAAAAACCTCCCAAAGACCACGAAAAGCTGATGAAAAAAAAAAAAAAAAAACCAATAGCGAAACTATGCAAAAATGAAAACCAAGACCATCACTTTGACCCTAGCCTCCCTTACAACAAAAAGCAAACATGGAACTAGCCATTGTTATTGTCTTTCCCTGTTATGTTCCGTCCCTGCTTCAGCCGTGTTGGGGTCTTGATTTTCAAGAAAATTAGAAAAAAGACACAGAACTCTGTCACTAGAATCTCTCAGGACACTGCCCATCCTCGCTGGTCCCGGAGTGCCCCTAGCTGATCTGTCAACGTTAAACTTCAAAGAGTCATCCAGATGCGACCTCCAAACCTCCGATTTCTTTGACTTGAGCTGCCCCGAGTCGAGACAAATCTTTGATGTTGAGCATTAAAACCGAAACTTGATCATTCGATCCTTTGCTGAAGTGTTTGAACCACCAAGCCACACTAAATTTCATTGTGTCGATCGCGGTGAGGTGGTCCGCCTCCCTCCCTTCGAAAACGAGATGGTTCCTAACTTCCCAAATGGTCCAGACTACCGCAAATAACAACGACCCCAAGCTCTCCTATACTTCGGCCAAGGACAAAGACTCGCCCAGCCTCTAAACCAACCTTCAAAAGACAGATTCGAGCATCTGGAAACACCCCACCAGCCCATACTTTTATTCCACAACCTCTAAGACCACCTACAGTTGAGGAAGAGATGATCCACAGTCTCGTCGTCGGCATTGCACAATGGACACACCACACTTAAAGGGCTATAACCGAAACAACGACGTAAAACATCTTTAACCATCACTCTACCTTTGACAAGTTGCCACACAAACACTTCAATCTTGGGAGGGTAAATTCCTTGCCATATAGGCTCGGACTCCATAGAATTCACATTTGCCTCCTCTTCAAGGCATTTTCGAAAGAAGCTCACGGAAAAGAGACCGTTAATGTTGAAAGACCATGCAATAATGTTTTCCACCAAGGGACGAACCGTCACACAATCCGGGAAAGAAATGAAGCAACTCCAATGATCCAACTCCCAATCAAAGAGAGGCCTTCTTAGAGTAATCTCCCAATTCCATATTGAACCCGTCCATTTGCCAAAATCCTTTATAAATTCCACCTTATTGGAAGCAAGAGCAAATATTCAAGGAAAAGCTCTTTTTAAAGGAATCGAATCCGAAACCAACTCACTCCAAAAACGCACTCTCTCCTCATTGCCTACAATGACTTTGATACCCTCCTTCAAAGCTTTTTCCGATCTAGAACCGTCTACGAAGAGGCTGCGGACAGCTTTGACAAAGAATGAGCAAGTAGCGTGACAATAACCATCCCACCTCAACTCCACCATCACGTTGACGCTCCGTTTGTGTGCTAATCTGAATCTGAATATGAATGCTTTCTCTTAGACAAGAGAACATATTATTTGATTATTGTTTGCAGGAGCTTGTGTGATGTGCTTTTAAGGCAAATGGTTTGTGTTTACAACTTTTTTTTAAGCCATTTTCTTGCATGGAGACAAGGAGGGAGTGAAAGAAACTCTTTTTACTATCTTGAAATAAGCCAAAAGTTTATGCTTCTTTTTTTTTTTTTTGTGGATGGTTGGTGGGATTCCAAATTGATCAACCTTATATCATTTACATATTTAATGTTGCTGTTTGATACATTTATACAAAATTTTCAACTTATTTGAGATATCGGTTTAAATTGCTAAATAACAGGCATTCTTGTACTGCCTGTAGTTTTTGGTTTTTTTCATTTGAGCCATAAAAACATATCAGAAAATCTCACATTGTTGCAGGATTGCAGCGATTATTATGAATCGATTGAAGCACTAGTTTTTTGTGCTCTATCTTTACTTCTATGGAAATTTTCAGGGTTGAAGCTTGTTTTAAGACGATAATTTTTTAACAAAAAAGGAATTTCTATTTCAGCTATACTCTGATTTTGAATCAAGAGCTTTTATATACTTTCTTCTCTAATAATTTATTATTTGGGAAGAGAAAGATTCAAACACACAACATGCTTTTACAAGTGTAAGGGACATACATTAGACCATCCTTGTCTCGTAAAAAATAAATATATATATATATATATTGATTTGACAATATCCGTACACTTATTGATTTTTGTTTTTTAATAAAAAGATACAACAGCCACACTGAGAAAATCGGTGCTGCTGCATGCAACATACAAACTAGATACATGTCAATTCCGTACACCAACTTTGTCTTTGGAGGACTGTCACAGTGCAACAATACAGTTTTTTTTTTTTTTTTTTCCCATTCAAATTCTAAATCATTTCAATATCTATAAATTTGATACTTGAAAGTTGAATCCCAAGAAACAAAAATCAACATAATGACAAAATAGATAAATATAAATATAATATTCTCATGCAAGAATAGTCTAAATATTTTAAAAAATATGTAACTTTAAATAAAATAATTAATTACTTTAAGGTAACTATAATTAAATTGATCAAACCGTAAACCTATAATTAAATTGACTGTGAGTGAGGTGTGATGATGATGAGATCATACGAAGAAGACAACAAACCGTAAATTCAATCCATGTAAAGGGCATTCCGTCATTTCGTTTCTCTGCACTCATTTTTTTTTTTTTTTTTTTTTAATAAAGCAACCTGGTGCATTCATAAACCTATACCGGAGCCCTCCCTCTCTCTCATCAGCACCAAAAACTTGTCTTCAATCATCTGAAAAGCAAAAACAAAAATGGCAAATACAAGAACCATGTTTTTTAACCCGACCCGTATCCCACGTCTCCTTCCTCCTCCGCCTCGTCTAATTAACCATATTAATTATATTATATTAATATTGATTTAATATAATATAATTAACGAAAAAATGAAATAAAGTTTTAAAATTATGTCTATTTAAGTTATTGTAACTAATTTCAGCACTTTTGAAATAAAATTACCAAATAATTTTGAGCTATATAGTAGTTTTAAAAGTTTAATTATCCAAATATCTGCTGATTAACTTCACAGCTAATTATTCTTTCAACACAGCTAACAGTGATTATTATAAAAGTTACAGCAATACCAAACTGGCCCTTATAAATACAAATGTTACCGGTGATATTAATTAACATTGATTTTATCAAATTATTGTTAAATATATCAACCATCAATTAAATCGTTCGACAAATTTGTTTGAGAGTAATTTACAAAATATATTAAATGTTAGCCAATAGCATGCAAGTGAAATATCTTCGGTTTATCATTGTTTTAGATTTTAGTCGCAGCCATGGTGTTTAAAAAAAAAAAAAAAAAAAAAAGTGAAATTGCTTCAAGTAAATTGTTTATTTGAATTCAGGATTATCTGTAATTAATTAGATTGATTAAAACGAGATAAGGTTAGTTCGATGGGAAATCCCTCACACTTGCATCATGAGATTGTGGATTCGAGTCCTCTCCCTCCCATACAAAAGTCCCAAATTTTTCTAATAATGTAATACTTCGAACAGAAAAAAAAAAAAAAAAAAAACTTTTGAGTGAACCTTTGCTGATTATCAAGTGAAGATAAGATCATAAATTCATAAGAAGATGACAACAAGCTGTAAATTCATTATATGTCAAGGGCATTGTCGTCATTTGGTTTTTCAATAGGTTTCAGTGCTAAATCAAAACTAGACAACACCAAAAATTTCTCTACTCTTCTCTGCATCTGAAAAAATTTTTAAAAAAAATACAAAAATGGCAAACCAAAGCCGTGTATTTAAACCCGACCCGAACGGCCGTACGCCCGTTCCCCACTTCTCCTTCCTCCTCTGCCGCGTACACGTCGCAATATTCCATCTCCAAGTCTTGTCCGTTCTTTACGAGTCGGATTCACTCCAAGAACAGACCTTTTCCACTGTCTTTCCCTCGTGGCCTCGTTCACCGTCACCAACCTCATGACACTTTACCAGTTTGTTTTCCCACCGCCATCCAAGAAAAAATATCCCTCCGGAAAACCAAACGAACACAACTGTATGGATCACTGAGTCTCCACATGTGTTTATTAATCGCTATGAATCTATATAATTATTTTAAAAATAATAATAATTCTTTTAAAGGAAACATACATAAATGGAAATGTTTTATCGAGTTATTTGGTATAATGTAAAGAATTATTTAATTCAACTGTCAAACAAAATAAAATAAAATAATTATATGATATTTAATTCAATTGTTAAAAAATAAATATAAAATATACAGTATATCTATTTTTTACTAATATACATATTAGTATTAATAAGTAGGTACAAAGTATTAGATCTCTTATTAGTTGTAGCGTTTTTTTTAGTTGTAGATCTATTTTTATTTTATTTATTCATGGAGTATATATAAAAAATAGTCTGCTAATTATTAAAACATTAGATAAAAAAAATATAAACAATAAATAAAAATAACCATTTAAAAATGATTATAAAAAAAATCAAATTATAATATTAAATAATAATAATAAATTTACATAAAATAAAAGTTAGAATAAAAATGTCTTTATATTAAATTAACAAAAATAATTTGATATTTTAAAAGATTCATTAATTAATCTCACAAAACTGCTGTTACCTGTCAAAAAACAATGCTTTTTAAATAATCATTTTTAAACTTTTTTCATACTAAAATTATTAAATAATTTGATTCTCATTTCTCTAAACTTCAAATGCAAATACCAAATTAGCCCTAAATCAAATCTAATTTCCTTATTAAATATGTTCCTTTTTAATTATAAATAAAAGTTGTTGTATGGACTTGTTTGTATTTTTCCACCCCATCTAGTTCATGTTTTCCTTTCGGTATTCTCAATAATCAATGATTTGCTTTCATTCTGCTGTTGCATCGGTTGGCATCACAACCTCGTTGTGGCCTTTTTGATCAGATATCTTTAAAAAAAGAAGGAAAAAAAAAAAAAACGATGAACAATCAAACCCGATTTGCTGCACCCACACCAAATTACATAGCTCAAATTGACGAAGGTCCAGGAGACTACTACCTTATCAAAAACGAGGTTGATGAGTCAAAAAATGAAGCCCATTAAGATAAATGGGTTTTTGAAGGGGATGACTTGAGCACATAACCTTATGTAGGTATGAGAGATATATCACTAACCATATCCGTTGAATATTTACGTGAATGTTTTGAGTTCTAAATCTAAAGATATAACAACATTTTAAATTGACGAGATGAGGTTGTGGGTTTGGTGGTAAACTCCCCACACTTATGCCTCGAGGTTGTGGGTTTAAATCCCCACCCCCCCCCCCCCCCCCCCCAAATAAAATTAAAAAAAAAAAAAAAAAAAAAAAAAAAAAAAAAAAAACCTAATTTATGTAATATTTAAAATGAATGAAAGAAAAAAAAAAAAAAAAAAAAAAAAAAAAAAAAAAAAAAAACTGATAAAATGATTTTTGAATATATTTTTAAAATTTTACTTTTGTTAACCTCAACCCATCTCTGATCCCCTTCCCTACAAATGCAAACCAAACTTTTTAAAATAACATAATTGAGATTTTGATATCAAAACCTTTTATGCAGTAATAGATGTTTTTTATTTTTTTATTTTTTTATTTTTTTAATTATGTTATATATTGAAATAATAAGTTTGGATTTATTTTAACGACCCTTTTTATATGATTCATCTTCTTTTTGGGTGTTGAGAATGTTATAGAAGGCAAATATTGTGATTAATCACTATCTTTATTATAATAATAATAAAAGCACTTTAATGTTTTAAAAAAAAAAGGTACTTTAATAGTTAATTTCATTGAAAATTAAACCTTGACTTTGATTTCTGGTAATTATTTCCTACATATATATTTGTTTTTTTGTTTTTTTGTTTTTTTTTTATAACATACAACAACTGTCGGGACCGACGAGATGAGGTTTTACAAGCGTAGCCCGGAAAGCAACTCCCATTACAGGGGAGAGACTACCCACACCTAGGTGGGACAAGAGACCCACACAATGGAGGGAATAACTTTTCTATATACACACTAGGCCAAGAATCGAACCTTGGTAGGAGAGAGTCTCAGACGATGACACGGGGTAGATTTGGGCTCCATTTGAACTTTAGTTTCCTTGAATGCCGTATTTGATTGATGATTGAACTGGATTTTATCTTTTAGCTGATTAGATTAGATTTTAATTAGATACTTATTCAATTGGATTATATGTAACATTAATATTATTAAATGGATAAAGAATGATCATATATTATGTCTCTCTCTAAGATTTCTAGATTTTTCTCTCTGACCTCTCTCATCCTCTTCTTAACCTAAACACTTTTCAACCCGCCTTCAACCCGTCCGCCGCCGACACCCTGTTGTGCTAGGGGGTGTCGGCGGCGAAGTCGATCTTTCGGGTAGTCTATCGGCGATGCTCTCCAGCCAGATCCGCGGAGGTTTTCTCTTTTTTCTCAGCGACTGCCAGTGGTTTTTCTTCTTTTTTCGACGGTTATCTTCCTGATCCAGCTAGGGTTTCTCCTTCGGTTGCAGCGCCGGGGACGGCGCTTGTCCAGACGACCTCTCCGTCGCCATTAGGTCATTTTCCAGCTGCCTCTAACAGCCCTCCGGTTTGGGGCGTTCCATTTGAGCCGGCCAGTTGGTTCCCGATCCAGCCGGACCTTCGGCGCCGTCCGACCTGGTATTGGACATTTTCCGACAGCCAAGGATTCCCTTCCTCCGATCAGTTTATTTTCGCTTCGTTTTGGTTTTTTTTGGTTTTTATAGATGTAGCCAGTTTCCCTCTTTGTGACAGTGGTTGTCCCCCTCATGTGGGTTGTCCCACCTTTGTGTGTGGGTTTCTCTCCCCATCGTGGGAGTTCTTGTCTGGGCCGCACTTGGATATCGATAGTTGATGGGTCCCAGCTACTGTTGTTATCATGTTTTCATGTATCCTTGTCCTGGATCTGTATTCCAGGTGATGTAATCCAGTTGTTTATTGCAATCCAAAAAAAAAAAAAAAAAGAATGATATATTATATAAATAAAACTATAGATATAGAATTTAATGTCAAAATTACTTCATTTGAATTTTAGTTTCCTTAAAATCTACTGCAGCGGCCATTAATTGCACATTTGCACACCTATACCATTAGCTCCTCCAAGCGAGATTGCCATGAAAAGTACAAATGATTATTTGGTGATTGTGATGGTCTGAAATGCAAAATAATTAACTCTTGAAAATCCGATGTCTCAATGAATAATTACTGTATTAGTTGCTAAATAAATGGTCTAATAAACAAATCATAATGATTAATGCAATGCAGATTTATTTTAATAAATTTTGAAGAGCAAATTCAATCTCCAACTTGTGATTATATGTTGAAAATTTCGAACTACGTTTGGGTTGTGACTTGTGAAGACATTTTTGATACTATATTAAATTTACATATTTGTTGAATTTTTTATATTTTGATAATTGGTTTATATATTCTTAGATATCTATATAACCCACGAAATTAATTAAACTAATCTATTAAGTAATGATAGTTTTCTCCTTGGTTTGTAAGAGTATATATCAATACCGTACATTTATTGTTTAATCTCAAATAGTTCTGATACTACTTCCAAAAAAACAAAACAAAACAACAACAACAACAACAACAACAACAACAACAAAAAAAAAAAAAAAAAAAAAAAAAAAAAAAAAAAAAAAAACTAAGTTAGATATCAATAATTTATTAAAAATATATATATATATATTTTTAAAAAATTGGTAATTATAAAGGCAGTAATGAAATGACATATGACGACTTCTCGTTGAAAGAAGCTATTATTATATTATTATATATGATATAGACTAGTATGATGCTTGCACGATGTGTGGGTATTGTAAAACATAAATTAAAAAATCATATAAATTGGTCATGGTACGAGTCATCACCCTCCCTACAAATACATGAATTTATGTAATATTTAAAAAAAAAAAAAAAATGAAAAATTTATCATGATATTTATGATTATCCCATTTGAAAAAGTCCGGTGATCCAGTAATGTAAACAAGAATGTTTTGAGTTCTAGATCTAAAGATATATATATATAACAACATTTTATGCTGATTAAATAATATTTTTAAATATTTTTAAATATTTATTTTTGGTAACCACAGCCCATATATCTATCCATATAAATGCAAACAAAACTTTTTAATCTAACATAATTAAGATTTTGATCTCAAATTAAACCTCTTATATATATATAGAGGTTTTGTAATTTCTTGGTGTATTTATGTCCTATTTTGGGAGAACAAGATTGGATTTTTCTATTAATTATAACTTTAGACCCTTCTAGTAATTCAGATTACAAGGTCCTTGAGGGGGATGAGAATAATTAATGTTAGAGAGCTTCTCCTTACAATCCACAAATTATCTATTTACACTCCAATTTAATTTTTTTTTATTAATGACAATTTTAACCTAAATTAAAATTACTAAACAAGACAAAAAATTTTAAAGACACTCCAAACTAATTAAATTATTAAAAAAAGAAGGGAAAGTATCATTTTCCCCTCTGTAGTTTACCATATTCATAAATTTGCCCCCCCTAGTTTCAGAAATGGTTGGTCTTCCCCCTCTAGTTTGCCATATTCGAATATTTACCCCCTACCGTTAGGATTTCTGTTAAATAAGGGTTTGACCGTTAAATACAAAGGAGAAAATACATTTTCCCCCCTGTAGTTTGCCATATTCATAAAGTTGCCCCCCTAGTTTCAGAATGGTTGGTCTTCCCCCTCTAGTTTGCCATATTCAAATATTTACCCCCTACCCTTAGGATTTCCGTTAAATAATGGTTTGACCGTTAAATACAAAGGAGAAAGTACGTTTTTACCCCTAATAATAACATTGATTTTAAAAAAAAAGAACAGAATTAGCTTAACAAGGTATATTTAATAAATATTAAAAGATATTAAAAATAATATTAAAAAATTAAAAACATCAATTTCAACTTTCAAGCCTTAATTATCTCTCTCTCCCTCGAAATTAAAAAACAATTATTAATTATCTCCTGATTCAATCTCCACCATCCATCTCAAACATGGACGGTGAAGATAATTATATAAAAAAAATATTAATATCAAAAATAATAAAATAATATAATTGTAAAAAAAAAAAACTAATCAAATTATATAATAATAATAATAATAATAATAATAATAATAATAATAATAATAATAATAATAATAATATAATTGTAAAAATAAACAAAAACGATATTAAAAAATCTCACTTTCTCTCTCTCAACATTATCTGTGATAATTAATCTCTCTCTTTTCTTCATCCTATCGCCGGCGAGAATAAAACAAAATAAAAAGTTAGGTGGTGTTTGCTAATGAATCTAATAATAATAGGGAAAGTATCACAGATAATGTTGAGAGAGAGAAAGTGAGATTTTTTTAATATCGTTTTTGTTTATTTTTACAATTATATTATTATTATTATTATTATTATTATTATTATTATTATTATTATTATTATTATATAATTTGATTAGTTTTTTTTTTTTTTTTACAATTATATTATTTTATAATTTTTGATATTAATATTTTTTTATATAATTATCTCCACCGTCCATGTTTGAGATGGATGGTAGAGATTGAATCTGGAGATAATTAATAATTGTTTTTTAATTTCAAGGGAGAGAGAGATAATTAAGGCTTGAAAGTTGAAATTGATGTTTTTAATTTTTTAATATTATTTTTAATATCTTTTAATATTTATTAAATATACCTTGTTAAGCTAATTCTGTTTTTTTTTTTTTAAAAAAAATCAACGTTATTATTAGGGGTAAAAACGTACTTTCTCCTTTGTATTTAACGGTCAAACCATTATTTAACGGAAATTCTAAGGGTAGGGGGTAAATATTTGAATATGGCAAACTAGAGGGGAAAGACCAACCATTCTGAAACTAGGGGGGGCAACTTTATGAATATGGCAAACTACAGGGGGGAAAATGTATTTTCTCCTTTGTATTTAACGGTCAAACCCTTATTTAACAGAAATCCTAACGGTAGGAGGTAAATATTCGAATATGGCAAACTAGAGGGGGAAGACCAACCATTTCTGAAACTAGGGGGGGCAAATTTATGAATATGGTAAACTATAGGGGGGAAAATGATACTTTCCCTATATTAAAAGGTCAATTTAAAAAAAAAGAAAAAAAAAAAAAGAAGATAAATGAAAACTTAATTTGTTTCAACTAGATTCGATTAAACTCAAAATTTCTAAGACTAATGAAAGAATTAATGTTTTCTAGGCAATCATATACCTATAAAAGTAATAAAAAATATTTTTAATTTTTTTTAACCGTTAGTGTTGCTTGAGAAAGAATGGAGATAGAAAAATAGAGATATATATTAGAGGAGAGAAAGTTTAATATGGTAATTAAAAATTTAAAAGAGAGTGTTTAATATGTAATATTTAATCTAATGATTTATGAGAGATATTTTTTTTTTAATAATTTAATTAAAAAAAGATTACTCATCGGATGAATCCAACGGTTACAATGGTCCGTTCTAACTTTTATTAAAATAAAATAGAGTGTTCTTAGAAATTTATTTTTTAAAATGGAGTATCTTTAAAATATGAGTGTCAAAAGATAAAATGGATAATCTTGGAATAAAATGAAGTGTCTTTAAATTTTTTTTAAAATTTAAATTTTGATAATGGAGTGTCTTTAGAAAAGAAGTGTAAAAATAAAAAATTGGATTATTAAAAGAAGCTTTCTTACTGTTAAGGTCAATTAATCTAGCTAACATATAAAGTGAAATGTTCTTTGTATCCAAATTCCAATGTGAAGTGAAATCTCTGACGATATATATCCATGATTTGAAGTTGGAGATCATGAGTTGCAGAAAAGTAGAAATGGCTTTCTCACCAGGATTTGTTTTCCTTGAGCAACCCAAAAATGCTATACCAAAATGGTAAACAAGTCAATAATAGCTACTGTCTTGTGTTGTGTGGTGAAGACAAAACTCAATACATATATAAGTTATGGTAATTAAGTCATTTCGATATATTTATTCATAATGTTGCAATAGTTTAAATATATTTTAAAATATGGACCAACGTACTGTATAACTTTATATAAAAATGTTTATCAAAACATAAAATGCCCAAGTAATTTTATAATGTAAAGTATTTTTAAATTCATGAATTTTTTATTTTTTTTGAACTGCCAAACTTTCCTACCAAAAGAATGGCTATAATGTTGTTTAGCATAGAGATATTAATTAGGTATATTACATTTTGGTACAAAGGTTAAAATATTAAGAGGAATTAGCCGGAAATAATCCAATATATATAATATATATAAATGGAATCTGATTTTCAATTAACATTAGCTCTAATTTTATATAACTTCTTTGATGTGCATTGTCTAGAAAAAAATCGTGAGGGCCACTGTTATTCCTCACGAAAAGTTCAACGATGAAGACAGCATCACGCATAATTACTATTATTGCTACGTATTTTTATAGTAATTATAACACTATCCTAAATTCAATACCAATTAACTCTCAAGAAACAAAAATCCAAATAATCACTAACTAATGAACATGGAAATTACTATAAAAATGCTAATTTCGTGAGGTATAACAGTGGCCCTCACAATTTTTTGCTAGACAGTGTATAGCAAATAAGTTATATAAAGTTAGACTTAATATTAATCGAAAATCAGATTCCATATTTTGTTCTTAACCACTTATATTTGTCAGCCTTTCCCAGCAGTGAAGGATACCTTTCATTCTTAACCCTTTGTAACAATTTTTTTAGTGATGGGAAGATGATAAATGAGTTGTTTCCAAAGCAACCGCAACTTAAGCATTTTACCGATGTTCTGAGACGTGTTGTGGTACCGATAGTACAACCAACGGTTAGATAGAGGTATACTTGATTTACCATACGTAACAAAGTTGTATAAGTTAGGACTGGAGCTTAAAGTTGATGAAAATGGAAGCTGGTCCGAAAAAAAGATTGGGAAAGAGAAAGAGTGAAATGGTTGCCATGGTTTGAAATAAATGAATTACAAATCTCATACATTGAAATCTCTAACGAGAAAGAGCATATTCTCCGAAACATAATGGTTTTGGAGATTTTTTACTATCCAACAAAAACCTACATATGTCATTATGCTAATATGATGGATTATCTTATCGATACCACCAAGGATGTGGATTTGCTTGTTGAGAAAGGGAGTATTGTCAATCATGTGGGTGATTGAATCAATATCCAAGATGTTCAACAGACTTTGCTTATACATCGCATTAAGTGGTTCTCTTTATTATGCAAATGCCGAGGAAATGAAAGCACACTATAGTGGTTCTCCTTAGGTAGAGTCTTCAAGGAGTATCTCACCAGAATGAGTCAGTTTTAAACGTTTGTCCCCATTTGTACCATCTTCATTCAGGCATCGTTTACCCAAATAGACCTTAGCCTCTAGCCCATAATCTTGTCGAACTCCATCACGAGCCCACCTATTCCACTTACCTACCTTAGGCCCAGCCACAATACCAGCTTTGTCTTTAACTACAAAACCAGGCCCATTATCAATAACTTCTGTAAAATTGGTCATGTCAACCACACTAGGTCCATCATTAGGTTCCTTATAGCCCTTTGAAACTTCCAACCCACCATCTACCTTCATTTCAACTATGTCCACTCTAGAGCCCACACAGCCCACCCCTGACTTTGGCCTCATACTACCACCGTTGACCTCCGAAACTATATAGGGTTTCACATCAAACAGATTATGTTTCTGATTAATCGCTTCCTTCTGCACAACCGATTTTATTTATGTTATCAGCCACTGACATATTGTTATTTGTTTGCCATCTAAACTAGGAACTTGGAGGTCATGGGAGAAAATGATAATCAATCTAGAGAGTGGTCAATTGACATTGATTAGGAAAACAATTTGGATGAAGTTTTGGAACTAGGGCCTGATTGTTGTATATATAGAGTTTCTCAATATCTTCGTAAAATAAATGAAAAAGCCTTTACTCCCGGTTTTATTTCAATAGACCCTCTTCACTATGGTAGTACAGAATTGATGGGAATGAAAAAACATAAAACAAGATTTTTGTCAAAATTTAGAGAACGAGTAAGTGCATAGAAATTGGAGGAATTCGAGACATGTATCCAGAGTCAAAAGCAACGAATCTGTAATCACTATTCAGTGACCTCTAAGCTTCAGATCAGAAAATACATAGTAATTCTGCATGATGCTATCTTCATCGTTGAACTTTTTGTAAGGAATAACAGTGTCCCTCACGATTTTTTGCTAGACAATGCACATTATATAAAGTGAGACCTAATGTTAATCGAAAATCAGATTCCATATTTTGTTCTTAACCACTTATATTTATCAGCCTTTCCTAACAATGAAGGATACCATTCATTCTTAACCCTTTGTAAGAAATTTTTTAGTGATGGGAAGATGATAAATGAGCCGTCCAAAGCTGCCGCAACTTAAGTATTTTACTGATCTTCTAAGACGTGTTGTGGTATCGATAGTACATCTAACAGTGGATTTAGATAGAGATATAATTGAACAACCAACAATGGATTTAGATAGAGGTATACTTGATTTACCATGCGCGACAAAGTTGTATAAGTTGGGGCTGAAGTTTAAAGTTGATGAAAATTGATGTTGGTCCGAAAAAAGATTAAGAAAGAGAAAGAGTGAAAAATGGTTGTCATGGTTTAAAGTAAATGAATTACAAATCACGTAAATTGAAATCTCTAACAAGAAAGAGCATGTTCTCCGAAACATAATGGCTTTGGAGATTTTTTACTACCCAACAAAAATTTACATATGTCATTATGCTAATCTGATGGATTATCTGATCGATACCACCAAGGATGTGGATTTGTTTGTTCAAAAAAGTGAGTATTGTCAATCATGTGGGTGATTGAATCAATATCCAAGATGTTCAATAGACTTTGCTTATACATCGCATTAAGTGGTTCTCTTTATTATGCAGATGTCGAGGAAATGAAAGCATACTATAGTGGTTCTCCGTAGGTAGAGTCTTCAAGGAGTATCTCACCAGAATGGGCCAGTTTCAAACGTTTGTCCCCATTAGCACCATCATCATTCAGGCATCGTTTACCCAAATAGACCTCAGCCTCCAGCCCATAATCTTGTCGAATCCCATCACGAGCCCACCTATTCCACTTACCTGCCTTAGGCCCAGCCACAGTACCAGGATCCCATCCACTCTTACTCTTTCCCAATGTTATTTTGGTTCAGGATCCCTTCATAGCTTTAAACTTCAGTCTCGACGCATACAACTTTGTTGCATTTGGTATATCAAAAAATTGTTGCAAACCCGGTGGCGAACCTGTTGATTGTTCTACTGGTATCAAAAAATGTCTCATGAGATCAGTAAAATGCTTAATTTGCAGTTGCATTGGAAACGGTGGCACATATCTCAACCTCTCACGAGCAAAATAAGTGTGACAAATATGTATGAATGAAGGGTATCCTTCACTGTTGGGAAAGATCGACGAAAATAACCGGTCAAGAACAAAGAATGGAATCTGATTTTCAATTAATATTATGTCTATGAATATCTTATTTCTTAGCTGCTCATTGTTTAGCAAAAATTCAAAAGGGCCAACGATATACCTCGTGAGAAGTTCAACAATGAAGACAGCATCATGCATAATTACTGATAAGAATTTTCTAATTGGGAGCTTAGAGGTCACCGAATAGTGATTACAGATTAGCTACTCTTGATTCCGGAGATATGTCTCGAATTCTCCAATTTCTGTGCACCTACTCATCCTTTAAATGATGACAAAAATCTTGTTGCTACTTTTCAGCAGCACTACTATACTAATTAATCCACTAACAGGAACATAACGACTAATGCCTAAGTGACTCTAACCACCAACTAACCTAACTGGCTAATGTCGAATTGACTTTAACAACCAACTAACTTGGCTCTTGACTCAATCTTTATTTACGACTTGAATGAAGCCCTACGTGTCTATAGATGTAGGAGATACACCATGCACTGTCCCATTGTCTTTGGAGTTTCACTTGACTTGCATAATAGAGCAAACAGCTTGTATAATGGTGAGAATTAGGAGAAAAACTACAGCAAAGGTTGCGGTGCCGATCCAAATATCACTGAAATATGTTCTTTTCAAGTTGGCCTTCCAACGGTTCCATGGTTGCCTATAGTGTGCCTTCATTTGCCTGATTATTTCAGTATAAGGAGAAGGAGTTAATGTGATGTCTTTGCAAATTCCGTTGAACATCTTAACTACTGATTCAACATCACCCAAGTGATTGATAATAATATCTTTGTCAACAAGCAAATCCACATCCTCAGTGGTATCGATTAGATGATCCATCAGATGAGCATAATGACATAATTTAGTATCAGTTGGATAGTAAAAAAGGTCAAAAGCCATTACGTTTTTAAGAACACACTCTGTATCAGGAGAGATACCAATCTGTGGGATTCGTAATTCGGTTACTTCAAGCCATGGCAACCATCCACTTTTACTCTTTCCCAATGTTATTTTGGTCCAGGATCCCCTCATAGCTTTAAACTCCAGTCTCGATGCATACAACTTTGTTGCGCTTGGTATATCAAAAAATTGTTGTAAACCCAGTGGCGAACCTGTTGATTGTTCTACCGGTATCAAAAAATATCTCATGAGATTAGTAAAATGCTTAATTTGCAGTTGCATTGGAAACGGTGGCACATATTTCAACCTCTCACGAGCTAAATAAGTGTGACAAATACGTATGAATGAAGGGTATCCTTCACTGCTGGGAAAGGTCGACGAAAATAACCGGTCAAGAACAAAGAATGGAATCTGATTTTCAATTAATATTAGGTATGCGAATATCTTATTTCTTAGCTGCTCATTGTTTAGCAAAAATTCGGAAGGGCCAATGATATACCTCGTGAAAAGTTCAACAATGAAGACAGCATCACATAGAATTACTGATAAGAATTTTATGATCGGGAGCTTAGAGGTCACTGAATAGTGATTACAGATTATCTACTCTTGATTCCGGAGATATGTCTCGAATTCCTCCAATTTCTGTGCACCTACTCGTCCTTTAAATGATGACAAAATCTTGTTTTTTGTTTTTCCATTCCCATCAATTTTGCACTACCATAGTGAAGAGGGCCTATTGAAATAAATCTGGGAGTATAGATTTCTTCATTTTGTCCGCTAAGAAATGGAGGAACTCTATATATACAACAATCGACCCCTGCTTCCAAAACTTCCTCCAAATTTTAATCAATGTCAATTGAACAGTCTATGGATTGATTCCCTCCCATGATCTCTAAGTTCCTAGTTTAGATGACAAACAAATAACATAAATAAAATCAGTCCTAGTCAATGAGATTTTAGGGATAATCCAATTTTAAATTTACAAACTAACGTTATCGTTAGATAAATTTCTCGTGACATTGTATTAGTATATTTCATATAAATCAAACTAATATAATAATTTAATTAGTGTTTGTTTTTGCATTTTATGTTTCTCTTATAATCTATTTTGATTTTTTAAAAATAAAATAAAAATTGGTTACGCATTTATTTAGAATATACATTTTATAGGGACATCTCACTATGTCCTTGTAACTAGGTGATGTCGAAGTTCAGTAAAAAAAAAATGGTCCATCACTAGACCACATATTCCACTTACCTGCCTTAAGCCCAGTCACAGTACCAGCTTTGTCTTTAACTATAAAATCAGGCCCATCATCAATAACTTGTGTAAAATCGGTCCTGTCAACCACACTAGGTCTATCATTAGGGTCATTAAATCCCTTTGAAACTTTCAGCCCACCATCCACCTTCATTTCAACTATGTCCACTCTAGAGTTCACACAACCCACCCCTGACTTTGGCCTTATACTACCATTGTTGACCTTCGAAACTATATAAGGTTTCACATCAGACAGATTTTGTTTCTGATTAATCGTTTCCTTTTACACAACCGATTTTATTTATGTTATCAACCACCGACGTATTGTTATTTGTTTGCCATCTAAACTAGGAACTTGGAGATCATGGGAGAAAATGATAATCAATCCAGAGAGTGGTCAATTGACATTGATCAGGAAAACAATTTGGAGGAAGTTTTGGAACTAGGGCCTGATTATTGTATATATAGGGTTTCTCAATATCTTCGTAAAATAAATGAAGAACCCTTTACTCCCGGTTTTATTTCAATAGGCCCTTTTCACTATGGTAGTACAGAATTGATGGGAATGGAAAATTAGAAAACCAGATTTTTTTTCAAAATTTAGAGAACGAGTAGGTGCATAGAAATTGAAGGAATTCAAGACATATATCCAGAATCAGTAGCAGCGAATCTGTAATCACTATTCAATGACCTTTAAGCTCCAGATCAGAAAATACGTAATAGTAATTATGCGTAATGCTTTCTTCATCGTTGAACTTTTCGTGAGGAATAACAATGTCCCTCACGATTTTTTGCTAGACAATACACATCAAAAAAGTTATATAAAGTTAGACCTAATATTAATCGAAAATCAGATTCCATATTTTGTTCTTAACCGCTTATATTTGTCAGTCTTTCCCAACAGTGAAGAATACCATTCATTCTTAACCCTTTATAACAATTTTTTTAGTAATGAGAAGATGATAAATGAGCAGTTTCGAAAGCAATCGTAACTTAAGCATTTTACTGATCTTCTAAGATGTGATGTAGTACCAATAGTACAACCAACAATGGATTTAGATGGAGATATAATTGAACAACCAACAATGGATTTAGATGGAGGTATACTTGATTTACCATGCGCAACAAAGTTGTATAAGTCGGGGCTAAAGTTTAAAGTTGATAAAAATTGATGTTGGTCCGAAAAAAGATTGGGAAAGAGAAATAGTGGAAAATGGTTGTCATGGTTTGAAGTAAATGAATTACAAATCCCATACATTGAAATCTCTAATGAGACAGGGCGTGTTCTCCGAAACATAATGACTTTGTAGGTTTTTTACTATCCAACAAAAACTTACATGTCATTATGTTAATCTGATGGATTATCTTATCGATACCACCAAGAATATGGATTTGCTTGTTGAGAAAATGAGTATTGTCAATCACGTGGACGTGTTGTAGTACCAATAGTACAACCAACAGTGGATTTAGATGGAGGTATAATTGAACAACCAACAATGGATTTAGATGGAGGTATACTGGATTTACCATGTGCAACAAAGTTGTATAAGTCGGGGCTGAAGTTTAAAATTGATGCTGGTCCTAAAAAAGATTGGGAAAGAGAAAGAGTGGAAAATTGTTGCCATGGTTTGAAGTAAATGAATTACAGATCCCGTACATTGAAATCTCTAACGAGACAAGGCGTGTTCTCCAAAACATAATGGCTTTGTAGATTTTTTACTATCCAACAAAAACTTACATGTCATTATGCTAATATGATGTATTATCTTATCGATACCACCAAGAATGTGGATTTGCTTGTTGAGAAAGGGAGTATTGTCAATCACGTGGGTGTTATTGAATCAATAGCCAAGATGTTCAACAGACTTTGCTTACACACCGCATTCAATGGTTCTCCTTATTATGCAGACGTCGAGGAAATGAAAGCACACGATAGGCAACCATGGAACCATTTGAAGGCCACCTTGAAAAGTATATATTTCAGTAATCTTTGGACTGACACCGTAACCTTGCTATAGCTTTTCTCCTGATTCTCAATGTGATATAATCTGTTTGCTCTCTTATGCAACTCCAGTGAAACTCCAATGAAAATAGGACAACTTTATAACTGTATTATGGGTGGAAATCCACTCTGCAGATAGTTTGTTCGTTAAAATTTTGAATTTTTTGTTAAACCATTAAGGGTATAATGGTAAATGGATAGTAAATAAATTTAAAAGATTATTAAATGAAATGAAAAATTCTTTTAATAAAAAACCTAATATCAATATTCCTTAAAAAAATTTTAAAAAAAACTCTCTCAATTCAAACCTCTCTCTCTCTCTCACAAGAACTATGTCCTGTTTTGTCTGTTCTTGAAATAACAAGATTAGATTTTTCTATTATAATTAACTTTAGACCCTTCTTGTAATTCATATTATAACTTGAGAATGTTAAATAAGGTAAATGTTGTGTGGTGTTTCATCGCTATCTTTTTTTTTTTCTTTTTTTCTTTTTTTCTTTTTTAAATGTACATTATCATCAACCTATATATAAATTAATGAAAGTTTCCATTGAGCCTTACCATATATTAATTAAACAATTGGTTGGTAGTTTGATATATATTTCATGTTATAAATTAATCACTTACCATTTTGATATATGATTACAGGAAGAATAATAGTGTTTGCAGCATTAATTTCAACCTTGGCTATGGTTTCTGCACTAACAATTAATGTTCGCTTTCTGGGCTTCTCGAAAGGGAGAGACAAGCTTGACTTCTATCTTTCAATTGTTGTCACTTGGTACATTGTCTACCTTTCTCTATGCTATTCTTAAACAAGTCATGAGTTGTACGTTGTCTCTCTCACTTGGTAGCAAATTGAAGTATTGTTCAATTTAATTAGTTTAATTAATTACAAGACAAAGACAACTTAATTAGTTAATTATATAATTATTCTGCAGAAATCTGAGCAAAGTCATCTCCTAATTAAAGCTCTCTAAAGATAAGTTTATAGAGAAGTGCTTCGCTCTTCAGTATGACATGTACGGCCTATTTCTCTTGACTCTAAAAGTCTGAATCGATCTCCACCTTTGAAAATTTTGGTTTTGGAATTTTAAATCATTTCAACATATATTGATGAATTCAATACTAATTAATTACCAATTAGAAACAAAATCAAAATGATATATCATTAATGAGATTCATAAATATAACCACATTATTAATTTTAGACATTCTCATAAGTCTTAATATATTTTAAAATGTGAACCAACAGTATAACTTTATATAATTAAAATTGTTTATCAAAGCATAATATGTCAAGTATTTTTTTTTTTTTCATATATAAAGGAAAAAACATCTATTGAATTGAATGCAATTATAAATGTTTTTAAAGTGTTACCATTAATATTTTATTAAAAACTATTATTTTAATTTTTTGTTATGTTATCATTAATATATTACCGTTGACATGTTTTTAAAATTTACTATTAATTCTTTAAAAATTAAGATTACCCTACATTTTGATTGATATTTTAATTTGTTTTGAAAAATATTTATTTATTACCACTTATAAAAATAATTAAAATTGAAAAACATATATTTTTGGAAATAATTATAGTCTATTGAATGCATAAAAAAAATATTAAATTGAATGCAATTATTAATGTTTTTAATTTGTTACCATTAATATTTTATTAAAAACTATTATTTTAATTTTTTGTTAAGTGATCATTAATATATTACTATTGATATGTTTTTAAAATTGAATAATGCCAAAATACTGACCCCACCAATGGAAGTGTAGCACATAGCATTTTTTTTTCTTTTACTTTTTACATTTATCTCACAAATTGGGCCACATATTACACTCTCATTGGTGGGGTCAGTATTTTCAGTACCTAAGCATTATTCTTTAAAATTTACCATTAATTCCTTACAAATTAAGATTACCATACATTTCAATTGATATTTTAATTTGTTTTGAAAAATATTTATTTATTACCACTTATAAAAATAATTAAAATTGAAAAACATATATTTTTGGAAATAATTATAGTCTATTGAATGCATGAAAAATAATTATTGAATTGAATGCAATTATTAATATTTTTAATTTGTTACCATTAATATTATATTAAAAACTATTATTTTAATTTTTTGTTATGTTATCATTAATATATTACTATTGATATGTTTTTAAAATTGAATAATGCTTGGGTACTGAGTCAGTACCCAAAATACTAACACCACCAATGGAAATGTAGAACGTAGCTTTTTTTTTTTTTTTTTTACTTTTTACATTTATCTCACAAATTGGTCACGTGTTACACTTTCATCGGTGGGGTCAATATTTTCAGTACCCAAGCATTATTCTTTAAAATTTACCATTAATTCCTTACAAATTAAGATTACCATACATTTCAATTGATATTTTAATTTGTTTTGAAAAATATTTATTTATTACCACTTATAAAAATAATTAAAATTGAAAAACATATATTTTTGGAAATAATTATAATATATTGAATGCATATTTAATACATCCTAAAAAAACCAAAAACAAAAGAAAACAAAAAGGTTAAAAATAGAAATAAAAGATTGAATTTGCCGAGTGTTTGAGTTTACTTGATTCTGCTATTTGCTGATATTTGTGGTGATTGTTTTGGTTATGGTATTCTCAAGAATCAACGGATTCTAAATAGTTGTCTCTTTCTGTTTATTGATTTTTGTTTGCGTTCATTATTACGTTGTATCAATCGGTATCGGTGATCTTTTTTATCACATATCTATTTTCTTTTTCTTTTTCTTCAAATACCCATGAAGACCCAAACCGAATTTGCTGCACCTACACCAAATTACATAACTCAAATTGAAGAGGGTCAAGGAGACTACTTCTATATCAAAGCCAAAGTAGAAGTTGAAGAAGAGTCAGAGATACAGAACATAGACGAGGTTGATGAGTCAAACAAATGGAGTTCCATTAAGAACTTATACGGGGTTTTGGGAGTTGAGTGGGTGTTGTACGGCGTTGGTTGCGCTATCATCGCGATGAACCCTCCGATGATAGCATTTGTGCAGCAAAACTCTCTCAGATTCAAATGCCTTTGTTTGGCCGCCTGCTTGTGTATGCAAAAATCTTTAACTTGATTGTTTCTTCAAGTCAGTTTTTGTTTAGCATCACCAAATATTTTTGCCTGCCTTGTATGTTAAGTCTCTGATATGCTTGTTAGATGAATATTACAGTATATATTGTTATTTACCTATTTAATTTATCTATTTATATATTTCACTTATGGTGTTTTTCTATATTTATATAGTTTTGTTACTTTATAAAGCAGGTTTAAAAAAATAATAATAATTTATGTTATTGAAATAACAAGATTGGATTTATTTTATAGACCCTTTTTATGATTCATCTTCTTTATGGAAGGTAAATATTGAGAATGTTATAGAAGGTAAATATTGTGATTAATCACTATCTTTTAATAAATAAATAAATAAAAGTACTTAATGGTTGTTTTCATTGAAAATTAAACCTTGAGTCCTTGACTTTGATTTCTGGTAATTATTTCCTACATATATATATATATATATATATATATATATTTGTTGCTTACCAAAATCTTTGCAGGTATGTTGCCTCTGCCCTTGATGTTGATCAATCCGAAAAACAAAATCCTGAAATGTATCCTTTTTGGAGTCTTCAATCCCTCTGGGATTCTTCGGTGTGGTTTACATTTATCCTACCCAAATGGTTTGTACATATTTCATTTTAATAATCACTTGTCATTTCATTAATTATTGTGGCCTGATCATATATTATACATTTTTGCAACATTGGATATATATATATAGTTACAGGAAGAATAGCGATTGCAGCATCGGTTACAACTTTGGCAATGGTTTGTGCAATACCAATGTTCACTTTCTGGGCTAATGGCAGAAAGGGAAATTACAAGCTTGGCTTTTTATTTCTTCAATACTTGTCATTTGCTATCTTGATTACCTTTCTGTGTGCTATTTTAAAACAGGCCAGTACTTGTCTTACTTCTTCGGTTTAATTTAGTTTTAAATTTTAATTACAATAAGGAAAATTAATATGTATATATATTTGTGCATGCAGAAATCTGAGCAAGGCTTTGTTACTGTTGCACTGAAGAATATGGTGGAATTCATGTTGAGCCTCATATATTTCATCACCGAAAGTAGTCTCCTCATGAAGCTCTCTAAAGATGATAATATGTTTATAGAGACCTGGTTGGTACTTCAGTTTCAAGTATGTAGTCTATTTTTATTGACTATCAATCTTATGCTGTTGCTACAATATAAATATACAAATATAAGTACTACGACACACTACTGCCAGTGGTATTTGGAGGGGAATACGATGTCCGTTTGGACCCATAATATATCGATGTAACCGTATTGACGAGCTCTACATCTGTTACTAGGTTTTACCCTTCACCTCTTTGATCTCTCTGTTTTTGTTTTTAGGCATTTATTTTATTAATTTCCTTTTTCGTCAAGTTTGTTTCTTTGAGTCGGTCTAGCTAGGAATAGTCTTTTAGGTTTTGGAAATTACTCTTACGGTTTTTTCTATTTTAGTCAATTTTAAGGTCCTGAATCCCGAAGGAAACATGTTTGTTTTTCTATTTAAGCAAGAAACAATATCATGTTAATCCGTTTTCTTTGATATTAATATATCGATTCTGCTTTGTGAGTATTATATAAGTTTTTTCTTTATTAACATATGAATCTTTGATTATGAAACAGTTTAAAGGCCAAGATGTTTATCTGTGAAGACGAAATTGGGAATGGCCTCCCAACCAATGAAAATACACCAAATTTTTTTTATACAAAAATTATGATATTAATAATATTAGATTGAATCATCCTATTATTTTAATAATATAAATTAATAAATAAATATTTATTGCGTATGAAAGTAGTAGATAAAATAAATCCAATTTTCTTTCATGATTTTAATTTCCAATCCAAAATTAATTAATTAATTAATTAATAATTATCTATTATTTCATACATTATTACCTAGTATAATATACATTATTATTTCATATATTTTCACTGCAAATTAAAAAACTAAGTAAATAAAATACATTGTTTGTTAATCGCAGAGAAAATTAGATAAATTTAGTTCTAGATTATTTTCAAGATATAAAAGAGTGATGTGTTATATTTTAATTCTAGAAATTGATATATATATTTGTGACATTACCTTTAAAACTAAAAGTTATAAATAAATAAAAATTAATAACATATTTTCTTATATATTAATACATCTGTCTTGCCTAACATTGAATATTAATTTTGTATTGACCCCCTAAAGCTAAATTCCTGGCTCCGTCCTTACTTATTTGATCACAATGTGATAAGAAATTGCTATCTAATCCGGGTTTGTTTTCCTTTTCTCTAAATCAGAAAACAATTAATGCAACCCAAAATGTAATACCAAAAAGGATATATATATATATAACTTGCCTGCTAGACCTTGCAATGATAGTGGTTCTATTCTCATGTATGTAAGTCTGTTTTGTCTATCTTAATTGGACCAAATCTGCATTGGTAGGACTGTCACAAGTCACAACTGCACACACACAGCCTTTCTGGGTATGACATAAATTGGATACATATATAATTATTTCATTATTTGGCATTTACAGTTTTACACCCCCAATTGATCTTCAAATTCTAAATCATTTCAACATATATTTGTAAATTCAGTCCCAATCGTCCCAAGTAATTGAAATGGAAATTTGTGTTAATTAAATATACATCAATCATCTTAACCACAAATTAATTTGAGAATAATTTACAAATATATTAAACGTTAGCCATTATAGCTTGCAAATGTCAGGATTTGTGAGTAATTAATTAGATTAACTAAACCTGTAAGGGCATTTTCGTCATTTTTGTTTTTCTTCTGACAAACCAAAACATCATGAAATTGAAACGTTGCAATTCCCTCTCTGATCACTTTTAACAACAACAGAAAAAAAAAAAAAAAAAAAAAAAAAAAAAAAAAAAAAAAAACCAACCTGGTGAATTCATCACTGTCACACACACACAACAGACAAATATTTTTTACACCAGACTAAAATTGTACTCTCTCACTCCCCAGCTTCTCTCTCTCTCTCTCTATATATATATATATCTGTCTCTTCCCTTAAAAATTAAATCAAACTGTCACCGAAAATGAAATTTCCGATCTTTTATTTGAGCCCGACCCGTTTTCACTCAACTCTTCTTCTCCACTCATCAGTGGCTCCCTCTCCGACCCGGCACCATGACATTCCCTCTCGGGTCGGTTTCTCTTCAAGAACAAACCCATTTCGCTGCCTCTCTCTTATTGCCCAAAAACCCAATGAAGCTTTTCTCAAGAAATCACCACCAAGACAACAAAAAATGATCTTCAAGACCAGACTGTACGGATCTTCACAGACTTCAAGCAACAACAACAATACTGATGATGATGTTGAAGCCTCGAAGAAAGAAGAAAAGAAGAAGGGAGAGGTGAAACTAGGTTTGGTGAAAAGAGTGTACGGTGTTTTGGCGATTGAGTTCTTGTTAGCTGGAGTTGCTTACACAATCTACAAGATGTGGCCACAAGCAGTAGCAATAGTTTCACAAAACTTTTACCTCTTCTTCTTCATCATCTTAACTGCTGTTTCATGTAAGCAAACCCTATATCTCTTCACTTCTTTTATTATTATTTATTTTTGTGATTTTTTTCGTTATATAAATATATTGTTTTAGGTTCGAAAGTTGGTTTTTTTTTTTTTTTTTTTCAAATTTTTTGAAATGAGTTTGAAACTTGTTTTTGTTTAGATCAGAAAAAGGTTGGTTTTTTTTTTTTTTTTAGATCTATTATTGTCCGATTTGGTTGCTATCAGGAACACAGCTAGAAAATGGATTTTTTTTTTTATTTACTAAAAAAAATGTTTTTTCTTTATTTACTAAAAATTAATTTTAGCACCTTCTTAGCCGCTTAATCTCCTTTTGGAAAGTTGTTAATTATAAGCAATTTACTACTATAAATCTATAAATAATCACAAAACACTACTGTTTTTGTAATTTTCTTTTACATTAATCCTGATGAATGGTGATCATTGTTTTTACTAAAAAATAATAATTTAAATTATTACGACTTCAACACACAATATCATTGCTTATATGTTTGGTTTCTATGTGTTAAAAGCATTATAATTTAATTATAATTAATACCCAAAATCATTATTGCAGTTTTGATACCCATAAAAAAACTGGAGCAATCTATCCTTCTTGGCTTTTTCAATGTGATTGTGATCAATCAAATTGGAGTAAACTTGGCCGACTTGAATGGTAATTTGTAAAATCTTCTCCAATTTATAGATTATTTTTATTTTCTTTCTCAAGATTATCATTTTGCATTATTTATTGTTCATGATATGACAGGAAAAGTAGTGCTTGCAGCAGTAATTTCAACAGTAATTACAGTTTCTTCACTAATAAAGTTTACTCTGTGGAGTTCAAAGAAGGGCAAGGACTTTAGCTTTCTAAAACCAATACTTTTTTTTGGCTTGATTGTTGTTCTCATTGCTGGTCTTGCACAGGTAATTAAATTAATTAATTTGTTTTTACAAAACAATTAATTATTAATTCTAGTAAATTAATACTTTTGAAAAAAATTTATTATAAATTAATTTTCTGTTATTGTATATATATGCAGATTAAGAACCCAGGTCCGATTCCTGTTTCTGTGAATACTTGGGTAGGTACTGTGACATTCTTGGGCTATATTGTCTGTGACACTCAAAAGCTCCTTAAACATGGTGGCCGCGGCGACGAAGAAGACGACGAGCTTGTAGAGACCTCTCTTGATCTTCATATGGATATTAGTAGCATCTTTTTCAGGGCACTGAAGATTATTCAAATATTTTTCAAATTAAGCTAATAAAGTTGGATTATTTGATATATTACACAGCTTATCATTTATAGGCTGACTTTGTTAAGATTAAACTAGACTTGCCAGGTGGCAGCAGCAGCTAGCTTTTATTCAACTTAATTTTAGTTTAATTTCTGACATTTAAGTCTTTCGATGTTATAAATATGGTTCATGCTTAAATTTAGCCAAAATAGTTTAAATAAATTAGGAGTTCTAACAATATAATAATTATTTTTTTATGAAAATTAAAATTATTAAGTTGACGGTTTTTATTAATATCAATCAAAAGTTCTGATTCTGGTCTAAATAGAAGGAAAAAAAAAAAAAAAAAAAAAAACCTTGATTGGAATACAGAAATCCTAAATTGATTATAACTTGACGAGATGAGGTTAGTCCAGTGATACCTGCATCACGATGTTGTGGGTTCGAGTCTTCTAAAAAAATCCAAAATTTATATAATAATATAATATTTTAAAAAAATTGATTATAACAGTGAAAAAAGTTCAAACTACCTAAAAAGAAATTCAAGTTATTGACAAAAACTAAAAAAATAATCCTAAACAAACATTTTTGAAAAAGAAATTTCAAAAAAAGAAATTCTCTAAAGAAAGTTGATAAGAATTAATTTGGGAAAAGAGCAAGAGGAGGAGAAAAGAAGAACAGGAGGAGATAAATTGGTTTTAACATCTGATAATCTTTATTTAATTAGTTCACACCCGTAAATAGGCTTGTGAACAATACAATTGCAATTACATAACTAAGACTCCTAACTAAGATAAGCATCAATTGCATAACAACCTGATCCAATGTATTCCTAACTAAGACTCCTAACTCATTTATTCCTCTCTAACTAATTCAAATTCAAATTGGTGTTGTTTTGTTTTGGTTTGGGGTGTTTTTGGGGTTTTGATGGATTGTCAAATCAGGTGCGTTGTGGGTTTGTGCTTCTGTTTTGTAAGTTTTCGTCCCCTGTTGCTGTGCCTCCTGCTGCTGTTTTGGGGTTGGGTTTTCTTCTTTTTTGTGGGGTTTTCGGTGGTGGTTTGGCTGGTTGGTTTTCTTTGCTATGCTGCCCTGTTTCAAAAAAAGAATATTCATTTTCTAGCATTTATAAGATTAATTTCTTACCTGATCGATCAGGACAGTTTAAGTTGTAAGGATTTTGACCATTTTGCAAAACAATATCTATGAATTGAACACCTTTGACAAATCCATTGCTGGGCCTGGCCTATGACTTTATTCTCAGCCCATTTTGGTTACCAATAAAAATGTGTTTTTGAATATCACATTTTGGACTTCTTCCTCCTCCATGTCTTTGCCCACGCTTCCAATACTGCAAATAATGTAACCAAAATCATGGTAGAAAAGAAATAATAATATTGTACTTTTCATGCAAAAGACAACTAAATTAGGAGCGGTTTATGAAGAAAGGGTGCTTCTCTGATTACGGCAGTCCTGCCTCTTTTTTTTATTATTTTTTTTTATTTTTTTTTATGTTATTCAGAATTTCAATTGTGTAACGTTATAGAACTTATTCAAAAAAATCGAAAAAACAAGGAAAAACAATACACTTGCTTAATATTTAAAAACAATACACATGATATAAGAATTATCATTCTGAGTAATTATCCAGCAGAGAAGCTCATACTTTTCCAAATTTTGCTCTCTCTAGACTCTAATAATAATTATCATGTAAGAGATTCCGTATTTTATTTAATATAAAAACTCAACTATGTAAGGTTATATAATCAAATCCTTCCTGCACGTTTTACCTCCTCCAAAAATGTCAAAGTCAGTATATGGCTATTTTTCCTATCCTTAACTGTGCTGTTTGACCTTCAAAAAAAAATAATTAAAAATATATAAAATAAAATAAAAAAACTTTGCTGTTTGAACGTGCTTGTAGACTCTCGTAGTTGCAGTTAGAAATTAATCATATTTCTATATACGAAACAAATTTATTTTAATTAATCATTATCCAATGATAGCAGCCCAATGTGGTTCGGGTCCGTTAATCATGCAATTCAGGAGAAAATAATATTAGAAGACCATCGATTAATTTAAATGGCTTGGAATCTTAATGTTTAATAATTTCGATTTCACAGTACTACAAAAAAAAATGGTCTTTTCCGACAGCTAAATGCCGTCGGATAAGATCATTTACCGTTGGAAATACGTTTTTTTCGTCGGGAAAAAGCCGTCGGAGGGCGTCACAAATACGTTTGTCAGAAATAATCATTCACCGACGAGCCGTCACAAATACTATTTTTTCCAACGGCTTTACCGTTGAAAAAAATAAAATGCCATCAGTAATAGTCGAATGAAAAAAAAAAAATGGCATGATACGAGTTATATGCCCGTACTAGGGAACTTCCTGCCCCGTATATAAAGGAACTCAAATCTCAAAAGCCATAAATGAGGTTGTTTATCATCTACCCAAGAAATAGGCCTTCTCAATTCTTGATGAAATTCGGTTTGTCATCAAAATGGAGGATAACTCGTGTACTGTGTACAGATGATTTAAGGTAAAAATAAATTATTTTTCCAATCTCTCCTTCTAAGAAGCATTACCATGACCAAATTACTTGCCCAAAAGGATGGAAGACAAACAACCCAACTCATGTTTTCAGGTTATCTGGTACTATAAAAAATCTAGCATGCGAGAAACAAGCCTCTCGTAGCTGTGAATCCATTGCATTTAGCTTTAACTTTAATTCCTCGTAATACTAGGCTAATTTCAATTCCATAGAATCCTTTGCTGGTTGCAATCCTCCACATCCTCTGCAGGTCTTGTCTGCACATCCTTAGCTGCTGTGCTTAACTCATCCGTATCCTTAGAAGTTTCAAAGTCTAGCACATCCTTAGTTGCTCTTAACTCGTACCTATCCTTAGCGGTTTTGATCACCTCCACATCATCAGCTAATACCGTAACCCTTCTAACACTATTAAAGCATATCACCAACCGTAGAATTATAGCTATGATTTCGGTACATGTAAAAGATAAGACAAGGTAGTCAAATGCTAATACCGGCAAAATGATAAGAAAAACTATGTATCACATAATGATGCATTCATCCGTAGGAACAATATTTCTATCGGCATAATTTAAAATCTAACCGCAGGATGAACAAAAAAAAAACTTGAAAAAGAGAAATAGAGAGGACGGGGGCGTGTCATAGAAATGAAAATTAAAAAAAAATGTGGGGAACTTGGGTTCCATTAACACTATATCTTAAAGCAAATTAACCGTAACACAATTATCCTTACACTGTTGCCTGGAGGTACGTTCTCAAGTCCTCTCAGCGCTCTATCCTTTTGCAACGAAGTTTCATTAGATGAATGTTGCTTTAACTCTTCATTTCTTGGTAGCAGAACTGGGGATTGGGGTGGACTAATAAGAACCACCCTTAGCTTCTTCTCTTCTACGTATTTGCCAGTCTCCTTATCCTTTGCAAACTGACAAATTAAGGTGTAAAAATTTAGTGAGTCTGAGTCGGATAAGCTAACAATAATAAAAATAGCAAATATTTACCTTATTGGATGTAATGTCCTTATCAGTCGTCCCAAAAGGAACAACTGTGCATTGAATCAAGAACTTGTCTTTGCACGGCAAATCCGGTGGAGCTTCTTTCTGAGCTTGCATAATAACTATCTCAGCCAAAGTGAATGATTTATTAAAAATCAATTATGTACCACATTAAACTTTCAACTTTAATGGAAATATGATATTACAATCAATTTAACCAAGAACTTTCACATATAAATCCTTCCAAATGATTGTACTTGTAGACTTGTAGTTGTATATGCATTTGTTATTTGCAATTAGGGTATATAACCCTTCAACTTGAACTATTAGTGGAAGACAAATGTATTTTATCAAGTGTCATCCAATGTCATCAATTCACATAAATAAAGGAAAGTATAAAATAAAAGCACTTGACAAGTGCTTTTCAAAAATTGTTAAAGAATGGTATGATCACTTCTAACATGTCCACTTGTTTTTCATATGAAATAGAAAACCCTTTATCAAATTATCACACGCAGTGCCTAAGAAGAGTAAAGTGTTGTAAAACTAAGAATAAATAACAAAGAAATAAAGTGAGATGAGAGAAAAATCAGAGACACGAGAGAGAGAGATAACTTAGATTTGTATTGATATTAGGTGAGAGCATTATCAGCTGATCAACAACATTCAATGGAAAAACCCAAAACATATATATAGGCAAACTCTTTACTTAATGGTGAAGTTTACCAAAGGGAAAAAGCATCAGCTGATGCAAGTGGAGAGGGGCGGTGGTGAAGCAAGTGGAGAGCTATCAAGTGGGCAAGTGGTGGAGATATTTGGGGAGATATTATGTGAGATATTTGGGGAGATATTATAGGGAGATATTTGTGTGATATTTGTGTGTATAACACATGTGGTAAATCCACATATATTATAACACTCCCCCTTGGATTTATACCACATGTATTAATTTTCTAAGGAAAAACGCAATGGGATAAAACCTAAGTAAAATATATACAATGATCTCCTGGATCTTATGATGTTGGACGTTCTCAAAACTATCTCGTTAAAAACCTTGTCAGGAAAACCCAATGGGATAAAACCTGATCGAAGGGAAAAAGAGTATAGTGTACATATGTCCGTTCTGAACTTTGCTCCCCCTGATTGTCTCGTTAAAAACCTTGTCAAGAAAACCCAGTGGGATAAAACCTGATCAAAGGAAAAAAGAGTACAATGCAAATATAACAATAATTAATGTTTTCTTCAAAACATTTCTCACATTTATACTTTGCTAGGAAAAACCCAGTGGGATAAAAACCTGAGCAATAATATCCATTGATCTATCGGATCAAAGTAATATTAATGATCTTTTGGATCAAAGTAATATATATACGATAATTAGCAAGATCAAAGTAATATTTACAATGATATTTTGATCAAAAATAACATATATACGATGTATATTGAATCAATGTAATATTTATGATGATTTTGTGGATCAAATGATTTTGGGTGTGCTTAGAGAATTGCCTCATTAAAAACCTTATCAGGAAAACCCAATGGGACGAAAAACCTGATTGAAAGGGAAAAGAGTACAATGCACATATGCTCCAATATAATTAATATAATTCATTTGATATGCTCCCCCTGATGGGACGCTCCCCCTGATAAAAATTCATTTTAAAACAATCTTCTAGATTGCTAAAGTGGGGTATACAGATGTTTATTTCATGAAATGAAATAGCATCATAAATGATTGGAGGGAGTATAAGCAAAGACTTGCTTTATGGAGTAATATCCACATGGAATTTTTTTTTTTTTTTTTTTTTCAGAATCTTTTCAACATATTCTGATTGATGGACAAACATTCCATTTGATATATGCTCGACATTCAGATCGAGACCATATTTCCTTTCCCATGTCTTTCATTTTTAAACTCATTTACCAAAAATTCAAGAGTTTTCAAGAGCTCTCAAGAGCTCCCCAAGAGCTCCAATTAAATTTATATCATCAACATATGTTGTGAATATAGTAAATTCGAATTCTGATTTCTTTGCGAAGACACTTGGGTATATAATATAATTATTATACCCTTATTTTATCAGATATTCACTGAGACGGTTATACCACATCCATCCAGATTGTTTTAATCCATATAAGGATTTTTGTATGTTCATCAAATACAGATTACGAGATCTCGATTTACATGCTTCTAGCATTTTAAATCCTTCTGGGATTATAAATATCTGCATTGAATGAATCAGATAGATAAATTATTATTACGTCTGAAGACGCATTTCAAGCCTTTCAAAGGCAGCCAATTTTATCAAAAATTCGGAACGTAATCGTATTCATCAATAGTGAATACCAAGTTTCTGTAAGAAACCTTGTATTACGAGTCGTGCCCCATATCTCACGATCTCGTTTTTCTCATTACGTTTCCGTATAAAGACCCATTAGTATCCAACTAATTTGACATCTCCAGGTGTCTGGAGTACTATTGGTCTAAATACTTTATGTTTGATATATGAAGTCAATTCTTCTTGAATTGCTTCTTTTCACTAAGGCCAATCATGCCTTTTGTATACTATCATTGATATTATGAATATCATAATTATCATTTATAATTTCAGTAGCGCTACTGTGTATAAAAGTACATCATCAATGATTGTTTCTTTATGATTCCACATTTCTCTCATATGATTTATAGAAATTTTCTTAATTTCAATATACTTGAATCAGTGTTGAGATTTCTTCCATTACAATGGATTTAGTCATTTCATAGACTAGTATAGAAATTTTCTCAATTTCAATATACTTGTATCTCTGTTGAGATTTCTTCCATTTTCAATGGATTTAGTCATTTCATAGACTTGTGTCTCATTAGATATATCAGACTCTTTCAGAGTTGATTTAGAGAAAGTGGATTTATTTATAACTCGAGTTTTGTTTACATTAGGATCCTGATAACAATACCTTTCAAAAAGGTTCATAAGCTTATAATATGCATCAGATGATTTATTTATTGTCATTTACTCTAATCATTCTTTAAGAACAATCACCCGGCCGGGGTTTATGAGATGACAACTTATAAAATCTTGTTACCTTTAATATATCAAGTAACATATTAATAATTATCTGATGATTAATTATCTTTCGTATTTGAGTGATACAAAGATTGAAATGAGACACATTTATATATAGAGAACCGAACTGGTATCTCTATTTTATATAAGAGTAACTTTTCATTTACTCTTTTTGGAGAAACTTTCCATCTGGAAATTAATCAATATAATGATATATAGATTGTGCGTAAAAATATAAACTCTCAGAAGTTTAAATGATCTAATAGAGATTAATCAAAATCAAAATTAATCTCATAATGATATATAATTCTTATCTTAGATCATGATAGGGATGAAATAAGAAGATATATTACACAATCAAATATCTTAAAAATGTGAGCAAGTCAATGACCAATTACAAGTTGTAATGGTAAATAATAATTATAAGTGAGAAATAGATGACTACATCAACATGTAACATAGAATGTTCCATATAGAAATCGGTAATTATATTGAAATAATAAAGTTCTCGTAATTACCTGGAAACATTTGATAAGTGATTCCGCTGATCCATTTTGGTTATAAGTACATGCGAAAACTAGATATTGAACGTCGATCTCAACTGGAGACGTTTGATAATACATAAACATGTGACCATCTCGTAGATGCATCAACTAGAACCATAAAATAATGAAAGAGTTCTTTTGGTGGATGAATATTTCCACATATATCCCCTTGAATGATAGAGATTCAAAACCAACTTTAGAATGAGATGATTTATTTGGTGGATGAATATATCTACATATATCCCCTTTTCTGATCAGCAATATAATCTAGATGATAAAGAACGCAGCTTTTCTATAATTAGATACTGGCTCGAATCATGTACAGATATTTAACATTCTTATTATTCATGGTCTTAATATGACATTAACAAAGTTATATGTCTTTGATCTAAACAGATTTCTTTATATTCTGATTGAATGATATAAAGTATCATTGATATACAATTTAATACTTTCTGGTAATAAGATTGTGGCTCTTTTAGAGCATTTAATCAGATCCGCTGGATCTGATATGGTATTAACTTTATATGCTTTTGAACTAAACATATTTATTTATATTATGATTGAATGATATAAAGTATCATTGATACATAATTTAATACTGTCTGGTAATAAGATTGTGACTCGTCTAGAGCATTTAATCAGATCCACTGGTTCTGATATGGTATTAACTTTATATGCTTTTGAACTAAACATATTTATTTATGTTGTTCTTTAAATAATATCAAGTATCATTGATACATAATTTAATATTGTTTGATAACAATATCATTGCTCTTCCAGAGCTTTCTATCAAATCCGTTGGACCTGATACATAATTTAGTATTGTTTGATAACAATATCGTGGCTCTTCCAGAGCTTTCTATCAGATCTGTTGGACCTGATACATAATTTAGTATTGTTTGATAACAATATCATGGCTCCTCCAGAGCTTTCTATCAGATCCATTGGACCTAATACATCAATAACATTTGCTCTCAGCAAAGTCGAATTTATAAAATATTTTTGACTCCGCAGAATTATATGAGTCGTTGCACTCTCAGCAAGACATATATTTTTCCTTCTAGGAATTTTATGGACATTATTTGTAATATCATTTTATATCTCATGTGAAATGATAATAATCTTACATCATCCTGTTGGATGTGTATGAAGTGGATAAAATATTATTTCCAATTTCATTATATGTTAGGATCTTAAACCTCGTTTATGATATTCACAACATCCTGTTGGATGTGTAAATCCTTATCTGAATATTGCTCTTTATAAGTATCAAGCATGTATGAAATGGATAAAATATTATTTCCAATTTCTTTAATTTTTAGGATTTTAAATCATTTTATGATACTCACATCATCCTGTTGGATGTGTATGAAATGGATAAAATATTATTTCCAATTTCATTATATGTTAGGATCTTAAACCTCGTTTATGATACTCAAAACATCCTGTTGGATGTGTAAATCCTTATCTGAATATTGCTCTTCATGAGTATCAAGCATGTATGAAATTGATAAAATATTATTTCCAATTTCATTAAACTTTAGGATCTTAAATCATTTTATGATACTCACATCATCCTGTTGGATGTGTATAAAATGGATAAAATATTAATTCCAATTTCTTTATACGTTTAGGATCTTAAATCCCATTTACGATACTCATAACATCCTGTTGGATGTGTAAATCCTTTTTCTCAAATGAATGATATGTAAACATATTACTTTATATATATGAGATAAGATAAAATAAAATCATGGATCATATTAATTTTTCGAACTTCCGGTTCGACCATGAACTGTATAAGTTCATATATAAAATCCAGAAAACTTCAGATTCTGATTTGATTTGAAATCTCAGGTTCCAAATAATGAAATATGGCATTCATGAATATAACACTGGATCCAGAACTCCAGGTTCTCATTGGTTTTCAATACCGTGCCGTATGGCATTCATGAATATAACACTGGATCCAGAACTCCAGGTTTTCATCTGTTTTCAAAACCGTACCGACTTAAATATCATAATTCCAGAAACTTTAAGTTCTGGTTCGTCGGTCTAGCCAATCTCATATGTTTAGTAAATAAACAGTTCCAGAACGGTATATATGTTCTGTAAATAACAATTCCAGGAGGCTGAGCTCACCTGTTATGTTCCGTAAATAAACAGTTCCAGAACGGTATATATGTTCTGTAAAAACAATTCCAGGAGGCTAAGCTCACATGTTATGTACCGTAAATAAATAGTTCCAGAACGGTATATATGTTCTGTAAAAACAATTTCAGGAGGCTAAGCTCACCTGTTATGTACCATAAATAAATAGTTCCAGAACGGTATATATGTTCTGTAAATAAACAATTCCAGGAGGCTGAGCTCAACTGCTATGTGCATAAAAATAAATCCAGAACTATATATATATTCCGTTGACGGCAAAGGCCATCTTGTTATACGAAAATATATACAGATCCAGAATATTGGGATTAAAGAGAATAAATAAGTAAATCACCTATCATGGGATCCTTTTTACCTATACGCAATCGTGCTAGAGATTTGGATCTTCTATCGCTCCTGAAAACAGAGTTAATAAAGATTGAATAAGTCAAAACAGTACTTACAAGCGGAATTAGCTGAAACTGATGGTACGGTTGCGTCCGGAACGGTCGAAATAGCTGGAAACAGGTCCGAGTCAGTTGAAAACGGGTGAAAATTTCACTGAGTTTGGTTGAGTTGACTAACGGAATATTCTGTTAGACTAACGGAATATTCCCTGTCTTGTGACCAAACGCTGACGTGGCACATCGCTGACGTGGCACTGACGTTCGATGACGTGGCGATGACTATTCGCTGACGTGGTGATGACTATTCGCTGACGTGGCGATGACGTGTCGTCTTCTTCCTTGAAAATTGCAGAAAAATTCTGGAAAATTTTTTCAGATTTGACCGAACTTTGACCGAAGCTATAGAGTTCGTTAGTGCTCCGTTTGAGATGCGGTCAGTGGCGTTGGAATCGTATTTCCGAGATGAACACAACGGTATCATCCGAACAACGATTCGAGCACTTCGAAATTTCTGGACTCAATCTAAACCAAAGCTAAAACTCTCAAGAACACTCGCTGTTCACTTGCCTAGCCTAGTCTATAATCGTGCTGATAACGTGTTGTAAAATTAAGAATAAATAACAAAGAAATAAAGTGAGATGAGAGAAAAATCAGAGACACGAGAGAGAGAGATAACTTAGATTTGTATTGATATTAGGTGAGAGCATTATCAGCTGATCAACAACATTCAATGGAAAAACCCAAAACATATATATAGGCAAACTCTTTACTTAATGGTGAAGTTTACCAAAGGGAAAAAGCATCAGCTGATGCAAGTGGAGAGGGGCGGTGGTGAAGCAACTGGAGAGCTATCAAGTGGGCAAGTGGTGGAGATATTTGGGGAGATATTATAGGGAGATATTTGTGTGATATTTGTATGTATAACACATGTGGTAAATCCACATATATTATAACATAAAGTTTATTGTTTTTCGACATTTCCATTTATTTATTTATGAAAAAACTCATGTTTAACATGACTGCTGAAATCATAAACATCCCACAGAATGTAATTACGGAACATGACTGCTGAAATACAATTTCATGAAGTCATTGAACTCACATATTACTTGTTACATGAACCGTTACATCCCATTTATAGCTAAAAAGTTATTCTTCCGAGCATTAGTAACTATATCAATTCTAAGATCACCAATATAAAGTTGTCTGATACGATTAATTTCTGGAAACACTACAAAAATAAGGGCTTTTTGCCGCAGACTGATCCGCAGCAAAATCCGTGGCAAAAAGCCTTTTGCTGCAGATATGCCACGGATTTGAGGTGTTGTAAATACGGCTGTTGTAAAAAGTTTTTCCGCGGATATTACCGCCGCAAAAGGTATTTTTGCTGCGGTAAAATATCCGTGGCAATAGCCTGTTGCAAAGTTTTTGATATTTGCCACAGTAGCTATCAACGGCAAAAAATTATTTCAACTTTTTTTTTCCCTTTTATGCTATTTTTTTTTTAGAGATTTAAATATAAATAATAAATGAAAACAGAAATTCTTGAGATAACAAAAGAAAAATGAAATTATATCATAAAACACAGAGAAACCATCAAAATATCTAAGGTTGGATTTATCGAAATTCATTAAAATTAAACAAACAAATAAATAATATCCTTAAAAAAAAATCTTAAGTTACTAATGTAGTGAACACAATTACAATATTCTCACAATAATATAGAAAACGCTCTGATTCTTAAACCATCTAGAACCATCATTCTTTAACCCTCCATAACCTGTACAAATAGTTAATAAAATTATAAATACATAATTTGAAAAACAAGCATTGCGTAAAATCTAGGAATTATCGGGAAATTAACCTTGGAGGTAACATCGAATGCAATGGCTTCCGCCCTCTTGTTTTCCCAAACCAAATATATTTATTTCTCAACTACTTCAATCCAGCAATCTACAAAAATGAAGAGGCAATAAGAGTAGGATTTTATATGAAGTAAATACAATTAGTGTCCAAATACAATCACAATTCACCAACAATCATACAATCACAGTTCACCAATTGATATGGAAAAGAAAGACATCATAAATAATTATATAAAAAGCATTAGAGCAGGGTAACAGTGGGCATACGCTGCTCTTGTTCTGGACTTTAGTGTATTGAGCGCCACTATAATATTTTTCTCAACCAACTTCCGTGTGTGCTCCCTGCATCCGTCAACAAGCTGGAAGGAACAAAATATACCACAAATGAATTCATATCCCATTTCAGCTAATATTTGAAAATGCAAGAATTTGAAAAATATATACAAATTTCAAAAATAAATAAATAAATAAAAGTCTGCTCTCTCTTCCTCAATCCTCAATGAATTTAACACAGTACAAGCAGAGACATTAAATGCATGAACCGTCATTTGATCAAAAACCTACATTTCCCTGCCACCAACTACATTTCCCTCTCCTGCACACACTTGAAAGAAAAACAACTTTTCTCAAAGTTATTCATCAACAAGATTTGACTAAATTGTTATTACAAATTGGTGTACTAACCAAAGGATGAACCCATAGCAAGGTATTATAGAAGAATAGCACTCACTCATATATCTCACTCGTATCTTTCACCAAATTCCAGTCCGCAGAAACTACATTTACAGTGAAATGCAGGACCCTAAACTCGATGCTGGTGGATATCAGCTATGGGGTTTTGTTGAAGATTCTTAGGTCTTGAAGGTGATAATGCACATCAAATAGCTTCATTTTCTTCGACTTTGCTAACTCCCTTCACCTATTTCCTCTACGTTAACAGCCCAGCCGCAATAAGATTTTACGTAAAGACGAACGGGACAACACGTGCTGATAGCTGACTCAATTAATTAGCAAATCTCTTATCTATTAAAAAAGTCATTTGCACAAGGATGTGTGACAATCAATCATACTCAAAACATGGTTAAACGATATAATCAATATCTAGATAAGGAAAAACGTAAAATAGATATAACAAAATAATTAAACCACCTCATGAGAATCTCCAATATCGACTCACCTCAATCTAAATCTAGTACATCCAGTTAAAGAATTTAACTAACTAGAACCCAAATGTTGGATTCCAATATTGACTCACCTCAATCTGAATCAACATCCAGTTAAAAATTTAATTAATTAGAATCCAAAAGTCAATCCAATGGTGAATACAAAACCAATTACCAATTCATTCAAACCATTAAAAACAAAACAAATGTTATACAAGAACACTGATTAAAAAAAACTGTTATCTATCTAATTCCACAAGCAGAGACTATCAAGCAAGAATCAATCACCTGCACGAGTGAATCGTGTGGAAGCTCGTCAGTAGAGAATCCAAAACACTTATCGAGCTTCCTCTGGTGCAAGATTTCCAAACCGAAACATCTAGTCCTCAGATGTCAGATTTAACATTGTCAAACTCAGCTTCAACGACTCAAAGTCCCTGACGCTGCAACCTCTCTGACATCTTCGTGTATCACAAAGCTTCTAAGTCACTGCGTCCAGTTCGTACCACCTTTTGCACACTAGCGCCACTGCGTCCGTTCCTATGGTAGAGGAACTGATCTGATATGATGTAGACAGAATAGAAGCAGAAAAATTATTTTTTCACATTATGAAGCTCACACGAATTTGGATCAAAGTTGAGGCGAATCTAACCTGATTACAGAGTTGATACAAATTAAAGCATAACTAACCTAAAAAACTGAATTGAAGATGATAATTTTTATTATGATTATACCAATTAAAAACGTAATTCAGCTAAAAAAATTTGAATCGAACCTCAACACTGAACTAATATTCTTCTCCAACCAAAAGCAAAGAAGTAGCCAAGTCATGGCTCTTTCACAAACAGAAGCCTCCAATCTAACCTCTGAATTTTTAAAAAATAAAAATTAAGAAATAGTGAAGATTTAAACTAACCAAGTTGGAGATATCAGTGAATGGAAACGAGAGGCAACTAACCGTTGACAGCGAAGAATAGTGAGGGTCGGAAAGGCGGCGTAGGTGATGAAGAAACTCGAAATTAAAGTAAAGTGAAGTTACTAGGTTTTTTTTTTTATTTCTAACTACCGGTTATATCCGTGGTAAATAACTCTCTGGCAAATAGGTGCTAGTGTGCTACAGCCTACAACTAGCAATCTGCAATCTGTGGAAAAATTTATGAGAAGTTATTTTTTTGTGTTTTTTTCTTATAATATTTGCCACGGAAACATGTGCTGCAAAAACAGCGTTTTCTTATAGTGAAAGGAAAGAATAACAGAGAAAGAGAGAAGGAAAGAAGAAGATAGAAAACTAAATAAATTTTCATATTTTCTCATATAATTCAGCTTTGCCTCTGGCTATTTATAGGCCAGCGACAACTGATTACATACAAAAACGACTAACTTATTACATGCCAAACTAATGCCTAAGTGGACCACTAACCTAACTGACTAATGCCACAATGACTCTAACAACCAACCAACTTGACTCTGGACTCAAACTTTATTTATGACCTGAATGAAACCATGTGTCCATAGATGTAGCAGAAACAACATCCACTGTCCCATTATCTTTGGAGTTTCACTTGACTTGCTGAATAGAACAAACAGCTTGTACAATGGTGAGAATCAGCAAAAAAACTACAGCAAAGGTTGCGGTGCCGATCCAAATGTCACTGAAATATGTTCTTTTCAAGGTGCCCTTTCAACGGTTCCATGGTTGCCTATAGTGTCCATTCATTTGCTTGATTATGTCGGCATAAGGAGAAACAGGTAATAAAATGTCTTTGCAAATTCCGTTGAATATCTTCGCTACTGATTCAGCATCACCCAAGTTATTGATAATAATATCCTTCTCAACAAGCAACTCCACATCCTCAGTGGTATCAATTAAACGATCCATCAGACGAGCAAAATGACACATTTTAGTATCAGTTGGATAATAAAAAAGCTCAAAAGCCATTTTTCAAGCCTCCACCACATCTGCATGTAATCCCGTGTATTACGAATCATTTTTCTTGTATGAAGTTGGGATATGCGCTACAGCCTCCACCACATTTGCAAATTAAGCATTTGACTGATCTTATGAGACATTTTTTGATATTAGAAGACGATATAGCAGGTCTGCCACCGGTTGCATAACAAACTTTTGATATACCAAGCGCAACAAAGTTGTATGCGACGGGGTTGGAGTTTACAGTTGTGAGGGGAAAATGGACCAATGTCAGATTGGGAAAGCGTAGGAGTGGATGTTTGCCATAGCTTGAAGTAACCGAATTACGAATCCCGTGTATTAGTCTCTCTCCTGATAATACACGGGATTCGTAATTCGGTTACTTCAAGCCATGGCAAACGTCCACTCCTACGCTTTCCCACTCTGACATTGGTCCATTTTCCCCTCACAACTGTAAACTCCAACCCCGATGCATACAACTTTGTTGCGCTTGGTATATCAAAAGTTTGTTATGCAACCGGTGGCAGAGCTGCTATATCGTCTTCTAATATCAAAAAATGTCTCATAAGATCAGTCAAATGCTTAATTTGCAGATGTGGTGGAGGCTGTAGCGCATATCCCAACTTCATACGAGAAAAATGATTGTAACAAACATTTATGAATAAAGGGTGTCCTTCACTGATTGGAAAGGCTGACGAATGTAACCAGTCAAGAACAAAGAACGGAATCTGGTTTTCAATTAGGATTAGGTCTGTGAGTAACTTACTTCTGAGCTGATCATTGGTCAGCAAAAATCCAGGAGAGCCAATGGTACACCTTATGAGAAGCTCAACAATGAAGACAGAATCACGCAGAATTATTGAGAAGAATTTTTCGATCGGGAGATTCAAAGTCACTGAATAGTGATTACTGATTAACTCCTTTTGATTCCGGAGATATGTCTTGAATTCCTCCAATTTCTGTGCACCCACTCGTCCTTCAAATGATGCACCCACTCGTCCTTCAAATGATGACACAAATTTTGTTTTCTGTTTTTCCATTCCCATCAAGTTTGCACGGCCATAGTGAAGAGGGCCTATAGAAATTAACTTAGGAATATAGATTTCTTCATTTTGTCCAATGAGAAATGGAGGAACCCTGTATATACAACATTCAGTCCTTACTTCCAAAACTTCCTACAAATTTTGGTCATTGTCAATTGAACCGTCTCTGGATTGATTCCCTCCCTTGATCTCAGAGTTCCTAGTTTAGATGGCAAACAAATAACATAAATAAAATCAGTCCTTTTGTTAACAACATTTCATTAATAAAGATAAACCAAAACAAGGGCAAGAAAAACAGCAAAGCAACAGGGGAAACAGAGAAAGAAAGAACATTAAACAAAATAGAATAGAATCAATCAATACCTGAATACTTCGGAATACAATAATCCTACAAAGAATACAGAGAGACTTGGAGAATATAGAGAACTTTCGAGAGAGAGAGGGAAAGCAAATTTAAAAAACTAAAAACCCTAATCAGAATAACAATGGTGTGATCTTTTCCTTCTCCCTCCTCTTTTTCTTATATAGACCTATCAACTTATCAAGTGACCACGTAACATTTTCAGTTCATCATAGTTTATTTTCTCTCTTACATATATATAAATTTGAGCCTTAAAATTTCGGTCAACAAAACTGAAGACATTAAAGAGATAATACATGGAATAGACCAGACCAAATCTAATCCATTTACTTTTCTTCATGTTTTAATGAATAGAAACCAAATCATGGAATAGGACCAACAAATCCCAATCCTACAATCAAAGCTGAGATTGAAAACCTTAACATTAAAAAGGGTTCAGCAGACTACATGGAGGCTGCCTGACCCAGGCCAAAAACGTACACAGCCCTTTCTTTTTTTTTTTTTTTTTTTTTTTTTTTTTTACAGCTCATTTAAGCATAAACAAGAACAAAGGAACCCAGAAACAACAGGTAAACAAACAGAGCTAAACAGAGAAAAAGAAACTAAACACAAAGAACAAAATTAAAGATGTCTCTAGGGAATCTGCAAGGGAGGCCTCTTCCATACAAGATCAGCTTTTATTGAAGGAGTTGATTCAAATAAAATTGAAGAAACGTGAAAGAGGAAGGAGAAAGTGAGAGGTGACAGATGAGGATGAGGTCTGAAAGGGGCAAAAAAAAAAAAAAAAGTGGTGAAACAAAATTGAAGTATCGTGAAAGAGGAAGGAGAAAGTTAAAATGAGAGATGAGAGGTGAGGTTTGAAAGAACAAAAAATAGCCTTGAAAAGTTTGAGATCAGATGAAACGATGGATTTATGAGATCAGATGAAATGAATAAAAAAATGTAAAAAAATAAAACATAAATAAGTTGCAGTGTGCCGGTGTTGACCATTTAATGGATGGGCCCCTCAAAAACGAAAGTTTACCGTTTTTGTTTTGTTTTTTTTTTGAAACGCGTGCCGAACAGCCATTTTTTTTTAAATTTTAAAAACAAAAAAGGGTTATGGAAAACGTCGCCTAACGCTCCCATAGCTTTCTAAAACCAATACTGTTTTTTGCCTTGATTGTTGTTCTCATTGATGGTCTTGCACAGGTAATTAAATTAATTAATTTGCTTTTACCAAACATTTATAGTGGGCCCCAAGTCCTACGTGGCCACATTGGTCTAGAAAATATTAATTTTCTTTTGGGGTGCAGTAAGGTGACAGCTCTGTTTTATGAGAGTTCACACCACCCAACACAAGTTGGCGAGTCTGGAGTCTGGACAATAAATATCTGAATTCATGGAAAAAAATTAAAAAGTCGTGCAGCTGCCACGTCAGGCTGTTCTCAACACGGCCTTGTCAAGTTATCATTTCCTTTCTTTCACATGAGATATTTACTGGCTTGTGAGCTTGAAAAGGTTTGGGAGTGAGCCAATAGCAAGATCCGAGGCGACACCAAGCAAGTCCCTTCGCCACGTGCCGTCATGTGGTGAAGCCACGCAATGAAAAAGACATTGCCACGCTGGACAATCTCTATACTCTCACTCTCTCAGTACGTGTTAATGTAATGTGAACTTTCCCAAAAGCGCGTGGAGTAAAAGCGGAAACACAGATTGGCGTTTTCCGTTTTAATTTTTTAACTGGGCAGTGAAATTTGACCAATTGAGGGTAGGTTCAGTCGAACTCTTTTTTCGCAGTACACGTACATGACAATACGTGCAGAACGGCCATTTTTTTTTAAATTTTAAAAACAAAAAAGGGTTATGGAGAACGTCGCCTAACGCGCCCATGGCTTTCTAAAACCAATACTGTTTTTTGGCTTGATTGATGTTCTCATTGCTGGTCTTGCACAGGTAATTAAATTAATTAATTTGCTTTTACAAAACAATTAATTATTAATTCTAGTAAATTAATACTTTTGAAAACAATTTGTTATAAATTAATTTTCTGTTATTGTATATGCAGATTAAGAACCCAGGTAGGGATGGACATTTCCCTATAGGCACCCATAGGGTTTTGGGGATAAATTTTACCCTCAAATAGATTTTGAGAGTGGGGGTAGAGGTAAACTTTATCCCCAAACATATTTTAGGGGAGATGGTAGGGGTACCTCCCCCTAAACCCAAAACCCCATTGGGTCCGTAAAAATAATATATATTATTTTTATTTTTATATAAAAATTTTAACAATTAAAAAAATATATATAATATTAAACTATTAAAATTAAATATTATAATTGTTCATTTATAAGGTGTAATTAACCTTAAAATAATATATATATGTATTATACAATTATTTTATATTGTATTTTAGATTTTATATTGTATTTTTATTATGTTTTTATTATTTTTTGGATTGAAATTTTGAAATTTAGAATTAAAAAATAAATGAAATGGGGGATATAGGGGTGGGGGAACCTCCCCCAAATGGATTTTGAGTAGTTGGGTTGTAACCAACCACAACCACATCTTTATTATAGCGATCAGATGAAATGAATAAAAAAAATGTAAAAATTATTTTAAACAGATCATTTATTAAAAGCTGGCGCATTTCTTACGTTAATAAATGAAATCAGAGTTTAGTTTTTTGTTTTGTTTTTTTTTTAAAACGCGTGCCAAAAAAAGGGACTTTATATTTTAAACAGATCATTTATTAAAAGCTGGTGCGTTCCATCAACTATTCTTTGCTTGTACTTTACAGTATGTAAAATCAATTGGCTTTATATTTTCTTATATATATATATATATATATATATATGTATATATAGGGAGAGAGGGGGAGAGAGGCTGCAACTCTTTTCTCTTCTCCAACACGTTTCCCATCTTTTCATTGCATTGAAAAAATAAATTTCTCTCTTCTTTACTCCATTCTATCTCGTCAGAAAACTCAGTTATTAATGAAAACTGATCATGTAAGAGCAGCCATTGATATGATGCGCCCTATACATAGAAAAAGTGCGGGGCTTCTCTTTCCGTTCTTTTGTATCCTCAACTTTTTCTAACAGGTGAATATATTCAAGATATGTCAATTGTTACATATCAACATACACCAAAAAGTTGTGATTTGAATCGCTCATCCTTTTGAAATCTTAAATTATGGTAATATAAAAAAAAAAGTGTGAAATTTAGATGGATGAAGCTTAATAATATTATTATTATAGATAAAATATAATTTAATATTATTATTGTGTCATGGGTAAATACTAAGAGCATCCACAATGGTAACAAAAAGAGATCCATTTTCATAATACCCATTTTGAAACCTATCCAATTCTTCCACAATGGCAAAAAAAAAGTTCCAAAAAAAGGGACCAAAAAGTGGGCTCCACCCAAGTAGACCCAAATTGGGTTCTAAATTTGAAACTCAATTTGTGTCTTACCCAATGATTGGGTTGGGTTCCCAATACCTCACAATCATTGGGTTGGGCTTATATATATATAAAATTTAAATTAAAATATATAACTATTAATTTTAATAATTATATATATAATGAAAAAAATATAAATAAATTTAATTTCAATTATAAAATTTTAGTTCAATAAAAATAAAATAATTTGAATGAAAACATTAATTTTTTGAAGGTTTGGAATCGGAGGCAAACCTTCAAAACGGGAATCGATACCAAACCTTTAAAACCGGTTTTGAAGTTTTGGAATCAAAACCGGTCTGGAACTGAAACCGAAACCAAAACCGAAACCGAACAGTCGGAACATCCAGAACCGAACCGAATCGAATCGAATCGAATCGAAACCAGAACCAGAACCAAGAAACCGAAATCTCTCCAAGGGAGGTTCCAGTTCTGGAACCGCCATTTCCAAAACGGAACAAGAACCGAATCGGAATCGGAACCGGAACCGGAACCGGAACCGACGCCATGTCTAATTGTAGACAATATTTTGTTTTAAATATTTATTTTTATTTTTAATGAAAAAATATAAATAAATTTAATATATATATTTTAATTATTTAAATTTAAATATATTATTATTAACTTCAATAATTATATATATAATGAAAAAAATATAAATAAATTTAATTTCAATTATAAAATTTTAGTTCAATAAAATTAAAATAATTTGAATGAAAACATTACTTTTTTAAAGGTTTGGAAGCTAAACCAAATCTTTAAAACCGGAACTGGAATCGAAACAGAAATCGAAACCGAAACCGGAACAGAACCGGAACCAAGGAACTAAAATCGGAACTAAAACCGAACTTTTAAAACCGGAATCATAATCGGTTTTGAAGGTTTGGAACCGGGGAACCGAAACTAGACCGGAACCCAACCGAACTGAACCGAACTGAAACCGGCGCGATGTCTAATCTTATATAATATTTTGTTTTAAATATTTATTTTTATTGTTAATGTAATTCGGTTGTAAAAAAATTATTTTAAATTAATCATAATTCGTTAAATAATTATTGTATATATATATTATATATATATATATATATATATATATATATAATATTTTAAAGAAGAGTAATGGTTGTTTGGAAAAAAGTTAAAAAAGTGGATCCACTTTTACTTTTTCAATTGAACACTATTGTGGGAAAATGAGACCCAAATAAATAGAACCCAAATAAGAAGACTCATTCTTTAAAAACAAGACTTATTTTTGATGATATGGCACAAATGAGTCTTGTGTTTGGGTCTCAACCATTGTGGATGCTCTCACAATAATTTCTTATTTAACTCTCGAACAATTAAAACTTCAATTATATGCCAGTATGCCATCGGGCACCAACTTCATTAAAAAAAAAAATTGAACCACTGCTTCATTAAACAAAATAGTATGTGTCTTTATTATTATTATTATTATTATTATTATTTTTTTTTTTTGAACAACCTTTATCTTTAGCTATTATATATCTACATACACCAAAAAGTTATGGGTTTAAGTCGGTCATCCTTTTGAAATCTTGAATTATAGTAATATTAAAAAAAGTGTGAAATTTAAATGGATGAAACCTAATAATATTATTATTATAGGTAAAATGTAATTTAATATTATTATTGTGTCATGGGTAAATACTAATTTTGAAAAGGAAATTCACTTTCATAAGACCCATTTTGAAACCCATCCAATTCTTCCACAATGGTAAAAAAAAAAATCCAAAAAAAGGGACCCAAAAGTGAGCTCCACCCAAGTAGACCTAAATTGGGTTTCAAATTTGAAACTCAATTTGGGTCTTACCCAATGATTGGGTTAGGTTCCCAATACCTCTCAATAATTAGGTTGGGCTTATATATATATATATATATATATATAATATATAACTATTAATTTAAATTATTACGACTTCAACGCACAATATCATTGCTTATATGTTTGGTTTCTATGTGTTAAAAGCATTATAATTTAATTCTAATTAATACCAAAAATCATTATTGTAGTTTCAATATCCATAAAAAGGAAATTGCTTGGGTTATTATTAAATATAGTTAATGAGATTTTAAGGATAATCCAATTTTAAATTTACAAACTAATGATATCGTTAGATAAATTTCTTGTGACATTGTATTAGTATATTTTAATTAAATCAAACTAATATAATAATTTAATTTTTTTTTTTTTTTTTTGCTTTTTGCATTTTATGTTTCTCTTATAATCTGTTTTGATTTTTAAAAAATAAAATAAAAATTGGTAATTCGTTTATTTAGAATATACATTTTACGGGGACATCTCACTATATCCTTGTAACTAGGTGATGTCGATATTCAGTAAAAAAATAAAAAATAAAAATTCTAACAAACCATGGTCTTCAATTCTGGTTATGTCCCTACACTGACGTGGTTAATGGATAGACCAAATGCCAAGTTGGATTTTGGATTAATTTTTCATGTTATTTGGTATTAATGTTAAAATTATAGTTTTTTTTTTTTGAAAGCCAACGATACATTATAGGTTAGAACTTAGAACTTAGAAGTGTCATTGTCTGAGATTTTCCTTTTTCTATTTTGAAATATCACTTAAATTTTGGATTAGTCCGGTGATATAGCTCTCATATAACCCTCACACCCAATGTCGTCTTCAAATTTCTCGGAACCCAATCTATTCAATGATATTAACAAAAATCGAGATTCACAATTTTTGTGTGTGAATAATATGAGATAGGAATTAATAAGTAAAATAACTACTTTTAGCCGTTTTAGGGTTATAATATTATCATGATTATGATATTAGAATCAAGATTTTTAATGGAGACTGCAAACAATGGACAGCAGGACAGGTGTTATGTCAACAAATTACATGCTCCTATTTTGGCTCAAAACGCCTGTTATCTGATGTCCAAAATGAACCTTGAAATGCAATAGAATGCAAATTCGACCACTTAAAATCAAATCTCAATAAGCATTTCCAGACCTTTATGTAACAATATGTACTGTATTAATCAACACTTTCGACACGAGAAGATTACATGGGAACACAGTTGTTCATGTCGGCAAACTGTGTGAGCGCAAAATCATTACTACGGAACCAAGCGATTAAACATAAAATCCCATTACGGAAGGAGTTACAAGCAACTAGGGAAAGGAAACTTAAGAGTCTAGATTCGGGAGACGAGATACTCTTTCTATTTCTGCGATGATCAATTCTTTTTCCTCTTCGAATTGTTCATAATCAGCGCCTGCAATTGATAATGTAACACAAGAAATGAATTTAAAGGGAAAATGTGAATTCATAAAACAGAATATATGTCATGTCTAGTTTTGCTCAGCACTGTAAATATGTCTATTGAGATAATAATTTGAAGTTTCTTTTAATTTTAGAACCTTCTTAGCCGCTTAATCTCCTTCTGGAAAGTTGTTAATTATAAGCACAACAATTTACTACTATATATCAATAAATAATCACAAAACACTACTGTTTTTGTAATTTTCTTTTACACAAATCCTGATGAATGATGATCACTGCTTTCACTAATTTTTGTTTTAAAAAATTACTACGACTTCAACGCACAATATCATTGCTTATATGTTTGTTTTCTATGCGTTAAAGGCATTATAATTTAATTCTAATTAATAACAAAAATCACTATTGCAGGGTCAAGTCTCATTGGCCCAAGTTGAGTAAAAGAGTAAAATTTGCAAAGAAACATGACAATTGACAAGACCATTTCCAGTTTGATTAGAGCTTTGTTAATTGTTATCCAACTTTACACTCCACTCGTTACTCCCAATGAAACAGATTTCCAATAAAGATGCAAAATAGTCGGAATACAGTCCGACTTTTTTCCACTTATTATCGACGACTTGAGTTGATGGAATGAAATATTGAAAATTTGAAATGCACCCAACTATGGTGAACTCAAAACTGTAATTACTTTTTAGTTAAATACTTCAACTATGGTGAACGCTACTAAAGCAAAAGATAACTAGTTTGGCACAGCTTAAGCAACTATAGGCCAATGAGACTAGTTAGATACTTCGTGTCCTTTTGGGAGAGCTTGTCTACTGACTAAAAGAGCTTTTTTAATTAAAAAAGTTCTTTTTAATTTTTTTTGTATCGTTTGGTTGTCACCCAGTAGAGCATTTAGATAATTAAAAAAGCTGTTTTTGTAATTTTCTTTTACACAAATCCTGATGAATGATGATCACTTTTTTCACTAATTTTTTTTTAAAAAAAATTATTACGACTTCAACGTACATTATCATTGCTTATATGTTTAGTTTCTATGTGTTAAAAGCATTATAATTTAATTCTAATTAATACCAAAAATCATTATTGCAGTTTCGATACCCATAAAAAGGAAATTGCTTGGTGTCAATACCCATGGTACTAGAGTCGAATGTAAGGGGGGGCCATAGGGGCCTTGGCCTCCCCAACCAATAAAAAAAAAAAATCTATTATACATAAAATTAAAATGTAAACTAATAAAAAAAAAAAACAAACAAACTATTATACTTAAAATGTGATAATATTATCTTATCTCTTTATTATTTTAATAATATAAATTCACTAATAATTTTTGTTTCCATAATTCTATTGTCCATGAAAATCAGAAACAAAATCAATCCATTTTAATATTTTAATTTCCTACTATTTAATACATTATTACTTAATTTAGTGTTTATTATATATGTATTTTTTTTTTTTAGATTTCACTAAAACAAATTAAGTAAATATTGAACTCTTATAGAGGCTACCTATATTATTTATTTATTTTTATTTTTAAAGTATTATAAGAGTTATTATAATAGGATTGTCGGGACAAGACCTGCTAAGATCAAACAATACATATGCGGCCCAGATATTTACTCCCAAAAGAGAGATAATTATTCACACAACCCGGGAAGAAAACTCACCACACATGCTTGTAAAATGCATATAATGGGATTTGAACCCCTCACCACTTATGTAGAAGGGAGGTGTACTATCAATTCTGCTAAGAAGTGATGTGCACTTATTTATTTTTTTAGGCTAATTATTAATATGATTTTGATAAATTTATTTTATTAGTTTATTATTTAAATTTTGTTCAAAATTATTATAAGATAATTGGGTTTGACATGAATATTATAAAATTAAGTTACAAGTATGTAGATAATTGTGATTTAAATATAACAATGGTATAATGATATTTTAATTAAGCTATTGAAATTTATATTTTATAAGCCGGGAACTATTAAAATATTATTTTCAGTTTTGCATACCGTTAAGAATAGGCATAGGTTTTACAACAAAATAAAAGATGTTTTCTCATAACTCTTTAATTATGTAATTGAAATTAAAATTAGGAAGAAAATTATATTGATTTGGTTATAAATAATTTTCTAGATATAAAATAGACGTATTACATTTTAATTAGCTAATGTATATTTTATTTATTTATTTGGATCGTTACTTTTAACACAGAACGGTATCACATTTATTGAAAAGTATCCGGTGCGGGATTCCACACTTTTTCTTGTGCGGGATTCATATTGATATTATTTGAAGACTGCGTGACCTACAATATTAATTTTTGTCTTGGCCCCTATAAAGGCCAAATCCCGGCTTCACCCCTGGTGCCCATAGAGATATTTATAGATTATTTGATAAATAAAATAAATTATAAACGAAAAAGATGAGGTTTTAATTAAAGAAAATGCGATAATAAAGAATGAGAATTCTAATGATATTTGCATTGTTTTTATTTTTATTTAGATTTTAGAAATTATTTTATGTTCTTTTATTTTTTGTTTTGAGCATATTTTTCCCAAAAACATTTCCAAACACATTTTGTAAGTTATTAATTTAATTTATATATATATATATATATATATATAATTATCACATGCAATCACATGTAAAAAAAAATCTTATTTTTGGAAAAAATCTTAAGATATGATGATTATATTTAGAAATTTATATTTAAAAATAATACATCTATGTTCACAGAATCACATGGAGAGAAAGAGAGAGAGTATGTGTGCATTTTCATGATTATAATCAAAGAAAATATTTTGTAATGATTTTGGGAGAGTTTATTTTCTTTCTTTGGTTGAAGAGACAAATACTTAAAAATAAAAAAAATAAATAAAAAATCTTTTCCAAGCCCTGTTCTGGTGTTCTAATGTTCTACTGTTGATTAAGTGAGTGATGGTTAACATCAATAATATGCAGAAAATAAATAAATCCCTTAATTTCATTTGGATCCTTAACTTATCATTGTGCATGATATTTTTGTATTCATCTTTGTATTTTGGGTTTTGACGAAAGGCGATTAAAGACCATTTTACCCCTATCATTCAATTAAGTGGGTTTGAAAGTCTGACTTTACTCCTAAAAATATTAAAATATCTAATTTAATTATAGAGATTTTCTACTTGAATCCAAAATTTTCTTTTGAGTGCCTTTTCTAAAGAAACTTTATTATAAAAACTAGATTTTTAAAATTTCTAAGAACATATTATTTTATTCTAGAATTATTATATTTTATCTTTTAACACTCTTATTTTAAAGATAAATTTTTTTAGAAAAAATAAATTAAATTTATAAAGACTACATTTTATTTTAACATATAAATTAATCAAAAAAAAAGAAAGAAAAGAAAGAAAAGAAAAGAAAAAGAGAAGAAGAAGAAGAAGAAATATCATCTGTACTAATAGAATCATTGAGATGAACATCTTCACCCCATATTTGAGAGTCATGATGAAAAGCCATATTTACAATAATAATGCTTGGGTACTGACCGATCAGTACCCAAAATACTGACCCCACCAATAAGAGTGTAGTATGTGTTTGTAAGATAAATGTAAAAAGTAAAATAAAAAAGGATACATGCTACACTCTCATTGACGGGGTCAGTATTTTGGATACTGACTCAGTACCCAAGCATTATTCTATTTACAATATACAATGTCATATCAGCGGGCAGAAATATCTTTCCCAACTTGACTTCTCCTTTAACTTTTCTAGCAATGCTAATGGCAGGAGGATATAGTCTTAGAGAGATTAATCGATGATCATGGTCACCTATTGAAGGTACTGACCCCACCAATGGAGTGTTGCCACGTGACTTTTTTCTCTTAACGTTTTACATTTATCTCCTTGCATTTTTCACAAATAGACTATATGGCAAAACCTCATTGGTTGGTCAGTACCCAAGTGTTGTCATAAAAAAACTGGAGCAACCTATCCTTCTTGGCTTTTTCAATGTGGTTGTGATCAACCAAATTGGAGTAAACTTGGCCGACTTGAATGGTAATTTGTAAAATCTTCTCCAATTTATAGATTATTTTTATTTTCTTTCTCAAGATTATCATTTTGCATTATTTATTGTTCATGATAATGACAGGAAAAGTAGTGCTTGCAGCAGTAATTTCAACAGTAATTACAGTTTCTTTACTAATAAAGTTTACTCTATGGAGTTCAAAGAAGGGCAAGGGCTTTAGCTTTCTAAAACCAATACTGTTTTTTGGCTTGATTGTTGTTCTCATTGCTGGTCTTGCACAGGTAATTAAATTAATTAATTTGTTTTTACAAAACAATTAATTATTAATTCTAGTAAATTAATACTTTTGAAAACAATTTATTATAAATTAATTTTCTGTTATTGTATATATATGCAGATTAAGAACCCAGGTCCGATTCCTGTTGCTGTGAATACTTGGGTAGGTACTGTAACATTCTTGGGCTATATTGTTTGTGACACTCAAAAGCTCCCTAAACATGGTGGCCGCGGCGACGAAGAAGACGACGAGCTTGTAGGGACCTCTCTTGATCTTCATGTGGATATTAGTAGCATCTTTTTCAGGGCACCGAAGATTATTCAAATATTTTTCAACTAAAGTTGGATTATTTGATATATTACGCAGCTTATTATTATAGGCTGACTGAGAATTTTTTTCTAGTGATTTTGTTAAGATTAAACTAGACTTGCCAGGTGGCAGTAGCAGCTAGCTTTTATTCAACTTAATTTTAGTTTAATTTCTGACATTTAAGTCTTTTGATGTTTTAAATATGGTTCATGCTTAAATTTAGCTAAAATAGTTTAAATAAATTAGGAGTTCTAACAATATTATTTTTTATTTTTTTTATGAAAATTAAAATTATTAAGTTGACGATTTTTATTGACATCAATCAAAAGTTCTGATTTTGGTCTAAATATTAAAAAAACAAACTTGATTGGAATACAGGAATCCTAAATTGATTATAACTTGATGAAATGAGGTTAGTCCGTGGTACCTGTACCACAAGATTGCGGGTTCGAGTCCTCCATAAAAAAAACTCTAAATTTATATAATAATATATTATTATTTTTTTAAAAAAAATTGATTATAACTGAGAAAAAAGTTCAAACTACCAAAAAAGAAATTTAAGTTATTGACAAAAACTAAAAAAATAATCCTAAGCAAACATTTTTGAAAAAGAAATTTCAAAAAATGAAATTCTCAAATACATTATAAGTTATGTCCTCAACTATTAACTAACTTCTAATATTCCTAGTAGATTGTGAGGATTGGAAGATTTGGGGCAATTAAGGATTTGGAGAGAATCCCCAAAAGGTACGACCTTGGCATTTTGGGCGATCGATAGGGATTTGGTGAAATTAGGACAACTGTCCGCATAATGGGGTTTTTATAGGCAAAACGGTGCGTTTTGCTACCTATCGTAGGAGTCCTTAAAACGACATCGTTTTACGTTAGGTGTTGTTACTTCAATTCCCTAAAAACAGCACCGTTTGGTTGCCTGATAGAGTCCATTGTAAGGTTTAGTTGGACCAGCCGTAGGGAATTATTTCCCAAGAGTCATGGATTTTCCTTTTTAAAGAGTCTGTAACAACCATTTGGAAATCATGAAAAATATCCAAACCATGCTCTCTAACCCTACTCGTATCTGTCCCAGTTCCTTTCTCATTCCTTCTCCGACCAAACTAGACCGCAATTATCCATCCAGTCAGGTCACAATCAATCAGGTCAGGTTCACAAGAATAATCGACACTTTCCGGTGCTGTTTAAAAAAAAAACCCTACCAAGCATAGCCTAAGGGTGGGTCTGGTTATTTATTTATTTTTCTATTTTTTGAAAATAAAAATAAAAATGAAAATGATGTTTTTGTTTTCAATTTTAAAATCTAAAAACGCATTTGTAGCGTATACGAATAACAGTATTCTAAAAATAAAAACAGTAAAAACGAGTCTAGTTGGTTAACCAAAAGTATCAAAAATTGTAATGTCATATTTGCATTTTATTTCGCATTATAACTTAAAATTATAGAACAATTTGGTTAAATAATTGACGAATGTAATTTTCCTATAATTTTTTCTCTTGTAATTTTTAAATTAGAATAGAAAGTAGATCAATATTTCATCACAGTTAATTATCAATTAACTCATAATTTAAAAATAAATATTATTTCTCTTGTTGAGTTTTTGGGTTTATTCGATTTTGCTATTTGTTGGCAGCATGTTCTTGATTCACTTCGGTATTCTCAAGAATCAACGGATTGATGCCTATCTGGACATATAATTACAGTACATGATTTATAAGCCAATTACATAGTAAAGTAAGACGTATTAATTTTGTATAAATAAGATAATTGAGGCATTTGGACCAATCAATTGAGAATGAAAAAAGTTTTACAATCATTTACAAATTATATATATATATATATATATATATATATAATTGTTATTAATATGAAACATCTGATCGGGTATTTACAAATGAAGCAAGAACCCTATATGACTTGGTGAATAATCAATTCAGGGCTTCTCGTATCATTATATATTCAATTCATCGATCTGTTCACTGCAACTTGCCTTCAGTTTCAAGAATTGATTTGTTTTATGTTCTTAATTCTCTCTGATTATCTCTCTAATCTTTAAATTGAGTTTATATAGTTCAATCCACACTGAATTGGTGTATGCAGTTGATGAACATATTTGAGCAACAGGCTTAATTGGATTTACTTTATTTTAATTAATTAGTTAATTAAACAGTGACTTTACATTTTAATTACATGTATATTATGAGAAATTCAAATTTTAAGGGCTCAAAAGTTAAAATGACTGAGTGATAAACATCTCACTAACCGGTCCGAGACGCGGCATGCATCTTCCATGAAAATTAATTACTATTAGAGAGAGCAACATCTTTGACATGAAAGTATGAAACTGCTACTTAGATGCCAAGATGTTGCTTCATGTGTTATGCCAAGTCATTGACTTTTATCCTCTACCCATTAGAAAATGTAATTTTCTCTATCATTGTATCATCTCCCCATGTTCTCAAAATTAGTAGTGGACAAATCACATGGTCACATGGAATAGAAAACGTCAAAGCAATATATATTATCACTTCTTCTTCTTCTTTTTTTTTAAAAATATATATAGAATTAAGCAGAGTTATAGATAATGAAGGAAGTTTCGAAATTAAAAATAAATAAAAAAATTAATAAATTTTAATTCAGTCAGAACCGTGGAAACTGTAAATTTGATGAAACTTAAGCATCTGTGCCGCGGGCCGCCCACCAATATATATTAGTTAATGTCTTGCTAGCTATAATGAGAAATTGGAAAATTTATCATTATTGCCAGCCATATGAAAAAGTCTGGTGATTCCCTTCAAAAAAAAAAAAAAAAAAAAAAAAAAGTCTGGTGATCCTATTACCGTTGACTTGCGAATTAATTAATTGAATGCAAAATGCTATAAAAGGCCTGGCCCTCTACATCTACATACTTAATTGTACGATAAACTGTAGATATCAAAACATCGAAATAAATACACGAAAAATGAATATCTATATTTTGAGGAGAGCGAAACATATACAGTAGTATCCTCACAGAAGTTGCTTTTTTGCGGTGGCTTGTTTGTTTGTTTGTTTTTACATTTTGAAGACTTGATTTAAATTGTACACGGTTGATATTATTAAGGATGACGAAGCCTTACTTGGCACCCAAGAAGCTCACGTTGAAATTCTGGGTTGTGCTGGTTGTCCTTATGTTATCTATAGTTGCTGCTAAAAGTGCTGGTGGCGGAGGTGGTGGTGGAGGAGGAGGAGGAGGAGGAGGTGGAGGAGGAGGAGGGCGTGGTGGGGGCGGTGGTGCAGGAGGAGGAGGAGGAGGAGGAGGGCGTGGTGGTGGTGGTGGTGGTGGAAGTGGAGGAGGACGTGGTGGCAGTGGTGCAGGAGTAGGAGGAGGAGGAGGACGTCGTAGTGGTGGGGTCATACCTGGTGGAAGTGGAGGTGGTGGTAGCAATAGCGGTAGCGGAAGCGGAAGCGGAAGTGGAGGAACAGGAGTGATAGGGAATGGTGGCGGTGGCAGTCATGTTAGTCAGAGGAGCAGTGCATCAAGCCTTGGTGGTGCAAAGGCGTGGCCTATTAATTGTTGCATAGTCATTGTTTATAATTTCCTTATGTTCCATTAATTAGAGTTGCTTATGTTGTATAGTCAACCTCATTCTTTGTCTCTCTTGGGAATATATATATATATCTACATTAAATCCGAACTAATATAAATATTCTCATGTATGAATAGTTTAAAAATCAAAATAATCACTAATAGTAGAATAACATGAAAATTTTATTAAGCAGGTACCCCCTGGGTGCCTCACTTTCAGGTTTTAGAGCTTTCCCCACAATGGCGGCCTACCCACGGCCTAAACAGGGTACTCACAAAGCAACCAGGGGGTACCTGCCATCCGAATGGTATCAGAGCCTTGTCTCGAGTCCCTGGAGTCCAGGAAAGAGTTAGACTGTTATGAGTATGTTAGACTGGTTTAGAAGGAAGAAATTTCACAAAAATGGCAAACACTACCACTACTCCCTCTACTGCTTCTTTAGGTCCTACTAGATTATCTTCTACTGTGTCTTTACCTCCTCCTACAATCCAGAGAACCCAGTCCAACAGAATTCAAGATTTAGTAGAATACACTCATATCCCTGCTTCAGCCCAGATAAATGAAACTACTCTCCCATTGCTTAACCCTTACAACATCTTCAAGAGAAGCAAATCTCTTGCCACCAGGTTAACTCGTCTTGTCCATACCAGACCACTTCCCATCAAAGAATATGTCCAGTCCACAGGCTTAGACAAATGTTTGATTCCGTCCTCCTCCAATGAACAGTATGTCACTCTCACCATTGATCAAGACATGATAGATCAATGGATCAAAGACGGATACTCCCATCTCCACATAGGTGCTGTCCGTATCATTCTCACTCTCCACGGCAGAAAAGGCTTGCCTGTTACTGCCCGACTGGCTTTGCTCAACACAATCTACACTCAGTATGAACATGCTGTGATTGGCACTTGCCTCTCTACTCTTCATGATGGAAGCATCTCTCTCACATACTATCCCAACTTCAACATTCCCTTAAGAGATCAGAATCTCCACAAATGTCTCAAGATCCAAGTCCAGATCCTTGGTGCTCCCATGCAAGCAAATTCCTACATGGCCACCGTCCATCATCAGCTTGCCTACAGACTTCAAGACCATGCACTTGATCTCCCACTTCCTGGTCATAATGGTGACACGATTTTCATCAAAGCAGAAAGAGAAGATGAAATCCCCACCATCCTCCAGATTCCAAAACAACTACCCAGAGAAGTTCTCACCGAGATCATGCCTCTTGAATGGCTCACGAACTATGAAAAAGTCTTCCAGGATGAAGCTCCTGTTGTTGCTACCGACACAATATATGTTCCCCAACCAGATGGTACTATCAAAACAATCTACAAACCCCTCACTGGATCCAAAGCCCCATCCAGCTCGGACACTCCTCCAATATTTCAGGCTCTCATGATCCAGCCTGTCATCACTGAAGATGACATTCCTATCCACAGTTTTGAAGCTGACGGATCTCCGATCTACACTGACAAGATCCGTGGACACTTCATTTGGGATGTTGATCCCGACATGTGTGATGCTGACTGCATATGCCGGCGCTGTCTCAAGGATATTTCTCCTCGCTCCTGCAAATCCTGGCCCAAACCTCACAAACCAGGACACCCAGACAGTCCTTGGATAGGTCTCCATCCTATCAAAAAGAAACCATTACCCATCTATGACAGAGCCCTCCAGATCTTGCGTTCTGAAGGTCTTCTACCTTCACAACCTGACTATGCAGCTCCTACCTTACCTCCACCTGTCCCTTGTTACATGACTTCAGATTATGATTGTGACTTCCCTCCACTTGAACCTTCTTCAAATCAAGAAAAGACTAGGTTCTCAAAGCCTTTTGTCCAATCTACCGAAGTCCAACCTGATGGTTCCTTCAAACAGCCTTCCCAGGCTGAACAAGTCCTCAACTGGCAATCCCACAATGCCAGAGCTCAAAATAGAGTCCTCAACTCTATTGATCAGAAGATTGATCGAGTCACAAGACATGTTTCTCAACACGATCATCATCTCCAAAGTCTTGATGCCACCTTCAGAGATTTGGCCTCTGACCTTCAATCAAGAATTGCCAAGCTCCATTCTGATCTTCACAGATATATCTCTCATGGATATTCTGGTCCAGATTTTGATACTAAAGAAAGAGAAATACAGCAACTCAAAGCACAGCTTGAACAGCTAACCAGAGATCATTCCAGAGAACATTCTTCCAAACCAAAACCATATTCCCATCAATCACTGCTTTTCCCTGTATCTCCTACACATTCACCTCCATCTAAACCTGATGCATTTTCCGGCCACTTCAAATCCACTGGTGAATTGTTTCGAAAATACCCTGTACTCTCTTCTCCTCCAGCAAAACAAAAGAAGAGATCCCCATCGAAGCAGAAAGACAAGCAAGCTGCTTCCAGTTCATACAACCCAGTTCTATTGGCCTCCAAGGTCTCTCCCTCATCGTCCGAGTCTGATTCAACTTCTGAGGATGTCTCCTCTCAGTCATCTCAGACTTCCTGTCAGTCTTCTTGGCTGGATACTGCCAACTCCTCTCCTCATGATCAGGCTGATCTTACTCAAGTGTATATGGCTTCTCGTACAGATCCTCAACCTTCGACACAGACCTATGAGTCTCCTGATGAGACTACCTCCACTGCTCCTGCTCCTTTTGTCGAAGAACCTCCAGATCATGTTCCCGGTCGTCCTCCTGCCAAGCCAACTAATGGTCCTTGGTTCACTCTTGATGACACTTCTCCTGGTTCATGGAGAACACGCGTTTCTGAGATGAGCGCATGGCTTGACCTCCAACTGGCAAAATCTGAACAGAATCTCGAATCAATATTACGTGAGTTTGTCTCTCGTTTTACTGGTTCTCTCAGAGATTGGTACCAGGCTCTTGGTGAATATCGATAACTTCAATTTGTTCGAGTTCCCTTAGCCTCCCAAGCCATGGGATATATTTTCAGAGAATTCCTTGGTGATCCAGATCACATTTACAAACAAGCTCGACAAGAATTCTTTGACATGCGTTGTTGCTCTCTCAAACGGCAAGACATCATGTTCCACTACAAAAGGATGTCCCGACGGTATCATACCCTCGGCGGAATTAATGATCATAGTCTTAAACAAGTCTATGTCAATTCCCTTCCAGATGACCTCCAAGATGAGATACAACGGAAAATTGACACCTCAGGAAGATCTCTCAATGACACGTCCTTAGGTGAACTCCACATGTATGCTCTCAGCGCTCTGGATAAACTCTGTGCTACCCAAAGATTCTTCTCCAAGATGCTCACAGAAGGCAAAAACCTTCAGTCTCAATGCCGTCAACCGTCTCTCCAGATTAAGTGCAAATCCTCCTCTTGCACCTGCAAAACGAAAAAGAAGAATCATTTCAAACACTTCAAACACAAGAAAGGTAGCTCCAAAAGGTTCAAGTTCTTCAGAAAGAAAACAAAGCGAGGTTGGAATAAATCCCAACATTGCTACATTTGCGGCAAACCCGGGCATTATGCAAAGAAATGTCCCAACAAAAAGGCCAAGTCAGCCAGATTAGTTCAGCAGTTAAGAGACATTGCTGATGAAGTTCCATCTGATGCAGATATTGAATCAATCTTCTCTGAACAGGATCAAACAGATCCCTCTACCACCTTTGTTCTTCAGGAAGATATTTCTGACTCAGAATCCTCTGGCTCTTCAGATTACAGTTCTGTTCCAGAAGCTTATCAAGCTATTCCCCTCGTTCCTCAGTTTGGACCCCATGCTCCGGTCCGGATTCGACCTGACAAATATTCTAAACCTGTCGATGTCATCGCTTATCTTGACACAGGATCTCACAACACTATGATGAATCCAACTATCCTTCCCCCCGAGTATTGGAAATCCCAAGAACACCATTTCATAGCCGCTGATGGAAAAGTATTTGTCACTCATCTGATTTCCAGAAAAAAGATTGGTATCCAATTTTTCCCATCCTTTACTCTTTGGGTCCATGTCCTTGGCACACCTCTCCCAGATAAAGATATCCTCATCGGCTGGGATGTTTTTCGCCAGTGTAAATCCCTCCGGATCCTCCCTTCCGGAATTCGGTACAAAAAGAATTTCAAAGCTTTTTCTGAAATCCCTAAGATTTTCAAGCTTTCTGCCATCCAAGCCCCTTTTGAACAGATACAGCAGAAGTTGCTCCTTCTTTGTGCTGACAATCATGCCTCTTTTTCTCATCCATCTCCTATGTGGAAAAATCCAGATTTCTTTATCAAGCTCCCCTTCAAGCTTAATGAAGATTCTAATCCTACCAAGGCTACTCATTCAGGCATGTCTCCCTCAGACCTCAAGCTAGCTACTGAAGAATGCAATGAGCTCCTTCGACAAGGCCTGATAGAACATACCTCCTCTCCTTGGGCGTGTCAAGCTTTTTACGTTGAAAAGCGCTCAGAATTGATCAGAGGAAAGAAGAGATTAGTTGTGGATTACAAGCCACTTAATCTTTTTCTCAGAGATGACAAGTTCCCTGTCCCCAGGCCAAATGTCCTATTCTCTCAGCTCCCTGGAGCTACGGTCTTCTCCAAGTTTGATCTCAAAGGTGCATTCTGGCAAATTGGAATTCATCCAGATGAAAGATATAAGACAGCTTTCTGTCTTCCCAATGCTCAATACCAATGGACTGTTCTCCCTTTTGGTCTCAAAACTGCTCCATCCCTTTTCCAAAAGGCGGTAACCAGGATATTCCATCCTCTTCTACACTCAGCACTCATCTACATTGATGATATTCTCTTGTTCTCCCCTGATGAGACCTCCCACACCCTTCTTCTCCAATAATTCCATGATATTGTTAACAAATATGGTATCATGCTCTCTGAAAAGAAAAGCATAGTTGGAAAATCTGAAATTGAATTTCTTGGTATGCACATTGCCAATGGCCAATATCGACCTGGTCCTCATTTGGCTGTTCGATTATTGGACTTCCCTGATTCAGATCTCAGTGTCCATCAAATTCAACAATTTCTTGGTATCGTCAACTATGTCAGAGATTTCATTCCCCATGTCAGCCATTACACCTCAGTTCTTTCTACACTTCTCAAGAAGCGTCCTCCTCCTTGGGGTTCCTCTCACACTGAGGCCATTGCCAAATTAAAAGAGATCTCTCAGTCTCCTCCGGCTCTCACTATTCCTTCTTCTGGTCAACTTATCCTCCAGACTGATGCCAGTGATATTTTTTGGGGTGCTGTGCTCATTGAAGATCAAGCTGGACAAAGAAGTTACTGTGGTCATGCTAGTGGAAAATTCAAAGATTCCCAACAGCATTATCACACTATCTACAAAGAGATTCTTGCTGTCAAAAATGGAATCCAAAAGCTAGACTTTCACCTCAGGACAAGAAACTTTATTGTTGAAATGGACAACTCCTCTTTTCCAAAAGTCCTCGATTTTCGTAACAAGATTCCTCCCAATCCTCTCCTGTTGAGGCTCAAAGATTGGTTTGCCAGATATGACTTCACTGTTCGCCACGTGAAGGGCCATCATAATATCATTGCTGATATGCTCTCCAGGCCTCCACTCACTAAGCCTCCACTCACTCATCTTATTACACCCACAGGTCACTATCCCCTGATCTACATGGCTTCTCCTACTGGTCCCTCATCATCTCATGCTGGTCCCTCATCATCCTCTCCAGTCATACAAGATTACTCGTTCCCCCCAGAACTCTTGGCTACCTTGCCTCCTGATCAACAACCTTCCCCAGATCAGATCCAGTCCTTCGCCAAGGCTCAACTTCCAGTCTACTTAGCCAGCATCAACAGCCAAGACTGTCGCCACACAGTCACCAATTTATCCAGACCATTCCTAGACCCATTCATAATGCCACCATTCTACTACTTTTCTCCTGAGCTGCTTTGGTTCCTCTGGTGTTTATCAGTTCTACATCATCATGCCATTGTCTTCCCTCTTCAGGCTTTGTATGGTCATCTTCATGATCCTTCTCAACAAAACTCTTTGTTAAGGGTTTTTCTCCAATGGTTCACGTCCTTGACAAACTGGAAAAATGAGCTCACTAAGCTCATGGGACAATATAACATTTGGAAGCTTGATTATGAATCAGCTGCCTCGGTATGCTGTATATGGATCTTCCATAGGCCTTACAGGTACAATCCTCACAAAAGACTTCTCTGGACTGCCAACACCAGTTATGAATGGCACACCACATATGATTATCCAAAAATGTATCCGACAATTCTTCAAGTCGGATTACTCAATTTCCTCTGTGATGTTAATTACGTCTCCACTGACGAAATTTACATCCTCCCCAATGTCCCAAGAGACCCCGGTCAAAGTTGGAATCCGTTCCTAAATTCATACATGATTGACTCCCAGGAACCCTTAGATTCAGCTTGGCCTTGCTTTATCTGTGGAGCCCAGGACTCAGATGATGAAGATCATGTCAATTGCAATCTCTCCACCAGTCCGTGATTGCCTCTCAGCTTAGATCCAGCATGTGACGTTTTTAATAAAGCTTTTTGTTTTATTAGGCTTGTTTTGGCTTTATTAGGTTTAATTATGTACTTTTGTCTTATTAGGCATGGTTTGTTTCATTTGGTTTGCTTGTCTGTAACATTTTGGCCGATGGCCCTGCTTTACACTTTTCTACTTTTGCTAGGCTGCTGCCACGTTGTGGCTTCACTATGTATTAGCCTTATCTGTATCTTTTCTCTCCCCTATATAAGGAGAGGTCTTCTCTTGTAATATCTCAGTCTTAGACAATCTCAGAAGACTTGTAACATATCTCTCGTGTTAATCAAAAATGTTTTGCTAAATTTTCATCTTCTTCCTTCGAGTGCCATGTCTCTCATATAAATTAGCAGTCTGTAATTATCTCAGTATGCTCTGTGCTTGCCTCTAGTTGAGGATCCTGCACATCAGAAAATGAGATATTTTGGCTGATGTTATCGGCTTAAGGTCCCTGTCTGTCTCTTGATGGTTGCTTTGTGAGTACCCTGTTTAGGCCGTGGGTAGGCCGCCATTGTGGGGAAAGCTCTAAAACCTGAAAGTGAGGCACCCAGGGGGTACCTGCCATCCGAATGGTATCAGAGCCTTGTCTCGAGTCCCTGGAGTCCAGGAAAGAGTTAGACTGTTATGAGTATGTTAGACTGGTTTAGAAGGAAGAAATTTCACAAAAATGGCAAACACTACCACTACTCCCTCTACTGCTTCTTTAGGTCCTACTAGATTATCTTCTACTGTGTCTTTACCTCCTCCTACAATCCAGAGAAACCATTCGGATGGCAGGTACCCCCTGGGTGCCTCACTTTCAGGTTTTAGAGCTTTCCCCACAATGGCGGCCTACCCACGGCCTAAACAGGGTACTCACAAAGCAACCATCAAGAGACAGACAAGGACCTTAAGCCGATAACATCAGCCAAAATATCTCATTTTCTGATGTGCAGGATCCTCAACTAGAGGCAAGCACAGAGCATACTGAGATAATTACAGACTGCTAATTTATATGAGAGACATGGCACTCGAAGGAAGAAGATGAAAATTTAGCAAAACATTTTTGATTAACACGAGAGATATGTTACAAGTCTTCTAAGATTGTCTAAGACTGAGATATTACAAGAGAAGACCTCTCCTTATATAGGGGAGAGAAAAGATACAGATAAGGCTAATACATAGTGAAGCCACAACGTGGCAGCAGCCTAGCAAAAGTAGAAAAGTGTAAAGCAGGGCCATCGGCCAAAATGTTACAGACAAGCAAACCAAATGAAACAAACCATGCCTAATAAGACAAAAGTACATAATTAAACCTAATAAAGCCAAAACAAGCCTAATAAAACAAAAAGCTTTATTAAAAACGTCACGTGCTGGATCTAAGCTGAGAGGCAATCACGGACTGGTGGAGAGATTGCAATTGACATGATCTTCATCATCTGAGTCCTGGGCTCCACAGATAAAGCAAGGCCAAGCTGAATCTAAGGGTTCCTGGGAGTCAATCATGTATGAATTTAGGAACGGATTCCAACTTTGACCGGGGTCTCTTGGGACATTGGGGAGGATGTAAATTTCGTCAGTGGAGACGTAATTAACATCACAGAGGAAATTGAGTAATCCGACTTGAAGAATTGTCGGATACATTTTTGGATAATCATATGTGGTGTGCCATTCATAACTGGTGTTGGCAGTCCAGAGAAGTCTTTTGTGAGGATTGTACCTGTAAGGCCTATGGAAGATCCATATACAGCATACCGAGGCAGCTGATTCATAATCAAGCTTCCAAATGTTATATTGTCCCATGAGCTTAGTGAGCTCATTTTTCCAGTTTGTCAAGGACGTGAACCATTGGAGAAAAACCCTTAACAAAGAGTTTTGTTGAGAAGGATCATGAAGATGACCATACAAAGCCTGAAGAGGGAAGACAATGGCATGATGATGTAGAACTGATAAACACCAGAGGAACCAAAGCAGCTCAGGAGAAAAGTAGTAGAATGGTGGCATTATGAATGGGTCTAGGAATGGTCTGGATAAATTGGTGACTGTGTGGCGACAGTCTTGGCTGTTGATGCTGGCTAAGTAGACTGGAAGTTGAGCCTTGGCGAAGGACTGGATCTGATCTGGGGAAGGTTGTTGATCAGGAGGCAAGGTAGCCAAGAGTTCTGGGGGGAACGAGTAATCTTGTATGACTGGAGAGGATGATGAGGGACCAGCATGAGATGATGAGGGACCAGTAGGAGAAGCCATGTAGATCAGGGGATAGTGACCTGTGGGTGTAATAAGATGAGTGAGTGGAGGCTTAGTGAGTGGAGGCCTGGAGAGCATATCAGCAATGATATTATGATGGCCCTTCACGTGGCGAACAGTGAAGTCATATCTGGCAAACCAATCTTTGAGCCTCAACAGGAGAGGATTGGGAGGAATCTTGTTACGAAAATCGAGGACTTTTGGAAAAGAGGAGTTGTCCATTTCAACAATAAAGTTTCTTGTCCTGAGGTGAAAGTCTAGCTTTTGGATTCCATTTTTGACAGCAAGAATCTCTTTGTAGATAGTGTGATAATGCTGTTGGGAATCTTTGAATTTTCCACTAGCATGACCATAGTAACTTCTTTGTCCAGCTTGATCTTCAATGAGCACAGCACCCCAAAAAATATCACTGGCATCAGTCTGGAGGATAAGTTGACCAGAAAAAGGAATAGTGAGAGCCGGAGGAGACTGAGAGATCTCTTTTAATTTGGCAATGGCCTCAGTGTGAGAGGAACCCCAGGGAGGAGGACGCTTCTTGAGAAGTGTAGAAAGAACTGAGGTGTAATGGCTGACATGGGGAATGAAATCTCTGACATAGTTGACGATACCAAGAAATTGTTGAATTTGATGGACACTGAGATCTGAATCAGGGAAGTCCAATAATCGAACAGCCAAATGAGGACCAGGTCGATATTGGCCATTGGCAATGTGCATACCAAGAAATTCAATTTCAGATTTTCCAACTATGCTTTTCTTTTCAGAGAGCATGATACCATATTTGTTAACAATATCATGGAATTGTTGGAGAAGAAGGGTGTGGGAGGTCTCATCAGGGGAGAACAAGAGAATATCATCAATGTAGATGAGTGCTGAGTGTAGAAGAGGATGGAATATCCTGGTTACCGCCTTTTGGAAAAGGGATGGAGCAGTTTTGAGACCAAAAGGGAGAACAGTCCATTGGTATTGAGCATTGGGAAGACAGAAAGCTGTCTTATATCTTTCATCTGGATGAATTCCAATTTGCCAGAATGCACCTTTGAGATCAAACTTGGAGAAGACCGTAGCTCCAGGGAGCTGAGAGAATAGGACATTTGGCCTGGGGACAGGGAACTTGTCATCTCTGAGAAAAAGATTAAGTGGCTTGTAATCCACAACTAATCTCTTCTTTCCTCTGATCAATTCTGAGCGCTTTTCAACGTAAAAAGCTTGACACGCCCAAGGAGAGGAGGTATGTTCTATCAGGCCTTGTCGAAGGAGCTCATTGCATTCTTCAGTAGCTAGCTTGAGGTCTGAGGGAGACATGCCTGAATGAGTAGCCTTGGTAGGATTAGAATCTTCATTAAGCTTGAAGGGGAGCTTGATAAAGAAATCTGGATTTTTCCACAGAGGAGATGGATGAGAAAAAGAGGCATGATTGTCAGCACAAAGAAGGAGCAACTTCTGCTGTATCTGTTCAAAAGGGGCTTGGATGGCAGAAAGCTTGAAAATCTTAGGGATTTCAGAAAAAGCTTTGAAATTCTTTTTGTACCGAATTCCAGAAGGGAGGATCCGGAGGGATTTACACTGGCGAAAAACATCCCAGCCGATGAGGATATCTTTATCTGGGAGAGGTGTGCCAAGGACATGGACCCAAAGAGTAAAGGATGGGAAAAATTGGATACCAATCTTTTTTCTGGAAATCAGATGAGTGGCAAATACTTTTCCATCAGCGGCTATGAAATGGTGTTCTTGGGATTTCCAATACTCGGAGGGAAGGATAGTTGGATTCATCATAGTGTTGTGAGATCCTGTGTCAAGATAAGCGATGACATCGACAGGTTTAGAATATTTGTCAGGTCGAATCCGGACCGGAGCATGGGGTCCAAACTGAGGAACGAGGGGAATAGCTTGATAAGCTTCTGGAACAGAACTGTAATCTGAAGAGCCAGAGGATTCTGAGTCAGAAATATCTTCCTGAAGAACAAAGGTGGTAGAGGGATCTGTTTGATCCTGTTCAGAGAAGATTGATTCAATATCTGCATCAGATGGAACTTCATCAGCAATGTCTCTTAACTGCTGAACTAATCTGGCTGACTTGGCCTTTTTGTTGGGACATTTCTTTGCATAATGCCCGGGTTTGCCGCAAATGTAGCAATGTTGGGATTTATTCCAACCTCGCTTTGTTTTCTTTCTGAAGAACTTGAACCTTTTGGAGCTACCTTTCTTGTGTTTGAAGTGTTTGAAATGATTCTTCTTTTTCGTTTTGCAGGTGCAAGAGGAGGATTTGCACTTAATCTGGAGAGACGGTTGACGGCATTGAGACTGAAGGTTTTTGCCTTCTGTGAGCATCTTGGAGAAGAATCTTTGGGTAGCACAGAGTTTATCCAGAGCGCTGAGAGCATACATGTGGAGTTCACCTAAGGACGTGTCATTGAGAGATCTTCCTGAGGTGTCAATTTTCCGTTGTATCTCATCTTGGAGGTCATCTGGAAGGGAATTGACATAGACTTGTTTAAGACTATGATCATTAATTCCGCCGAGGGTATGATACCGTCGGGACATCCTTTTGTAGTGGAACATGATGTCTTGCCGTTTGAGAGAGCAACAACGCATGTCAAAGAATTCTTGTCGAGCTTGTTTGTAAATGTGATCTGGATCACCAAGGAATTCTCTGAAAATATATCCCATGGCTTGGGAGGCTAAGGGAACTCGAACAAATTGAAGTTGTCGATATTCACCAAGAGCCTGGTACCAATCTCTGAGAGAACCAGTAAAACGAGAGACAAACTCACGTAATATTGATTCGAGATTCTGTTCAGATTTTGCCAGTTGGAGGTCAAGCCATGCGCTCATCTCAGAAACGCGTGTTCTCCATGAACCAGGAGAAGTGTCATCAAGAGTGAACCAAGGACCATTAGTTGGCTTGGCAGGAGGACGACCGGGAACATGATCTGGAGGTTCTTCGACAAAAGGAGCAGGAGCAGTGGAGGTAGTCTCATCAGGAGACTCATAGGTCTGTGTCGAAGGTTGAGGATCTGTACGAGAAGCCATATACATTTGAGTAAGATCAGCCTGATCATGAGGAGAGGAGTTGGCAGTATCCAGCCAAGAAGACTGACAGGAAGTCTGAGATGACTGAGAGGAGACATCCTCAGAAGTTGAATCAGACTCGGACGATGAGGGAGAGACCTTGGAGGCCAATAGAACTGGGTTGTATGAACTGGAAGCAGCTTGCTTGTCTTTCTGCTTCGATGGGGATCTCTTCTTTTGTTTTGCTGGAGGAGAAGAGAGTACAGGGTATTTTCGAAACAATTCACCAGTGGATTTGAAGTGGCCGGAAAATGCATCAGGTTTAGATGGAGGTGAATGTGTAGGAGATACAGGGAAAAGCAGTGATTGATGGGAATATGGTTTTGGTTTGGAAGAATGTTCTCCGGAATGATCTCTGGTTAGCTGTTCAAGCTGTGCTTTGAGTTGCTGTATTTCTCTTTCTTTAGTATCAAAATCTGGACCAGAATATCCATGAGAGATATATCTGTGAAGATCAGAATGGAGCTTGGCAATTCTTGATTGAAGGTCAGAGGCCAAATCTCTGAAGGTGGCATCAAGACTTTGGAGATGATGATCGTGTTGAGAAACATGTCTTGTGACTCGATCAATCTTCTGATCAATAGAGTTGAGGACTCTATTTTGAGCTCTGGCATTGTGGGATTGCCAGTTGAGGACTTGTTCAGCCTGGGAAGGCTGTTTGAAGGAACCATCAGGTTGGACTTCGGTAGATTGGACAAAAGGCTTTGAGAACCTAGTCTTTTCTTGATTTGAAGAAGGTTCAAGTGGAGGGAAGTCACAATCATAATCTGAAGTCATGTAACAAGGGACAGGTGGAGGTAAGGTAGGAGCTGCATAGTCAGGTTGTGAAGGTAGAAGACCTTCAGAACGCAAGATCTGGAGGGCTCTGTCATAGATGGGTAATGGTTTCTTTTTGATAGGATGGAGACCTATCCAAGGACTGTCTGGGTGTCCTGGCTTGTGAGGTTTGGGCCAGGATTTGCAGGAGCGAGGAGAAATATCCTTGAGACAGCGCCGGCATATGCAGTCAGCATCACACATGTCGGGATCAACATCCCAAATGAAGTGTCCACGGATCTTGTCAGTGTAGATCGGAGATCCGTCAGCTTCAAAACTGTGGATAGGAATGTCATCTTCAGTGATGACAGGCTGGATCATGAGAGCCTGAAATATTGGAGGAGTGTCCGAGCTGGATGGGGCTTTGGATCCAGTGAGGGGTTTGTAGATTGTTTTGATAGTACCATCTGGTTGGGGAACATATATTGTGTCGGTAGCAACAACAGGAGCTTCATCCTGGAAGACTTTTTCATAGTTCGTGAGCCATTCAAGAGGCATGATCTCGGTGAGAACTTCTCTGGGTAGTTGTTTTGGAATCTGGAGGATGGTGGGGATTTCATCTTCTCTTTCTGCTTTGATGAAAATCGTGTCACCATTATGACCAGGAAGTGGGAGATCAAGTGCATGGTCTTGAAGTCTGTAGGCAAGCTGATGATGGACGGTGGCCATGTAGGAATTTGCTTGCATGGGAGCACCAAGGATCTGGACTTGGATCTTGAGACATTTGTGGAGATTCTGATCTCTTAAGGGAATGTTGAAGTTGGGATAGTATGTGAGAGAGATGCTTCCATCATGAAGAGTAGAGAGGCAAGTGCCAATCACAGCATGTTCATACTGAGTGTAGATTGTGTTGAGCAAAGCCAGTCGGGCAGTAACAGGCAAGCCTTTTCTGCCGTGGAGAGTGAGAATGATATGGACAGCACCTATGTGGAGATGGGAGTATCCTTCTTTGATCCATTGATCTATCATGTCTCGAGTCCGGCGAAATTGAGAGTGAGAAGTATACGGACAGCACATTTTTATTTTTATTTTTTTTTATACAATAACTACCGGGACCGGCGAAATTGAGCTCTATAAGCACAGTCCAGACTGCAGCTCCCACAGACAGGGAGAGAGTGCACCCACATATCGTGGGGCAACACCCACACAATCAGTGGGAAAATTTGCATATATACATACATACACTAGGTATTAAACTTTGGTGGTGAAGGTTGTCAAAGAAAAGACCCACTACATTAGAAAGAGGCCATACAAGAAAGAATGTTTTTTTTTTCTTTTTTATTTGCGGTGTGTACATTGTTAGTTAGACGAAAGAATGTTGATTATCTAATTATAAATAACCCTATGTTATATACAGATTTCCTCTGTTATGTTAATTACAAACAATTATCTGGTTTAACCAAACCGAATGCCTTCCCAATTACATTAATTAGTACAGGATGATCGAGCCACTTGTTTCAAATGCCTTAAATTCACATTTTGTAATCTTATTCCTTTGATAGATATTTGGTGCTACAATCAAATGCAATAGCAATTGGTGCTGCCGATGTTCCTCGAATTTCTAGTTATAACACATCACTAATTTGTACACTTGATAATCAATTTGTGAATGAAGTTAATAATCAGATACAATATAATGGAGCCAATAATATTCATTTTCTAGCATTTATAAGATTAATTTCTTATCTGATCGATCAGGTAAGATTTAAGTTGTGAGGACAGTAGTTTTGGTCAATTATAATAGGATTTTGGACATTTTACAAAACAATATCTATGAATTGAACACATTTGACAAATCCATTGCTGGGCCTGGCCCATAACTTTATTCTCAGCCCATTTTGGGTATCTTTAAAAACTGCGTTTTTGAATTTTGACCGTCACATTTTAAAAATAATACAATTGCTTAATATTTAATGGGCTTTACTATATACAACCGGGGTTGTGGTACCGCCGCGGCCCTATAAAAGAAAAAAGAAAAAAAACATGTGGGTCTCATATATTAAATACATGAGCACATATGTTTTTTCTCTTTTTTCTTCTACGGGACCGCGGCGGTGCCGCAACCCCGGTTGTATATATATTTACTTATATTTAATTACCTAATGCCATGACCAAGCCGTAAGTAACACCTTCAATCCACACGTAGTTGGTGCCTTGGTGGCAGGACCAATGGAAATTAACGCAATCATCTCTGAGTGTTATTGTGAAGGAAGTTTCAGAAATTAAAAAAAAAAAAAATTATATATTAATAAATTTAAATTGAGTCAAAGCCGTGTAAATTTAATAAAAATTAAGCACTTGTGCCGCGGGCAGCCCACCAATATATTTAATTATTTATGATTATCCAAATATGAAGAAGTCCGGTCATTCAATAATGACCTCTGACTTGGGAATTAATCAATGAATTCAACCCAAAATGCTATATATATAAAAGGCCAGGTGTTGTGCAATTTAGAGATATCTACAACTTATTATAGACTCTACGGCAAAACATTGAAATAAAAACACACGAAAAATTAAGATCTAATTTTTGAAGAGAGCAAAACTTATATATTTTGTATCTTCACCAAAGTTGTCTTTCGATGACGAAGCCTTACTTAGCACCCAAGAAGCTCATGAAATTATGGGTTGTGCTGGTCGTTATTGTCCTTATGTTATCTATAGTTGCTGCAAAAAGTGTTGGTGGGATTGCAGGAGTAGGCGGACGCGGTAGCGGTAGCGGTAGCGGAAGAACAAGAGTGATAGGAGCTGGTGGCGCTGGCAGTCATGGTAGAAGCAGCAGCGCATCAAGCCTTGGTGGTGCAAAGGCATGGCGTATTTTGAGTATAGTCATGCTTTATAATTTTCTTATGTTGCATTAGAATTTCTTCTGTTACGTTGTATACTTAATTGTATATATATATATATATATATATATATACTTTCGTCTATAATTTATGGAACAAAAATATAATTATATGCAAGTTTTATTTCTTTTTTACGCCCTCTGTGCAATTATTTAAATTTCTTTAAGCTTGTTAATTAATGTAGTAAAACCGTACCTGTGCAATATATGATAACGATTCTACTTCTCTACTTATACCGTAAAAAGAGAGAACAACTGCTCTGAAAGTCTGTGCTGTATTCAACAGATAGAAAACTCAATACATGTTAATTCGACCAACTCTGCCGTTGGAGGTCTGTCACAACAACGCAGCCTTTCTGGGTTTAGCCACAGTCTTCTAGACTTCTATATCTGGCATCTCCATCTCTACTTGATTTTTAAATTCTAAATCATTAATCTTGATTATATATATATATATATATATATAAGGCCTCGTTCACATCAATACGCACTGATGTAAATATATAAAGACATTGAATGTAAGTTACTCAGTAGGAAGAAGTTTTGACAAATGTATACATACTAAGTCAAAGCATAGATGGTTTACCTTCAATATCCTCATATATTTACATCAGTGAGTACTGACTTGAACATATATATATATATATATATATATTTATTGAAATTGAATGGATTTACACCCACTCCACCAATGTAGTTGTATCCTTCCCTTGTCAATTGTCATGGACCTCATGGTCATCATCTCATGTGGGGCTATATATATGCAATTAGTTGAGATGGTGGCAATAGTCGGTGATAATTGCAACCCCTTGTTTATTGCCTATATAAAATGTTGGATTCACCACCGCTTGAATTTGAAAGTGGCAATAGATCATTGGTATAGACGTGGCTTTGTTTTATGGCACGTGTCATTATCATGGCAGTTTTTCATTGGTTGAAAATCACTACATATTGAGCGGTTATCTCTTGATGTAGAACGTAATGGAGAACCGAAGTTATCAATAAAACATCCAAAAATCAATTGTTCACATATTTTGTGAATGAGAGCATTCTGGTTTCTTCCTGATGGTCAAGAGCACTCCGTATTCTCCTCCTACGCCACGGACTTTTAGTTCATCTCTTTTTTCCCAAATTTTGGTGCTGGAGATTTTTAATCATGTTTTGTCAAATTCTTTTGCCGACCCTGCAAAAGCTCACTAGTCTTTGTGTCCTTTTTGTGTACGTGTTGATCAAGTTTGCTTACTCTATTGGTTAACCCTTTTCTTCTGACTTCAAAGTTACTTGTTGCTATCACCAATTCCTATTTACTTTATTAAGGTCAAGAAATTTTTAGTAGATAGTTTATGTAATCAAGTTATGTTCTGACAATAAGTGGAGCAATTTGTGGACGGATGATGATTTCAGGGAGTTTGTGGACTAAGTCCCAAAAGGGTGCCGCATAAAAAATCTGATTCTTGCTACAGTGGGGTGGCCTTATATATTGATTAAGCAAAGGAGCAAATAGGGGAGAGCACAATACGTCAAGAACAAGAATCCAGTTCTGGTTTTGGCTTCTTTTTTTAAACGGTAAGTTTTATAAAGCAAGCGGGAAAACCGCCCCAAGAAAATAACAAGTCCGATGGGCAAACACAAAACCAAAGGAGCAACACAAAGAAAAAACCTCCCAAAGACCACGAAAAGCTGAAAAAGAAAAGGAAAAAAAAAAACCAACAGCGAAACTATGCAAAAATGAAAACCAAGTCCATCATTTTGACCCTAACCTCTAGGCTCTAACCCTTACAACAAAAAGCAAACATGGAACTAGCAATTGTTATTGTCTTTCCTTCTTGCAATACGGTCTACCAACACATCATCTGAAGCATTGAAATCGACTCTACGAGCCCCACTCTTAGTCTTCATCCTGTGAGATTTGGAAGGAAAAAAATTCTTGTTACTCTGCTTTCTAACTGAAAAACACAGAGGATCAACATTAGCCCCCACGTTCCCTCTATGAACAAAAGGTTCCAAACTCCCAAGGTCAACAAATCAATATAAACCATTTGATTATGAACGGCCAACAACACACACAAACGATGATCCAACTTCAGAACCAAAGACCCTAGCACTCTTAACTATTGGCCATATCACTCTTAGAACCACCCAAAGAAGCCAACCTATAGCTAGCTTTATTAACACTATTCCCCAAGCTATCTATCACCTTTCCCAACACAAGGATAACCCACCCCTCCTAACAATCCACTTGACCCCAAAACACCTTTTCAACAGGAGAAAATTTTCCCTCCAAAAAAATATCTTACCACTCCCAACCTTGGAAATAATACCCATACCACCACTAACTTTATCATTAATATCATTACGCTCAAACTTTCACATTTCTGTTATCTATCCTATGATTCCTATCCAAACAACCTATCAAAGAAGCCACACATTTATCAAAACCACACCATGTTTTCCAACACCTTTGGCTAAAGAAGCCACACCTTTATCAAGAACCTCACCATCTTTCCCAACACCTTTTACTTTGCTATTCTTGTGAAAGTTCTGCACCTTATACATACTATTAGACACCTTCTTAGACCTCTCTCTAATCTCAAGACTGACCACCTTCACATCACCAGCCTTCCCAGTCTAACCAGTTCTATCAACCCAAAAACCAACCCCTTTGAGTCAGCAGACCTATTAAGACCTGCCAAGGAATTAACTCCTCTACTACAACTAGCCTTCCTTTTCTTGATGTTAGTCTTCTTTGCTATCACTTTACTATCCCCCATCAGTTGACCCTTATCTTTGTCCATTACCAACAACCTCTCTTCTCGACAGAACAACCCCTCAGACCCCAGACCTACTTTTGACCTTAAAAGATTCAAAAACATTCTAGAATCTTCAACCTTCAAACCCAAAAAATCTTTCAACAACTTAAAGCTAATAGGCATGTTGTTTTCCTTCAAGCTCACCGGAAAGGAACTCTTTTTACTGTCTTAAAATAAGCCAAAAGTTTATGCTCTTTTTTTTTTTTTTTTGATGGTTGGTGGGATTCCAAACTGATCCACCTTATATCATTTACATATTTAATGTTGCTGTTTGATAGATCTATACAAAATTTTCAACTTATTTGAGATATCAGTTTAAATTGCTAAATAACAGGCGTGCCTGTAGTTTTTGGTTTTTTTCATTTGAGCCATAAAAACATATCAGAAAATCTCACATTGTTACAGGATTGCAGCGATTATTATGAATCAATTGAAGCAGTAAGCACTTTTTGTGCTCTATCTGTACTTCTATGGAAATTTTCAGGGTTGAAGCATGTTTTAAGACGATAAGTTTTTAACAAAAAAGGAATTTCTATTTCAGCTATACTCTGATTTTGAATCAAGAGCTTGTATATATTTTTGTCTCTAATTTATGGAACAAAAATATTTTATATTTATATATTTTATGCAAGTTTTATTTCTTTTGTACACCCTCTGTACGTGCAATTATTTAAATTTCTTTTAGACATTTTTTTTTTTTTTTTTTTTTTTATATAAATTTTTTACAAGTTTTAGTTCTTTTAATTTGTACTTCCTCTTTTAATTTTTTACAAGTACAATATTATTATTTCTTTTCTACCAAGAATTTAACATGACTGTTAATGCCCCATTTGCTTTTTATCATGAATTAATTGTTAATTGGATTTTTTTTTTATTTTTCATATAAATTTTGTGTTAATGAAAACTTAAAGAGTCTGTAGCTATATATAGCCTCTAATTTATACTTATAGATTCAAATTAATTATTTAAATTTCATTTCCTTTGTTTAATACCTGTGCAATGATAATGATTCAGCTAATCAGCTCCTCCACCACATCCCAAAATTAGTACCGTAAAAAGAGAGAACAGCTAGCAACGGACAAAAAGGGATTCTAACTGAAATTATTTTCTTAAAATGAATATTATAATAATTTATTGTTAACACACAACATATTGTTGCGATGAATATTAATGGACATACATTAGACAATCCTCGTATCATAAAAAATAAAATAAAAATATTCATATAGTTAATGATTGTTGTTTCCAAATTATGAAACTTATTTTATGAATTTGAAATGTCCATGATATCAATAAAATATTAATTTGACAACATCTGTACACTTAATTGATTTTTGTTTTTTACTAAAAGATACAATACAACAGCCGTTCAATGTGGTGCAGCTGCTGAGACTGTAGATCATGTTTTGTTTTGGTGTAAGAAAGCAAGGCAGGTATGGAATCAAACTGTTTTTGCTTCCTTAATTGACTCCTTCTATGGTCTCTCTTCCTTGGAGGTTTTGTATGGAATTTCTTCTATGGTTTCCCGTTCAGATATGAATTGTATTTGCATGATTATTTGGTGTATTTGGTGGAATCGTAACCTCTCGAATTCGAAAAAAAAATCCTAAATCAGCTGCAGACTTGGTGGATTGGGCTGTTTGCTTCTTGGAAGAATTTCAGGGGACTCAGCAAGTAATGTCCCCAAGCTGTCAGTCTTCCAAGGCTCCTTCCAAGTCTGGTTGGTTCCCCCTTCCCTTTGGTTCTCTTAAGCTTAATTCTGATGTGGCAGTTCGAGAGGGAATTCCGTTTATTGGTTTGGGTACTGCTATTCGAGATCATAAAGGATCAATTATTGCAGCTGTCTCCAAGCCTTTGCAAGGCTCTTTTAGTGCGAATGTTGGTGAATTTTTGGCCCTTAGGGAAGGTTTGCTTCTCGCTGAGAACTCAAATTTAGCTGTGCAGTTTGCTGAAATAGATGCTGTCAATGTTGTCCAAAGTTTATACTCCTCTGGTTCGTTTTTTAGTGATGTAATTTTCATAGTCAAAGATATTTTAGCCTTACTGAAAGAGGTGGGAAATTGTAAATGCTATGCTATTTCCGGGATAGGAAATATGCTGGCTCATGTCCTAGCCTCTATGGCTGTCTCCTCTCGACAGGAGATTTCTTTGCTGCACAACAGCCTTGTTGTTCCTTGAGCTTGTGTTAATATATTTGTCTTTCTTAAAAAAAAAATTAAAAAATTTTTTTTTTTTAAAAAAAAGATACAATACAACAGCCACTCTGAGAAAATCGGTGCTGCTGCATGCAGCATACAAACTCGATACATGTTAATTCCGTACACCAACTTTGCCTTTGGAGGAGGACTGTCACAGTGCAACAATGCAGCTTCTTTTTTTTTTTTTTTTTTCCATTTAAAATCTAAATCATTTCAATATCTATAAATTTGATACTTGAGTCCCAAGAAACAAAAATCAACATAATGACAAAATAGATAAATATAAATATAATATTCTCATGCAAGAATAGTCTAAATATTTCAAAAAATATGATTGAACTGTAACTTTAAATAAAATAATTAATTACTTTAAGGTAACTATAATTAAATTGATCAACCCTGTGACTGTGAGTGAGGTGCGATGATGATGAGATCATAAGAAGAAGACAACAAGCCGTAAATTCAATGCATGTAAAGGGCATTTCCGTCATTTCGTTTCCTACACTCATTTTTATTTTTTAATAAAGCAACCTGGCGCATTCATAAACCTGTACCGGATCCCTCTCTCTCTCTCATCAGCACCAAAAACTTGTCTTCAATCATCTGAAAAGCAAAAACTGAAACAAAAATGGCAAATACAAGAACCATGTTTTTTAACCCGACCCGTATCCCACTTCTCCTTCCTCCTCCGCCTCGTCCACGTTCTCTAACCACCGTAAGTTCTTCCCGGGTGGGATTCACTCCAATAACCGTCCACCGTCGCCAAGCCCACCACACTTTCCCAGTTTGGAAAACCAAAAGAACAAAAATGTACGGGTCACTGACTCCGGCCGCCAGCCCTGACAATGGAAAAACCGAAACGTCTGTTAAAGGAGAAGATCATGAAGTGGAATACTGCTCTGGCAAAGAAGAAGAAGAAGAAGAAGAAGAAGAAGATCAATCAAAGAATATGATAGAGCACATTAAGAAAGTGTACGGCGTTTTGGGAGTTGAGTTGCTGCTGTACGGCGTTGGTTACACTATCATCGCGATGAACCCTCCATTGATAGCATTCGTGGACCGAAACACTCTCGTTTTCGCCTGCCTTTGGTTTTCCACCCTCTTGTGTATGCAAATCTTTAACTTAATGTTTCAATATTGTTTCTTCAAGTTGCTTTTTGTTTATTATCACCCTTTTTTTTTAAGATCTGATATATGCTTGTTACCATAAAATTTTGTTATTTATTTATTTAATTTTTCTGTTTTTCTATTTTCACTTATGGTTTTTTGTCACTTTATTATAAGAATATTTATTCCTGCTCGGTCATTTTTTTGGGATATAATCCTGCTTTGTCATTTAAAAATGATCAATATTTTGAGTTCTAGCTAGATCGATATAATAATTAACAGCATTTTATATTGACTAAATAATTTTTTAATTTTTTTTTCTCGGAGATTTTGTTTCTTGGAGTACGTACATGTCCTATTTTGCCATTTTATTTTACTCCATAAACTTTAATTGTTGTTTTAATTTCATTGAAACACAATGACTAATTTGATTTCTGGTAATTTCCTACATATATATATATATATATTGGTTGCTAATTACCAAAATCTTTGTAGGGATGCTGCCTCTGCCCTCGAAGTTGAATCAGGGAAACGAAGTCCAGCTGAAATGTATCAATTTTGGAGTCTTCATTTTCTGTGGGATTCTCCTCAATGGTTTATATTTAGCCCAAATAAATGGTATGTATATATATATATATATATATATTTCTTGTTAATAATCACTTACCATTTCATTAATTATTGTGGCCTGATCATATATTATACATTTTTACACATTGGATATATATAGTTACAGGAAGAACAGTAGCTGCAGCATCAGTTTCAACTTTGGCTATGGTTTCTGCGCTAACAATATTCACTTTCTGGGCTTATGGAAAGAGATATTACAAGCTTGGCATTGGCTACTTTCTTCAATTCTCGTCATTTGTTACCATGTCTACCTTTCTCTTTGCTGTTTTTAAACAGGCCAGTCTTCGATCTTCTCTTTAATTTAGTTTTAATTACATTAATTATGCGAATTTCGATTCAAAAAAAATAGACAAGACAACTAATTATGTATATATAATATTAATTCTGCATGCAGAAATTTGAGCTAGGCTTGGTTACTGTTGCACTGGGTGTTGTGGCATTCATGTTAAGCCTCATATGTACCACCGAAAGGGATGTCCTGAAGTTCTCTAAGGTTATACAGACCTGTTTGAATCTTCACTTTGACATATATGGTCTCTTTTTCTTGACTCTGAATCTTATGCTGCTGCTACAAGGTAAATATTCAACTATAAGTATTTTTTAAGCATTTTTTTTTTTCCCTTTATTAACAGTTGAATCTTGATTATGAAACATTAGTTTATATTAGGCCAAGAAATCAGTACACTTTGCAACTTTGGACATCTTTATTATGACTCAGATATGTAATGGATATATACCTATATATTTTGTTAATTTCTATTTGTGAGTGAGTGATTTTGCTTGGGTTAAAAGATCGAACAATGAGAAAGACAAAGGAAAACAAATTATAGTGTTGATCAGAATTCAGAAATGGCTTTCTCATCTGGGTTTGTTTTAATTCCTTTTATTTTCATTTGTTATACCAAAAAGGATAGCTTTCTCTCGTGTTTGTGCTGCAATTAAGCAGAGTAGCAGACACAACGCGCAGCAGCCTTTCTGGGTTTGACCAGAGAGTCCCACAGGCTTTGAAATTTGGCATTTCCACCACTATTTGATGTTCAAATTCTAAATCAATTCAACATTTAAGGCCAGTTTGGTATTGTTTTTTAGAAGTTAAAATCAACTTATTTTATAATTTCGGTATAAAATGATGTTGGGTAAAACTTCTAAAAGTGATTAATTGATAATCAGACAAGTTTTAACAGTGATTTTGAGAAGTAGATGGGGGGTTACTTTTTTAAAGTGATTATAGAATAATCTATTTCAACATTTAATGAATCTTTTAAAATATCATTAATATCTTTATGAAATCAAATTAAAATAATTTACATATCTTATTTCATCTAAAAATTAAAGATTCTAATTAAATATTGATTTGATTTATAAAGTCTTTTAAAAATATTTTTATTGTTCTTATGAATTTTTTTTCCAATTTAAATATTCTACTTAAATATTGATTTAATATAATATAATTAACGAAAAAATGAAATAAAGTTCTAAAATTATGTCTATTTTAGTTATTGTAACTAATTTCAGCACTTTTGAAATAAAATTACCAAACATATGTATACTGCTTTTGAGCTATACAGTAGTTTTAAAAGTTTAATTATCCAAACATCTGCTGATTAATTTCACAACTAATTATTCTTTCAGCACAGCTAACAGTGATTATTATAAAAATTACAGCAATACCAAACTGGCCCTTATAAATACAAATGTTACCGGTGATATTAATTAACAGTGATTTTATCAAATTATTGTTAAATATATCAACCATCAATTAAATCGTTCGACAAATTTGTTTGAGAGTAATTTACAAAATATACTAAATGTTAGCCAATAGCATGCAAGTGAAATATCTTCGGTTTATCATTGTTTTAGATTTTAGTCGCAGCCATGGTGTTTAAAAAAAAAAAAAAAAAAGTGAAATTGCTTCAAGTAAATTAATTATTTGAATTCAGGATTATCTGTAATTAATTAAATTGATTAAAACGAGATGATGTTAGTTCGATGGGAAATCCCTCACACTTGCATCATGAGATTGTGGATTCGAGTCCTCTTCCTCCCATACAAAAGTCCCAAATTTTTGTAATAATGTAATACTTCAGGAAAAAAAAAAAAAAAAAACCAAACCTTTGAGTGAACCTTTGCTGATTATCAAGTGAAGATAAGATCATAAATTCATAAGAAGATGACAACAAGCTGTAAATTCATTATATGTCAAGGGCATTGTCGTCATTTGGTTTTTCAATAGGTTTCGGTGCTAAATCAAAACTAGACAACACCAAATATTTCTCTACTCTTCTATGCATCTGAAAAAAAATTAAAAAAATACAAAAATGGCAAACCAAAGCCGTGTATTTAAACCCGACCCGAACGGCCGTACCCCACTTCTCCTTCCTCCTCTGCCGCGTACACGTCGCAATATTCCATCTCCAAGTCTTGTCCGTTCTTTACGAGTCGGATTCACTCCAAGAACAGACCTTTTCCACTGTCTTTCCCTCGTTCACCGTCACCAACCTCATGACACTTTACCAGTTTGTTTTCCCACCGCCATCCAAGAAAAAATATCCCTCCGGAAAACCAAACGAACACAACTGTATGGATCACTGAGTCTCCACATGTGTTCATTAATCGCTATGAATCTATATAATTATTAAAAAAAATTATAATTCTTTTAAAGGAAACATACATAAATGGAAATGTTTTATCGAGTTATTTGGTATAATGTAAAGAATTATTTAATTCAACTATCAAACAAAATAAAATAAAATAATTATATGATATTTAATTCAATTGTTAAAAAATAAATATAAAATATACAGTATATCTATTTTTTAATCATTCACGTTACTAATATACATATTAGTATTAATAAGTAGGTACAAAGTATTAGATCTCTTATTAGTTGTAGATCTATTTTTATTTTATTTATTCATGGAGTATATATAAAAATAGTCTGCTAATTATTAAAACATTAGATTAAAAAATATATAAACAATAAATAAAAATAACCATTTAAAAATGATTATAAAAAAAATCAAATTATAATATTAAATAATAATAATAAATTTACATAAAATAAAAGTTAGAATAAAAATGTCTTTATATTAAATTAACAAAAATAATTTGATATTTTAAAAGATTCATTAATTAATCTCACAAAACTGCTGTTACCTGTCAAAAAACAATGCTTTTTAAATAATTATTTTTAGAAGTTTTATCAAACTTTTTCATACTAAAATTATTAAATAATTTGATTCTCATTTCTCTAAACTTCAAATGCAAATACCAAATTAGCCCTAAATCAAATCTAATTTCCTTATTAAATATGTTCCTTTTTAATTATAAATAAAAGTTGTTGTATGGACTTGTTTGTATTTTTCCACCCCATCTAGTTCATGTTTTCCTTTCGGTATTCTCAATAATCAATGATTTGCTTTCATTCTGCTGTTGCATCGGTTGGCATCACAACCTCGTTGTGGCCTTTTTGATCAGATATCTTTAAAAAAAGAAGGAAAAAAAAAAAAAACGATGAACAATCAAACCCGATTTGCTGCACCCACACCAAATTACATAGCTCAAATTGACGAAGGTCCAGGAGACTACTACCTTATCAAAAACGAGGTTGATGAGTCAAAAAATGAAGCCCATTAAGATAAATGGGTTTTTGAAGGGGATGACTTGAGCACATAACCTTATGTAGGTATGAGAGATATATCACTAACCATATCCGTTGAATATTTACGTGAATGTTTTGAGTTCTAAATCTAAAGATATAACAACATTTTAAATTGACGAGATGAGGTTGTGGGTTTGGTGATAAACTCCCCACACTTATGCCTCGAAGTTGTGGGTTTAAATCCCCCACACACACCCCCCCCCCCCCCCCCCCCCCCCCCCCCAAAATAAAATTAAAAAAAAAAAAAAAAAAAAAAACCCTAATTTATGTAAAATTTAAAATGAAAATAAAAAAAAAAAAACTGATAAAATGATTTTTGAATATATTTTTAAAATTTTACTTTTGTTAACCTCAACCCATCTCTGATCCCCTTCCCTACAAATGCAAACCAAACTTTTTAAAATAACATAATTGAGATTTTGATATCAAAACCTCTTATGCAGTAATAGAGGTTTTTTTATTTTTTTATTTTTTTATTTTTTTAATTATGTTATATATTGAAATAATAAGTTTGGATTTATTTTAACGACCCTTTTTATATGATTCATCTTCTTTTTGGGTGTTGAGAATGTTATAGAAGGCAAATATTGTGATTAATCACTATCTTTATTATAATAATAATAAAAGCACTTTAATGTTAAAACTGCCGAGGCCAACGAGATGAGGTTCTACAAGCGTAGTCCGGAAAGCAACTCCCACTAGAGGGGAGAGACTACCCACACCTAAGTGGGACAAGAGACCCACACAATGTAGGGAATAACTTTTCTAAATACACACTAGGCCAAAAATCGAACCTTGGTGGGAGAAAGTCTCAGACAGACTCTGGCCACCAAGATTAAGGGCCCGTGTGTATATATTTGTTACTAACCAAAATCTTTGCAGGTATGTCGTCTCTGCCCTTGAACACAAATTCGTGAAACTTATCTTTTTCGGAGTCTTCAATTTAGATTAAATTTTAATTTGGGTATGTGTAGCATTAATATTATTAAATGGATAAAGAATGATATATTATCTATTAATATCAAAATTACATCACGATGACACGGGGTAGATTTGGGCTCCATTTGAACTTTAGTTTCCTTGAATGCCGTATTTGATTGATGATTGAACTGGATTTTATCTTTTAGCTGATTAGATTAGATTTTAATTAGATATATTCGGATTGTATTATATGTAACATTAATATTATTAAATGGATAAAGAATGATATATTATATAAACAAAACTATAGATATAGAATTTAATGTCAAAATTACTTCATTTGAATTTTAGTTTCCTTAAAATCTACTGCAGCGGCCATTAATTGCACATTTGCACACCTATACCATTAGCTCCTCCAAGCGAGATTGCCATGAAAAGTACAAATGATTATTTGGTGATTGTGATGGTCTGAAATGCAAAATAATTAACTCTTGAAAATCCGATGTCTCAATGAATAATTACTGTATTAGTTGCTAAATAAATGGTCTAATAAACAAATCATAATGATTAATAAATTTTGAAGAGCAAATTCAATCTCCAACTTGTGATTATATGTTGAAAATTTCGAACTACGTTTGGGTTGTGACTTGTGAAGACATTTTTGATACTATATTAAATTTACATATTTGTTGAATTTTTTATATTTTGATAATTGGTTTATTTATTCTTAGATATCTATATAACCCACGAAATTAATTAAACTAATCTATTAAGTAATGATAGTTTTCTCCTTGGTTTGTAAGAGTATATATCAATACCGTACATTTATTGTTTAATCTCAAATAGTTCTGATACTACTTCCAAAAAAACAAAACAAAAACAAGAACAAAAACAAAACAAAAAAAAAAAAAGAAGAAGAAGAAGAAAAAAAAAATAAAACGAAGTTAGATATCAATAATTTATTAAAAATAATTTTTAAAAAAAAAAAATTGATAATTATAAAGGCAGTAATGAAATGACACATGACGGTTTCTCGTTGAAAGAAGTTATTATTATATTATTATATATGATATAGACTAATATTATGCTTGCACAAAAAATATAAATTAAAAAATCATATAAATTGGTCATGGTACGAGTCATTACCCTCCCTAAAAATACCTAAATTTATGTAATATTTAAAATAAAAAAAATGAAAAATTTATCATGATACTTATGATTATTCCATTTGAAAAAGTCCGGTGATCCAGTAATGTAAACAATAATGTTTTGAGTTCTAGATCCAGTAATGTAAACAATAATGTTTTGAGTTCTAGATCTATATATATATATATATATATATATATATATATAACAACATTTTATGCTAATTAAATCATTTTTTTAAATATTTTTAAATATTTATTTTTGGTAACAACAGCCCATATCTATCCATATAAATGCAAACAAAACTTTTTAATCTAACATAATTGAGATTTTGATCTCAAATTAAACCTCTTATATATATATATATATATATATATATATAGAGAGAGAGAGAGAGAGAGAGAGAGGAGAGAGAGAGAGAGAGAGAGAGAGAGAGAGAGAGAGGGGTTTTGTAATTTCTTGGTGTATATATGTCCTATTTTGAGAGAACAAGATTGGATTTTTCTATTAATTATAACTTTAGACCCTTCTAGTAATTTAGATTACAAGATCCTTGAGGGGGATGAGAATAATTAATGTTAGAGAGCTTTTCCTTACAATCCACAAATTATCTATTTATACTCCAATTTAATTTTTTTAATTAATGACAATTTTAACCTAAATTAAAATTACTAAACAAGACAAAAAAATTCTAAATACACTCAAAACTAATTAAATTATTAAAAAAAAAAATTCTCTCTCCTAAATCATTAGATTAAATATTATGCATTAATATCTCTCTCCTTAATCTGTTATTACTATATTAAACACTCTCTTCTAATTACTCTCTCTCTCTCTCTCTCTCTCTCTCTCTCTCTCTCTCCATTTTCAAAAACAAAAAAAAAAATTATATCTTCATACTTTCCCGATCAATCTCTAATTAATATTTAAAGAAAAAAAAAAACTTATGAATATTTTATTTTTTTTACTAGCAGTAATATATATATATATATATATATATATATATATATATAAATCAATTTTTTTTTTAAGAAAAAAAAGATAAATGAAAACTTAATTTGTTTCAACTAGATTCGATTAAACTCAAAATTTCTAAGACTAATGAAAGAATTAAAGTTCTTTAGGCAATCACATACCTGCAAAAGTAACAAAAAACATTAAAAATAAATAAATAAATAATCGTTAGTGTTGCTTGAGAAAGAATAGAGATAGAAAAATAGAGATATATATTAGAGAAGAGAGAGTTTAATATAGTAATTAAAAATTTAAAAGAGAGTGTTTAATATGTAATATTTAATCTAATGATTTATGAGAGATTTTTTTTTTAATAATTTAATTAAAAAAAGATTACTCATCGGATGAATCCAACGGTTATAATGGTTCGTACTAACTTTTATTAAAATAAAATGGAGTATTCTTAGAAATTTATTTTTTAAAATGGAGTGTCTTTAGAATATGAGTGTCAAAAGATAAAATGGATAATCTTGGAACAAAATAAGTGTCTTTAGAAATTTTTAAAATTTAAATTTTAAGAATGGAGTGTCTTTAGAAAAGAAGTGTAAAAAAAAAATTTGGATTGTTAAAAGAAGCCCTCTCAATGTTAAGGTTAATTAATCTAGCTAACATATAAAGTGAAATGTTCTTTGTATCCAAATTCCAATGTGAAGTGCAATCTCTGACGATATATATCCATGATTTGAAGTTGGAGATCATGAGTTGCAGAAAAGTAGAAATGGCTTTCTCATCAGGATTTTTTTTCCTTGTGTTATACCAAAACGGTAAGCAAGTCAATAATAGCTACTGTCTTGTGTTGTGTGGTGAAGACAAAACTCAATACATATATAAGTTATGGTAATGAGTAATGTTAGAGGACCCAAAAAAGTGACCCAAATTTTGAACTTAAACCTATGTGGCAACATCACATGGGATCTTCGGGAAGAGTGACGTGTACCCATGTTGTGTGGATGTTGCCACATAGATTTGGGTCCAAAATTTAGATCACTTTTTTGGGTCTTCTAACATTATTGTATGGTAATTAAGTCATTTTGATATATATATTCATAATGTTGCAATAGTTTAAATATATTTTAAAATATGGACCAACGTACTGTATAACTTTATAAAAATTGTTTATCAAAACATAAAATGGCCAAGTAAATTTATAATGTAAAGTATTTTTAAATTCATGAATTTTTTTATATATTTTTTTTAACTGCCAAACCTTCCTACCAAAAGAATGGCTATAATGTTGTTTAGCATAGAGATATTAATTAGGTATATTACATTTTGGTACAAAGGTTAAAATATTAAGAGGAATTAGTATATATATATATATATATATATGGAATATTATTATCAATTAACATTAGCTCTAATTTTATATAACTTCTTTGATGTGCATTGTCTAGAAAAAAAATCATAAGTAGGGTTAGGCGTTTTCGAGTTGGGTTAGGTTGGGTTGGAAATTTCCCAACCCAATCGTATGTCAGGTTAGAAAATTTCAACCAAATCTAACCCAACCCAACCCAATATTGTCGGGTTGGCCATTACAACAAAAATAATCAATTACATACAACTTAATTAGTGATAATATTAAAGATTCACCTCAAAACATATAAAATCATAGTATATGTATGTAATTCACAATACATTTCATGTGAAACTGGAAAATAGTGTTGAATTTTGATCGTGTTCTAGAAAATAACTCTAATTACAACATGATCTTTGTAAATTATAACTTATATAAGTCTACAACACCGATGAATCTAATATCTATCTTGAACATAATTTTGAGAATCTAAAGCAAAAACATCTCATACATTACATTACTGGGTGAGTTGACAATATAAATCAACAACACTATAAAGCAACAATGATCCGATGATAATTAATCATAAAAGTAAATGCCACTTCAATTATTTTCTATTGCAGTCAAATCAAAAGCAATAATAATTGAAGTGAAGCTAGAAGAAGAACTCAGTACTCAAAATCACAAGCAACAGTAGAAATCAAAAGAAAAAAAAATAACATTAAAACTAATATAAAAAGTAAAAGAATTGAAAATGATATTTTATAAGTGTATATATATATATATATATATATAATAAAATCTAAGAAATGGCAGCTTTAGGTTCTATAGATTGTCGTCTATGTTCATAGTTTTGTAAGAAAGAAAATCTTATGTTATTTTGTAAAAAAAATAACATTAAAACTAATATAAAAAGTAAAAGAATTGAAAATGATATTTTAAAAGTGTATATATATATATAATAAAATCTAAGAAATGGCAGCTTTAGGATCTATAGATTGTCGTCTATGTTCATAGTTTTGGAAGAAAGAAAATCTTATGTTATTTTGTCATATATTAACTAGGATATTATACAAATCGACAAGAAATCTAACAGCTGAACTAATTAAAATCAGAAATCAGAAATGGGAAACCAGTGCGTGTATGTGTTTTGTTTTGTGAAGAAGACAGATACCAAACCATGTTGGTTGCTTTGATGGGTAAGGAGCTTCAAATCCATGTCCATTCTCTCTAAATCTGTCCTTCTCGAAGCTGTCTTCTGTCAAAACAACGACGTTGTCTGCTAAAGCTGATACAAACAGTAGAGTTAAGGTCACCAAAGCCAGCCAGATCTGATACTTCCCCGTCGCCGATCACACATTGTCGCACCAGTTCCGGTTTCGCGTGGTGGTCTCTCACGAGATCTGTTCGGATGATCCACCTTCGCCCCGCTTAGCATTCAGACCAACAGAGACAGAAAAGGTTAAACATCAAATGATTCAAATCTGAAAAAAGAGAGCGGCAGCTAGGCAACAACTCGTTGATAAGGATGACAGCGCTGGTGAGAAGAAACGCCATGGAACTGATTCGAAGAAGAGAGAGCGATAGATCGATGGGTGAGAAGCGGCGTGGAAATGAGAGATGGAGGGTTTCAGTCTTTAAGAGAGAGAATCAGAGAAATGAGAAAGAAAAAACCTTTTTTTTTAAAATACATTTATGTCGGGTCGGGTCTCGGGTTCACCAAAAAACCCGACCCAACTCGATCTAAAATCGGGTTACACATTTTTGACCCGAGCTAATTGAATTTTAGCAGCTAACCCGACCCAAACTGCCATTTTCGGGTTGGGTCGGGTCGGTTCGGCCTGGTTGGGTTAAAAGTGCCCACCCCTAATCGTAAGGGCCACTGTTATTCCTTACGAAAAGTTCAACCATGAAGACAACATCACGCATAATTACTGTTACTGTTACGTATTTTTATAGTAATTATAAAACTGTCCTAAATTCAATACCAATTAACTCTAAAGAAACAAAAATCGAACTAATAACTAACCAATGAACATGAAGATTACTATAAAAATGCTAATTTCGTGAGGTATAACAGTGGCCCTCACAATTTTTCGCTAGACAATGTACGGCAAAGAAGTTATATAAAGTTAGATCTAATATTAATCGAAAATCATATTTCATATTTTGTTCTTAACCACTTATATTTGCCAGTCTTTCTCGGCAATGAAGGATACCTTTCATTCTTAACCCTTTGAAACAAATTTTTAAGTGATGGGAAGATGATAAATGAGTCGTTTCCAAAGCAACCGCAACTTAAGCATTTTACCAACCTTCTGAGACATGTTGTGATACCGATAGTAAAACCAACAGTTAGATAGAGGTATACTTGATTTACCATGCGTGACAAAGTTGTATAAGTTAGGACTGGAGCTTAAAGGTGATGAAAATGGAAGCTGGTCCAAAAAAAAGATTGGGAAAGAGAAAGATTGGGAAATGGTTGCCATGGTTTGAAGTAAATAAATTACAAATCTCATACATTGAAATCTCTAACGAGAAAAAGCATATTCTCCGAAACATAATGGCTTTGGAGATATTTTACTATCCAACAAAATTTACATATGTCATTATACTAATCTGATGGATTATCTTATCGATACCACCAAGGATGTGGATTTGCTTGTTCAAAAAATGAAGTATTGTCAATCATGTGGGTGATTGAATCAATATCCAAGATGTTCAACAGACTTTGCTTACACATCGCATTAAGTGGTTCTCTATATTATGCAAATGTTGAGGAAATGAAAGCACACTATAGTGGTTCTCCTTAGGTAGAGTATTTAAGGAGTATCTCACCAAAATGAACGAGTTTTAAACGTTTGTCCCCATTAGCACCATCCTCATTTAGGCATCGTTTACTTAAATAGACCTTAACCTCTAGCCCATAATCTTGTCGAACCCCATCACGAGCTCACCTATTCCACTTACCTACCTTAAGCCCAGCCACAATACCAGCTTTGTCTTTAACTACAAAATCAGGCCCATTATCAATAACTTCTATAAAATTGGTCAGGTCCATCATTAGGTTCCTTAAAGCCTTTTGAAACTTCCAGCGCACCATCTACCTTCATTTCAACTATGTCCACTCTAGGTCCACACAACCCACCCCAGACTTTGGCCTCATACTACCACCATTGACCTCCAAAATTATATAGGGTTTCACATCAGAAAGATTATGTTTCTGATTAATTGCTTCCTTCTGCACAATCGATTTTATTTATGTTATCGTTTACTTAAATAGACCTTAACCTCTAGCCCATAATCTTGTCGAACCCCATCACGAGCTCACCTATTCCACTTACCTACCTTAAGCCCAGCCACAATACCAGCTTTGTCTTTAACTACAAAATCAGGCCCATTATCAATAACTTCTATAAAATTGGTCGGGTCCATCATTAGGTTCCTTAAAGCCCTTTGAAACTTCCAGCGCACCATCTACCTTCATTTCAACTATGTCCACTCTAGGTCCACACAACCCACCCCAGACTTTGGCCTCATACTACCACCATTGACCTCCAAAATTATATAGGGTTTCACATCAGAAAGATTATGTTTCTGATTAATTGCTTCCTTCTGCACAATCGATTTTATTTATGTTATCAGTCACTGACGTATAGTTATTTGTTTGTCATCTAAACTAGCAACTTAGAGATCATGGGAGAAAATGATAATCAATCTAGAGAGTGGTCAGTTGACATTGATCAGGAAAACAATTTGGAGGAAGTTTTGGAACTAGGGTCTGATTGTCGTATATATAGGGTTTCTCAATATCTTCGTAAAATAAATGAAAAAGCCTTTACTCCCGGTTTTATTTCAATAGACCCTCTTCACTATGGTAGTACAGAATTGATAGGAGTGGAAAAACAGAAAACAAGATTTTTGTCAAAATTTAAAGAACGAGTAAGTGCATAGAAATTGGAGGAATTCGAGACATATCTCCAAAATCAAGAGCAGCTAATCTGTAATCACTATTCAGTGACTTCTAAGCTTCCAATCAAAAAATTCTTAACAGTAATTCTACGTGATGTTGTCTTCATTGTTGAACTTTTCATGAGGTATACCACTGGCCCTTCTGAATTTTTGCTAAACAATGTGCAGCTAAGAAATAAGATTTTCACAGACATTATTAATTGAAAATCAGATTCCATTATTTATTCTTGACCCGTATTTTCGTCGACCTTTCCCAGCAATGAAGGATACCCTTCATTCATACATATTTGTCACACTTATTTTGCTTGTGAGAGGTTGAGATATGTGCCACCGTTTCCAACGCAACTGCAAATTAAGAATTTTACTAATCTCATGAGACATTTTTTGATACCAGTAGAACAATCAACAGGTTTGCCAGTAGAACAATCAATAGGTCCGCCAGTAGAACAATCAACATGTCTGTCACCGGATTTACAACAATTTTTTTGATATATCAAGCGCAACAAAGTTGTATGCATCGGGACTGGAGTTTAAAGCTATGAGGGAATCGTGGACCGAAATAACATTGGGAAAGAGTAAGAGTGGATGGTTGCCATGGCTTGAAATAACCGAATTACGAATCCCGCAGATTAGTATCTCTCCTTATACAGAGTGTGTTTTTAAAAACATTATGGCTTTTGAGCTTTTTTACTATCCAACTGATACTAAATTGTGTCATTATGCTGATATGATGGATCGTCTAATCGATACCACCGAGGATGTGGATTTACTTGTTGAAAAGGAGATTATTATCAATCGCTTGAGTGATGCTGAATTAGTAGTTAAGATGTTCAATGGAATTTGCAAAGACATCACATTAACTCCTCCTTATACTGAAGTAATCAGGCAAATGAAAGCACACTATAGGCAACCATGGAACCGTTGGAAGACCACCTTGAAAAGAACATATTTCAGTGATATTTGGACCAGCACTGCAAGCTTTGCTGTAGTTTTTATCCTGATTCTCACCATTATACAAGCTGTTTGCTCTATTCTGCAAATCAAGTGAAACTCCAAAGACAATGGGACAGTGCATGGTGTATCTTCTACATCTATGGACACGTAGGGCCTCATTCAAGTCGTAAATAAAGATTGAGTCAAGAATCAAGTTGGTTGGTTGTTAGAGTCACTTTGACATTAGCCAGTCAGGTTAGTTGGTCGTTAGAGTCACTTAAGAATTAGTCGTTCTGTTCCTGTTAGTGGATTAATTAGTGCAGTAGTGCTGCTGAAAAGTAGCAACAATTCTACAGACTTACAGATTTGTTTGGCATGTAATCAGTTAGTTGGTTGTTTTTGCATGTAATCAGTTGTAGTTGGCCTATAAATAGCCAGAGGCAAAGCTGAATAGATATATGAGAAAATATGATAATTTATTTACAGACTTCTATCTTCTTCTTTCCTTCTCTCTTTCTATGTTATTCTTTCCTTTCCATAAATAAATTATCATATTTTCTCATATATCTATTCAGCTTTGCCTCTGGCTATTTATAGGCCAACTACAACTGATTACATGCAAAAACAACCAACTAACTGATTACATGCCAAACAAATCTATAAGTCTATAGAATTGTTGCTACTTTTCAGCAGCACTACTGCACTAATTAATCCACTAACAGGAACAGAACGACTAATTCTTAAGTGACTCTAACGACCAACTAACCTGACTGGCTAATGTCAAAGTGACTCTAACAACCAACCAACTTGATTCTTGACTCAATCTTTATTTACGACTTGAATGAAGCCCTACGTGTCCATAGATGTAGGAGATACACCATGCACTGTCCCATTGTCTTTGGAGTTTCACTTGATTTGCAGAATAGAGCAAACAGCTTGTATAATGGTGAGAATCAGGATAAAAACTACAGCAAAGCTTGCGGTGCTGGTCCAAATATCACTGAAATATGTTCTTTTCAAGGTGGTCTTTTAACAGTTCTATGGTTGCCTATAGTGTGCTTTCATTTGCCTGATTACTTCAGTATAAGGAGGAGTTAATGTGATGTCTTTGCAAATTCCATTGAACATCTTAACTACTAATTCAGCATCACTCAAGCGATTGATAATAATCCCCTTTTCAACAAGTAAATCCACATCCTCGATGGTATTGATTAGACGATCCATCATATTAGCATAATGACACAATTTAGTATCAGTTGGATAGTAAAAAAGCTCAAAAGCCATAATGTTTTTAAAAACACACTCTGTATAAGGAGAGATACTAATCTGTGGGATTCGTAATTCGGTTACTTCAAGCCATGGCAACCATCCACTCTTACTCTTTCTCAATGTTATTTCGGTCCACGATTCCCTCATAGCTTTAAACTCCAGTCTCGATGCATACAACTTTGTTGCTCTTGGTATATCAAAAAATTGTTGTAAATCCGGTGACAGACATGTTGATTGTTCTACTGGCGGACCTATTGATTGTTCTACTGGCAAACCTGTTGATTGTTCTACTGGTATCAAAAAATGTCTCATGAGATCAGTAAAATGCTTAATTTGCAGTTGCGTTGGAAACGGTGGCACATATCTCAACCTCTCACGAGCAAAATAAGTGTGACAAATATGTATGAATGAAGGGTATCCTTCACTGCTGGGATAGGTCGACGAAAATAACCGGTCAAGAACAAAGAATGGAATCTGATTTTCAATTAATAATAATGTCTGTAAAAATCTTATTTCTTAACTGCACATTGTTTAGCAAAAATTCAAAAGGGCCAATGGTATACCTCATGAAAAGTTCAACAATGAAAACAATATCACGCAGAATCACTAATAAGAATTTTTTGATCGGGAGCTTAGAGGTCACTGAATAGATATTATTATTTTCCCCCCTGAGGTATACCCTATTGTTAAGATGAGGACAGGGTTTGGTCTTATTGGCCGGTCTCCCCCCTAAAATCAAACTTATGGTAACTGTCCCCATTCTGGCACATTTTCCATCCAGTCAATAGGGTATACCTCAGGGGGGAAAATAATAATATCCCTTATTTTAACACCATTTCATTAATAAAGAGAAAGCAAAACAGGGGAAAGAAAAACAGCAACAGTAAAAGCAAAGCAACAGGGGGAACAGAGCACAAAACCAAGAGAACTATAAAATAGATAAAATAAAAAATGTAGCTACAGAAAAAAGGAACATAAAACAAAATAAAATAGAATCAATCGATACTTGAATATTTCAGAATACAGTAATCCCACAAAGAATACAAAGAGACACCTGGAGAGAGAGAGAGAGAGAGAGAGAGAGAGAGAGAGAGAGAGAGAGAGACCAAATTCAAAAAACTAAAAACCCTAATTAGAATAACAATGACCTGATCTTTCCTTCTCCCTCCTCTTTTTCTTATATAGACTTATCAACTTATCAAGTGAGTCAGCACCAGAGGACAATTGTAACTTGCCACTAGAGATGCACATTTTTCCCCGGGGCTCCAATTCCCCGTGTCCCCATCCCCATCCCCATTTGGGGATTTTTTTTTTTGTGGGGAAAAATGGGAAAATGGGGAGGTATGGGGATGATTTTCATCCCCAAATTGAAATGGGACCCCTCCCCCTCCCCATTTCTCTATTTTCCTCACAATTATATTAAAATGGGGATAAGGATAGGGATGGGGATGGGGATGGGGGGGAGGTCCCCCATCCCCATTTCCCCATTTCCCCCAAGCATATATAAATATAATTATAATATATATATATATATATTCTTTGAAAACCTTAACTCCCTAAATATATATACACATTTACTCTTAAATTATTATTTTTATTATTATTGAAAAGTTTGTTTTTTTAGTTTAATTTATAATTTTTAATCAAATGAGGAAATTGGAGAATGGGGGAAACGAGGGAAATTGGGAAATTTGAAAAAAACGGGAAAAAACGGGAAAAAATAGGGAATTGGGGGTGGGGATGGATACAGGTCCCCCCAAAATCCCCCATCCCCATTTTCCCCAAATGGGGAAATGGGGGGGATGGGGGAAGGGTCTAGGAAGTGGGGATAGGGATGAGGGGACCTATATCCATCCTCATTCCTCAAACATGCATCTCTACTTGCCACATTGGATTCTTCATGTGACATTTTCAGCTCATCATAGTGTATTCTCTCTTATATAAATATAACTTTGAGCCTTAAAATTTCAGTCAACAACACTGAAGAGAAAATACATGGAATAGACCAGACCAGACCTAATCCATTTACTTTTCCTCATGTTTTTAATGAATGCTTCAATGCATCTACATACATGCCTTTAATGAATGGAAACTAAATCATGGAATGGAACAAACAAATCCTAATCCGGCAATCAAAACAGTGGACTGGTTAGCTGAGATTGAAAACCTTAACATTAAAAATGGTTCAGCAGGCAACAGGGAGGCCGCCGACCCAGGCTTCTACAAAACAGTGGACCCAGTTTCTTTAATAGAAACAGCTTTTATTATTTAAACAAAAACATACCAGCTTTTTTTTTTTTTTTTTTGACAGCTCACTTGAGCAGAAACAAGAACAAAGGAACCCATAAACAACAAGGAAACAAACAGAGCTAAACAGAGAAAGGGAAACTAAACACAAAGAACAAAACTAAAGATATCTGTAGGGACTCTCCAAGGGAGGCCTCTTTCCATACAAGATCAGCTTTTATTGAAGGAGTTGATTCTCATTATTATTTTTTTGAAACAAAGTAGCGAAACAAAATCCTAGCATCTGGTGAAACAAAATTGAAGAAACGTGAAAGAGGAAGGAGAAAGTGAGAGGTGACAAACGAGGATGAGGTCTGAAAGGAAAAAAAAAAGCCTTGAAAAGAGGGATGAGATGAAATGATGCATGTTATATGAAAATATTGAAGGAGTTAAACCGATAAGGCTCTGCACTACTAACAAAGGCGTACATATTAAGACAATTTCATTCCCAGCACCGAAGTGTACACAAATGGCTTTAAGATGATTCATGATTCCATCTTTTGGTGGGTCAAAATTTAAAGATGATTGAACAATTTTGCATTAGATACCAAACTTCCTTTATTGAACTTTATTATTTGGGCCCTTAGCACAATTAAAATCTTTATAGATAAAGTCAAAATATTCATTATTGTTCCACAAACGTTTTCGAAGACAGACCAATGCAAGAATCATAGTCACAGAAGTTGGTGTTTCTTATTTATAGCGACTCTCACGTGGTTCTAGCTTCAAAAGGCAAACTACTTTAATATGGATTTCTGGATCTACAAAGAACATGATATGATACTAATTGGAAAGTTTACATGTAATAATAATAAAAAATCTAATTGAAAATGACAGCCCTTTATAAACAAGAATTAATTAGCTGCCTAACTTTAAATTAATTATGCATTTAATTGATTAATATTTTCCAATTATAAAGTAATTAGTGTGGTAGGGGCGGTCAGTTCAAAGCTAACTAAATGAGCCAGATCATTTATCAATCAATCCAACCCACCAACAAGTCTTTGGAGATGTGTTCAATAAAGAAGAAAGTGACAAGACAGTGCATAAGAAAATCAGGCCAAAATTGAAAATGACAACAAGTGTTTTAATTTTAAAAAAATAAAATAAAATTGTGAAATGGAAGAAGGGATTTACCATGAAACTGAAGATTGAACCCAAGCCAATAGCAAGAAATTTACCCAGATAAGAATCACCAATGATAGCACCCAAAGTGGGCATGAAATTGGTAGCAGCAGACCAGACGAAGAGAATATTACTTCCTTTGGCAGCTCCTATATGATACTCTCTCATCAAGTACAGTATCATGTTTGAAACCAGTCCATAGCTTGCCACCTTCTCAAATGCCTCATTTGCTGCTCATCATCATCAATTCAAAAACACCACACAAAACAAAAAAAAACAAAAAAAAAAACAAAAAAAAAAAAAAAAATCAAATCTTGAGCATCACAACTTGAGAGATCACAGAAAGAAAGAAAAAATTTAAATTGGGTTTGTTTGACATAATGTGTAGTGTTTGGATGCTTGATTTGCTTCTTCATAAAGAACCCAGAAAATAAAAATCCAAACTTTGAGTAAAAAAGATCACAAAAAAACCATATGAGTGTGCAAAGTAGTACCTATAATGAAAGGCATGGTAATCATGCCACCCTTTCTTCTTCTCCTGGGAGAGTGTAGCTGCAGCTGTTGTTGGTCCATGTTTTCTCTTTGATCTGAAATGGGTTGTTCAATTTTCTCATCCATTATTGAAGTACTTAGTACTCTAGTCTCAGTTTCACAAACACAGACCAGAGAGAGAGAGAGAGAGAGAGAGAGTGAGTGAGTGAGTGTTTGAGAATTGAGAGAGAGAGAGAGAGAGAGAGAGAGAGAGAGTGTGAAATGATGCGAAGTGCAAAATGAGAGTTTATAGGAGTAGGAGGGAGCAGAGGAGTAGGAAGACTGTCAGAATTCAGACAACAAATATATCTTTTTTTTTTTTCTTCTTCCTCTTGCTTGCGTGTGGTAACTGCTATATGAGTAAGAGACCACTTTTCTTGTTTCAGTACATCAAAATATTTCATCCAATCCAATTCCTATCCATATTTAATTGTTGTTTTCTACTTCACATTTTATAACTTTTGTTTTGATTTTTTTTTTAATAAATAAAAATAAATTATTTTAATAGTTTGGATGAAATTTTTAGAATAAGATATAACTTTGATCCTTAAAATTTCGGTCAACATTTTCTATGTGTTAAAAGCATTATACTGTAATTTAATTCTAATTAATACCAAAAATTATTATTGCAGTTTCGATACCCATAAAAAGGGAATTGCTTGGGGTCAGTACCCATGGTACTGCCCATAGAGATATTTATAGATTATTTGATAAATAAAATAAATTATAAACGAAAAAGATGAGGTTTTAATTAAAGAAAATGGATGATAAAGAATGAGAATTCTAGTGATATTTGCATTGTTTTTATTTTTATTTAGATTTTAGAAATTATTTTATGTTCTTTTATTTTTTTTGTTTTGAGCATATTTTTCCCAATAACATTGCCAAACACATTTTGTAAGTTATTAATTTAATTTCTATATATATATATATATATATATAATTATCACATGTACAAAAAAAAAACAAAAAAACAAAAAAACAAAAACTTATTTTTGGAAAAAATCTTAAGATATGTTGATTATATTTAGAAATTTATATTTAAAAATAGAACTAATTGCACAAACACCCCTGAGTTTAGGCATAATTGTATATATATATATATGGAATTTTACCCATAATTGCACAAACATCCCCTATAATTAGTTGACTTTATTAAATCTAACCATTGACCAGAATTTTAACCAAAAATGACTAAAGTGCCCCTAGCTACCTATTTTATAATTAATTATATATATACTTTTTCTTTTACAATTTATATAAATACTTAAAAAAATAATTATATATATACTTAAAAAATAATTATATATATACTTAAAAAATAATTATATATATATTTAAAAAAATAATTACATATATACTTAAAAATAATAATTATATATAATACTTAATTTATTTATTTAAAAAAATGGATTATAAAATATAAAAAAATGGATTAAAAAATGGATTATAAAAATTGTTAAATAAATAAATTAAGTATTGTATATACTTATTATTTTAAGTATTGTATATATATATATATATATATATATATATATATATATAAATTGTCAAAAAAAAAGTACATATAATTAATAATAAAATAGGTAACTAGGGGCACTTTGGTCATTTTTTGGTTAAAAATGTGATCAATTGTTAGATTTAACGAAGTCAACTAATTACAGGGGATGTTTGTGCAATTATGGGTAAAAATTCTATATACATGCAATTATGCATAAACTCAAGGGCGTTTGTGCAATTAGTCCTTAAAAATAATACATCTTTGTTCACAGAATCACGTGGAGAGAAAGAGAGGAAGTAGTACCCATATATTCGCAGGTCCCCCATAATCATTTTCACCATTTTTTATTTATTTTTGTCATTTGTCTTTACATATAGATGGGACTTGACTATTCTGTTAGTGTAATGGTTTTCTTATCTATCAAATAAAATAAAAAAAAAAGGATGGGACTTGACTTGTGACTGGCAAATTTATTAAAAGAAACAAGCTCCTTTACTCAAACTTATCCAACATGTGATTTCTGGGAATATGGAAGGAGAAAGACAGAGTAAAAGCTGGGAGTGTGTGTGCATTTTCATGATTATAATCAAAGAAAATATTTTGTTCTTTAGTTTCAATATTTTCATATGAGAAAAAAGTAGTCACCAATTTCTCAGAAACCGAACAATGATTCCCTTAAGAAAACATCACACTAGAAGAGAATAGCAGGCAACAAAGAACAGAACAAAAACATTATATAAGAAGAGAGTGAGCACCTTCAATTCTCTGAAGAAGTTTCTTAACTTTCTGCTTACAACTATCACAGTGTATGTTCACTTTGAGAACGCAAGTCTGCTCCAGATGATGAAAACAACAAACAACAAACAACAAACAACAAAAAGTTTCTTGAGAAAAAGACCAACATTTAACTTTCCTAGAAAACAAAAACGCAACTAATAAACGAAAAAAAAAAGAAACAGAAAAAGAAAACTCAAAAAAGAAGAAAAATGTATGCACCTGGATCTTGAGTAGCTTAAAGTCTTCTTCTTTAGTCATTTCTCTTGAGTGTTTGTTGTTTGTAATCAGAGTCTCTCTCTCTCTCAAGTAAGGAAGAAAAAAAAAAGGTATAAAAAAAGACTCTTAAGCTAGTGGGGGGGTTATTTTAGAGCATGTGAGTTTCTACCTCACTTGAAAAAAAGACTTCTGCTTCTGCTTCTTCAAATGGAGAAAAACTTACATGCACCTCGTGCAACACTCACCACATGCTGAGTGTTGCACCCCAACCAATCAAAACTTGACACCTCATCCAACTCATCCAACTCAACCAACTCTGCCATCCAACTCACCCTCCAACTCAGCAGACCACCCACCTCAACAGGAGCAGAGGACGACGGCGGCAGGAAGCGACGGCAGCGACGCGATCGGAAGGGTGCAGCGACGACGGCGACGACACGGCGACGGCGACGAGGGACGAGCAGCGACGACGGCGACGGGATCTGGACGGTTTCAGCCGTCCTCCTCCACTCTCACCACCGCCACACCCTCCAGCTCCTCGGCGGCTCTTCGCGTCGCCGTCGTCGCTGCACCCTTCCGATCGCGTCGCTGCCGTCGCTTCCTGCCGCCGTCGTCCTCTGCTCCTGTTGAGTTGGGTGGTCTGCTGAGTTGGAGGGTGAGTTGGATGGCTGAGTTGGATGATTGGATGAGGTGTCAAGTTTTGATTGGTTGGGGTGCAACACTCAGTATGTGGTGAGTGTTGCACCAGGTGCATGTAAGTTTTTCTCCTTCAAATGTAGTAGTTTAGTTTTCAGAAATAAACAGAGCAAAAGCACATGGGTGTTGGAGAGCTTCTTTATAGAGAGTTTTAAAATGCAAAGAAGGAGAAAATCAAAGAGAAGATATGAAATAAAAATGGAAGTCAGAGGAAGAGAGAGAGAGAGAGAGAGAGATCACTGAAATGATGTGATTTAACGTTATAAACTGAAACAATAAAAAGAAACAACAGCGACTTGACAGGCCGACTTCTATCCCTGTCCTGTTTGTCACAGGTTTCTCTCTCTTTTTTTTTTTTTTTTCTTTTTTTTATAGTTTATTTTCTTCTTGTTGTGACTTGTGTTTGTGTGGTTGTGTACGTGAGAAGAAAGAAAAACAAGATTTTTTTATTAAAAAAAAAAAAAAAAAATTCCAAGCCCCGTTCTAGTGTTCTACTGTTCTACTGTTGATTGAGTGAGTGATGGTTAACCGTTAACATCAATAGTATACAGAAAATAAATAAATCCCTTAATTTCATTTGGATCCTTAACTTATCATTGTGCATGATATTTTTGTACTCATCTTTGTATTTTGGGTTTTCTAGACTCTAAAATTTGAATAATTCATCATTTGAGTATTGACGAAAGGCGATTAAAGACCATTTTACCCCTATCATTCAATTAAGTGGGTTTGAAAGTCGACTTTACTCCTAAAAATATTAAAATATCTAATTTAATTACACAGATTTTCTACTTAAATCCAAAATTTTCTTTTGAGTGCCTTTAGAAAAACTCTATTTTCAAGCAATGCTAATGGCATGAGGATATAGTCTTAGAGAGATTTATCGATGATCATGGTCACCTACTGAAGGTACTGACCCCACCAATGGGGTGTTGCCATGTGGTTTTTTTCTCTTAACGTTTTACATTTATCTCATTACATTTTTCACAAATAGACTATATGGTAAAACCTCATTGGTTGGTCAGTACCCAAGTGTTGTCCTAAAAAAACTGGAGCAACCTATCCTTCTTGGCTTTTTCAATGTGGTTGTGATCAACCAAATTGGAGTAAACTTGGCCGACTTGAATGGTAATTTGTAAAATCTTCTCCAATTTATAGATTATTTTTATTTTCTTTCTCAAGATTATCATTTTGCATTATTTATTGTTCATGATAATGACAGGAAACGTAGTGCTTGCAGCAGTAATTTCAACAGTAATTACAGTTTCTTTACTAATAAAGTTTACTCTATGGAGTTCAAAGAAGGGCAAGGACTTTAGCTTTCTAAAACAAATACTGTTTTTTGGCTTGATTGTTGTTCTCATTGCTGGTCTTGCACAGGTAATTAAATTAATTAATTTGTTTTTACAAAACAATTAATTATTAATTCTAGTAAATTAATACTTTGGAAAACAATTTATTATAAATTAATTTTCCGTTATTGTATATATATGCAGATTAAGAATCCAGGTCCAATTCCTGTTGCTGTGAATACTTGGGTAGGTACTGTGACATTCTTGGGCTATATTGCCTGTGACACTCAAAAGCTCCTTAAACATGGTGGCCGTGGCAACGAAGAAGACGACGAACTTGTAGAGACCTCTCTTGATCTTCATGTGGATATTAGTAGCATCTTTTCCAGGGCACTGAAGATTATTCAAATATTTTTCAAATTAAGCTAATAAAGTTGGATTATTTGATATATTACACAGCTTATTATCATAGGCTGACTGAGAATTTTTTCCAGTGATTTTGTTAAGATTAAACTAGACTTGCCAGGTGGCAGCAGCAGCTATCTTTTATTCAACATAATTTTAGTTTAATTTCTGACATTTAAGTCTTTTGATGTTATAAATATGGTTCATGCTTAAATTTAGCTAAAATAGTTTAAATATATTAGGAGTTCTAACAATATATATATATATATATATATATATATATTTTTATGAAAATTAAAATTTTTAAGTTGATGATTTTTATTGATATCAATCAAAATTTCTGAGAAAAAAACAAACTTGACTGGAATAAAGGAATCCTGAATTAATTATAACATGACGAGACGAGATTAGTCCAGTGGTACCTACACCACGAGATTAAGGGTTCAAGTCTTCCCTAAAAAACCTTTAATTTATATAATAATATAATATTTAAAAAAAAAAATTGATTATAACTGAGAAAAAAGTTCAAACTACCCAAAAAGAAATTTAAGTTATTGATAAAAACTATAAAAAAAAAATCCTAAACAAAAATTTTTGAAAAAGAAATTTCAAAAAAAGAAATTCTCAAAAGAAAGTGTCATACATTATAAGTTATGTCCTCAACTATTAACTAACTTCTAATATTCCTAGTAGATTGTGAGGATTGGAAAATTTGGGGCAATTAGGGATTTGGAGAGAACCCCCAAAAGGTTCGACCTTGGCATTTTATAGTGATTAGGACATCTGTTATAGTGTTGTCAATGCAAAACGGTGCGTTTTACTACCTATCGTAGTAGTAAGTGTTGTTCCTTTAATTCCCGATAAACAGCACCGTTTGGTTGCTTGATAGAGTCCATTGAAAGGTTTATTTGGACCTGCGGTAGGAAATTCTTTCCCAAGAGTCCTACGTTTTCCATTTTAAAGAGTCTGTAACAACCATTTGGAAATCATGAAAAAAAATCCAAACCATGCTCTCTAACCCTACTCGTATCCGTCCCGGTTCCTTTCTCATTCCTTCTCCGACCAAACTAGACCGTAATTGTCCGTCCAGTCAGGTCACGATCAATCAGGTCAGGTTCACAAGAATAACCAACACTTTCCGGTGCTTCTCTCTCGTCCACCACCATTACCACCAGCATGTAACTTCTCACGCAAGTCTTCCCAAGAAAAGCATCGTCATCACCACCACCACCGGCCTACAAACACCATCACCGAAAAACAAAGAAACAAAATTGTACGTATCTCGAACGCCTGTCAACCAAATCGACAATATTAATGAGATACTAGTGCCAGCTGCCAACACCGAGGTTGAAATAGGACAAAGAGATCGGTTCCTGAAAAAGGTGTACTGTATTTTGGGGGCTGAGTTGCTGTTGGGTGCTCTTGTTTACGGAGTCTCCGAGATGTTCCCTCCAGTGGCAGCTGCCATTACCCATAATTTCCATGTTTTCTCGGCCATCTTCGGGATCGGCAGCTTCTGTAAGCAAACTTTTGAAGTTATAATTAATTAATTATTAAAGACAATTTTTTTGTGCATACTTCAATATGAAAAGATAAAACTTATGTTTTTATTCCAACTCTAAGAAGTCCCTTTAATTTAGCATGATTAACTAGTTTAAATGTTGTTTATAAGATCATATAAATTGAAATAAATAAATCCATTCGATAAGTACTTTAGTTATTATTTGATTGCGTAGTCACGATAGAAATTGGTAGAACAAATTTAGAATATTCGGTAGGGGATACGATTTGAACCCACGATGGTAAAACATATTTAGGATTTGTGGAAGGGGATACGATTTGAACCCTTGATGAGTTGAGTGTATAATAACCATGACATGACATTCTTACATGTATAATCAATATATATACGAAAATTATTAGATGTAGGATTTCACATATGGAATCATCGACTGCTATTGGTGGTAATTTAATAACTAACTGTAGCAATCGATGATTCCGTGATAGGCTAGGCACATGTCAAAATGTGTTTTAAGTTCAAATTTTCGATTTTATCAGGTGGTTGATGAAACTCTGTATCTTGATAATTCAGATTGCAAACTTTTTGTTGTTTTATTTATTACCAACATATATATATATATATATGCTCAAAAAATTTGCAGTTATGGTGGGCATGCTGATCTTCTCTAGAAGTACAAAAAAAATTGCAGTTATGGCGGGCATGCTCTCGTCCAGGAAAAAAAATTTCCTGATGTTAATCTGTTTTGGACTCATTAGTGTAGGTACCATAGTCCCTCTTGGTGCAGTCTTAGCAGCTCTCAGTGGTTTGTATTCGATCTTCATCCATTTATCAACGAGATTTATTTTCTTTCTGACCTTATTGCATTTGGATGATGGTCACAGGAAAAATGGTGGCTGCAAGTGTAATTTCTACCTTAGCTATGGTTTTTGCACTAAAATGGTTCACTTTCTGGGCTTCCAAGAAGGGCCAGGACGCCTTCTACCTTCCCATTTTCATATTTGTTTGCATGATTGTTGTTCAAATTGCCAAGCATTTACAGGTTTACGTCTCACTTTTTTCTTCAACTACTTCTGTTGATCTCTTCCAAAGAAAATGATTTTACTATTTCAATGCCAACTTACTTGACTTACAAGTTTTATATGATTATATATGCAGATGAAGAACCCAAACCCTATCACTTTTACACTGAATACTGGATTGGGTATTCCAGTTTACTTGTGTAGTATCATATATGACACAGATGAGCTCGTGAACCGCTATCAGGAAGATGACTATGCTTTTCGCTCTTTCTGTCTTCTTATGAAGATATCGAACCTCTTTTTCAGGATAATGGAGGTTCTCATTATACTTTACGACTATCGAAACATGGAGATCATACAGATGCTACAGAAACTACATAAATTTTAATTAGTAGAATTCTTATATCATAAAAAACAGAGTGGTAAACTGAGCAGGACTAGTATGACAGAAGGTGAGAATGGTTGGGACTAATACGATTTCTTTTCTTTTCCTCTGTCTCACTCATGATTCTCTTTCAATATGTGAGTGAAATTCCGGTTAAGAAGATTTTATCAAAAATTTAAAGCACATTCAACAGCAGCAACATGTGCAAGGATATGACCACGACAATTGCATAGCTCATGGAAACAACTCCCAAGTATTTGAAGCGCTCATACGAAGATCACGAACTATTAATCATGGCAAAATGACCAGACATTCAAAATTTGTTCCAAACAGCAAATAATGAAATCTATATTAGACAGAAGATAAAAAAAAAATGGCATTGGGGGAGTGGGGAAACAGTACATGCTCGAAAAAAGTTCTTGTAACACAAGTTTCCTCCCAGCAGATATCCCAACACATTCTTGTGAGAACTTGCATTATAAAGCTAAAGAACACACAAAGATCTTGTATCAAAGTAATTCATATTTATAAGAATCATCAACAAAGGGTGACAGTAATTCGAAATTTCGTATCCAATGATTGCTTAACTTTCTATGCAGAAAAGAAAACAAGGGAAATATTTACGTAATAAATTACAATGATGAAATAATCAGTAATGGCACATATACCTTACTATCCTGAGAGTAGAATATCCCATGCGATTACTTCAGAACACTTCTGTCCTGATATTATGATTCAGTCACGACTTAACCCGTTGATGATCCTCATCATTATCATCATCATCTTCAATATCCCAACTTAAATCCTCATCTTCTTCTGTAGCACTCAACCGCTTTTGCAAATCCACTCTACTCGTGCTTCCAACAGCATCCCCATCTTTATTCTCATCGCTGCTCCCAGTATCCTCAATCTCATCCCACCCAAGGTCCTCCTCCTCGGGCATCGAAGGCTGAGTTGGTGTCGACACCAAAGACACATCACTATCCTTGCAAGACTCACCATTCTCCACCTTCCCCTCAACAATCACCACTTTCTCATTGTCATTTTCTTCAACCCCGGAATCCCCATTCTTGGAATCCTCCTCAACATCGTTCTTTTTCATTGAACTTTCATTGGAATCCCTCTTCTCGACCTCTATAGTACCACTCAATTCACCTTTAACCAGAGACACACCACTCTCATCATCATCATCAAAATCCCAACTCAAATCCTCTTCTTCATCCATAGAAATAGCTCTCTGTACAAGCCTAGATCTCGCCTCCTCCGCTTGTGTCAACTTATGAACCCTATAAAAATACCTACTCCAGAATGTTTCTTCATCAACAAGCTCACTAGCACACACAACCTCTTTATAAATCTCTCCAACGACACCATTTTCACTAACCAAATTCTCAATTTCTCTACTTCTCTCATCATCATCCAACACAAACCCCTGTCTCCATCTCTCATACTCCTCTAAATCCTCCGGTTCAGTACAATAAGTGTCGTAATTGCACTGAATCGCATTCAATTGCATCTCAAAACGACTGTATTTTTTCACATCACTCAATCTTCTACTACTATTACTATAATTATTATCAGAATCAGAATTCTCATGATCTATTGACGGTGTTGTGAGATTGAGCCTACCTTGAGAAATGATCTCGGCCGTCGATTTCCAGACGGTGATCCCGATATCGTCAATGGCTTGGCCAACGGATTCGAGCGACTCTTGCGCAACGGAGGCGCCGATCTCGAAGGAAGCAGGCAGGTCCTTGACGGCGCGTGAGGCCACTTCCCGGATCACGTCGGTCTCTTTCTTCAACCCGGATCGGAACTCCTCGAAGTCTTTGCGGTAGTTCCCGATCACCGACTCCGATTTGGTGGCCAGGGTTTTGATGATGCCACCGCCGGTGCTCCATATACTGTTCGGATTCGGGTTTTCGGATCCCGACGAGTCTTCTTCGGAGGTGGGTTCTGAATCTAACTCGGTGGCAAACATGGACTTGAAGAAATCCATTGAAATTGTGAAAAAAAAAAGAGGAGGGTTTTACAGAGGTGTTTGAAATTGAGAGTGAGAAAGGAAACAGACCACACAAAGAAGAAGAAGCCAGAAACGTACGATAAATGAATAATATAATCTTTATATATATCGGCTTCCATATTGTTAATTTTATTTGATAAAGAAATTAACCAAACTAACTGATATGTTTAGTTTCAAAAATTACTATAGAATTTGAAATCTCCAAAAATTAATAAAAAAAAAAGGAATGTTCTCTACTTCTCTTTGGTTAAATTTTTACCTTTATTTTTTTTAATATTTTTTAACTACTATCTTAACAAAATTAAAAAAAAAATTAAAAAAAATTATTCTTTGTGATCTTCTACAACAACAATTAAAGATTTTAGAATCCATTACGTTTGATTTTTTAAAAGATGTTTAATGGAGACTGCAAACAATGGACAGGTGTTATTTCAACAAATTACATGCTCCTATTTTGGCTCAAAACGCCTGTTATTTGGTGTCCAAATTGAACCTTGAAATGCAATAGACTGCAAATTCGATCACTTAAAATCAAATCTCAATAAGCATTTCCAGACCTTTTATGTAACAATATGTACGATATTAATCGACACTTTCGACACGAGAAGATTACATAGGGACAGTTGTTCGTGTATGTATATCATGTCGGCAAACTGTGAGCGCAAAATCATTACTATGGAACCAAGCGATTGATATTAAACATAAAATCTCATTACAGAAGGAGTTACAAGCAACTAGGGAATGGGAACCTAGGAGTCGAGATTAGGGAGACGAGATACTCTTTCTATTTCTGCGATAATCAGTTCTTTTTCCTCTTCGAATTGTTCATCATCAGCGCCTGCAATTGACAATGTAATATGAGATATGAATTTAAAGGGAAAATGTGAATTCATAGAGGGTGATTTCTAAACTCAATTTTGGTCATAAATTTTGTGCACCAGGTGTGTACCAGTGTGTGCCAGTGTGCCACTCTTAAAAAAAAAAAATAATTACCTTTACCAGCTGATAGATTTTGAAGCAGTTCCAGCAACTTTTCATGGTTTCTTGCCAGAATAGCCTTCACTTCACGCGGCTTGTTAGGATTAGCAACAAATACCTACATGTGAAATCAGGAAGGGAGAAGAACAACACATTAGCGATCTAGACAGGAAAATGTGCACAGAACAGTACACTAAACTTGTTTCATATTCACAAAGCGAAATCTTCTTTATTTTCGGGTGGAAGTGATTCCTCAGGCGAATTGAAATATATACACTAAAAGTGAAATGCATTATTAGTTCAAACAGTTGAATAGTATTGCATCACATAAATTTGAATGCCTAAACTATAACTAGCATGAACAATAACATAGGAAAAAATAAATAAGAACGCAGGAAAACAATAGAAATATTATCACCTTGAAAATGTGGAAAGCAGAAATTTGAATGTTTTTGCTAGAATCCTGCTCAGACACAAAAGAATAATTAAAAACGCAAATAGAATCAAGGTTATCAATGCTACAACCCAAAGTGTGTGTCTGTGTATATGAGAAACAAATCTATCAGAGCTTGGCCAGTTCATGAGTTCATTCACAATCAATATTATCAGCTCGAAGTTTGAATGTTCAAAGAGGCAGACAAGAACAATCTTATCACACAGACGATAAAACACAAAGTTCAAAAGGTCAAAAAAAAAAAAAAGACATTTAACAACCCCTACCATAGCCAAAACAACTAAAAACTCTAGGGTCTTAAAAACAGAGACACCACCCAGCATTCACCAACCTATCAATAGGAAGTAGAACTGTAGAAACCCACCTGATTGATTTTGTAAAGGGTTGTCTAAATAGCCTTAATTCATTGTTTGACTTCATCTCACATTTAAGAAGCTATTCTTCAGGATGATATACCACACAAGTGATGAAACTAAAAGCATCAACTGATCAGATTAACGACAGCCAACAGTTAAATTCCATGATGATGTCAATTTATACAATTTGAATTTAGAAACATCTTTAAATAGGCATAATATTGAAATGAAACAAAGCACATAATAACTAAAAGACAGCCCAAGCTGAAGAACATAAAACACACACACACAGAAAAATACCAAGAAATTCCCAACTTCTTTCACTATGGATGGAATGATGCATACTGATTTTATACTATAAAGCTGAAAATTAAAGCTGATGAATTAATAATGATTATTACATAAACTTAATTACAGAAAAGAACCACAACACAATTGACCATGCAGACAAAATAAAACCAAAAGGAAGAAATATGATACCTTCAGCAAAGTCATCATGACTTTCAAATACCGAACTTCTGAAATGTAGCGCTTCATTATATGGGAATTTGGAGACTCCAGAAGAAAATCCGAGAGCAGCTAAAACCAATCCATGCACATTTTATGATTGATAAATCTCGTAGATTAAAAAGGTAGCAGAGAGCAAACGTGGAAGATCTTTAGCCAGAACTAACCTTCAAAGATTGCCGTCTTGTTACATAGTTTGGAGATGTCAAAAGTTTTTCATATACATCAAAGAACTGGAACAACAGAATCTCATCAGATATGCTAAAAAACAGGAACTTAGATGCTTTATTTAGCCATGAACATTGTTTGGTGGGAAACACTCAATCTAGATTAAGTGTTTTGAAGATATACTCGACCATGATCGAGATACCCAGCAGAAATAAAGTGAAAGCATACCTCATCATAATGACCAGTCAAATATTCAGAGACCACAGTTTCATGTCTAGTAAGCAGCTCCTGTCAACCATTAGCAAACATGGGCTGAAAGATTCAAGGTAAATGCATATAAAGTTATAAACACAAAACTTATAAACTATTAATTCTGACCTTAAAGGTGGAGAACGCATCAGAAGAAACATCAAAGGTAGGTAATTCAACGAATTTGAAGAACAACTGAAAGCTTGCAGACTCTATAATGTATCTGAAAAATCACTACCAATTTAACATTGGAAAAATGATAAAAGTATAGAGTGGGACAGAAATATTGCATCTGCAACCAGAGCAGCAACTATTGTTATGGCAAATATTGTAAGTAAAAACAACATACACAGCGACCAAAACTAATCGAACGAAACTTTAAAAAGAAATTCAATCACAAAAATTCTCAAAAGAGAATTACATGCATAAGCAATTTTCAATAAATAAATAAAACTTTAAATTAACTTGTGGCTTTCGTGAAAAGAAAAAGGAAGTAAAAATCCAAACAATTTCCTAGCATAGAATTTTGATTTGCAATGCTCTATTTCATTTTTGGTTCTTTTTTCGTCTTTTTGTTTCAGGATCTCTATGTTATTGAGCCCTAACAAATATAAAAACCATTTTTTATGAGTCAATGAAAAGTTAAAAATTTATATAACTTAAAACACATATAACTTTAAATTAAGATAGAACCCTTTCTTTGTTGAGTTCCTCTTTTTGAACGGAGCATTTTTCTTCTTGTCTGGGGAAAAAGCAGTTTCTATATAATGATGATTGATGCATTACCCTCACATTCTTATGACAATCCCAAGGTTTCACAGATGTAATCTAAAATGTCTTGCATGTAATACAAGGATGAAATTAATTTCTAACTAGTTGGTTTCAAGCATACTTAACTTACTACAGGAGGCCCTTTCCTAATAATGAGGACAACAATGATATAGATAATACACAAAACTGTAAGCTATCTGAGAATTTCAGAAAATGGAGAACATAACATGCATCAAACACAAGAACCACCAGAACCAGAATTATTATCATATCAATACTCTTTTCTAATCTTTAACATTCATATATAAAGAAAGAATAGAACAAAAAAATTTCACAGAAAATAATAATAATAAATTATTTTAGTAGCATTATTCACAACCATGAAAGTAACAGACAAGTAACAAGGATATCTTACTTTGCAAGTGTGGGAAATTTGATACACTCCCTCAACATATTTCCACAATTCACAGCAACTTCCTTGTTATCATAGCTGCTTGTAGCGGAATTAAAAAAGAAGTCACATTCAATGTTACCCTATTTAATTTGAATGTACAATTCAAATAAAGAATATAATTAAAGCAGAAGGCAATTAGGGGAAAGTTTTTGGCCAAACTAGCCAATCAAACAAATAGTAACCATGTGCATAATTAAACCATCTCTATACACACACATACATGCAAAATAAAAGTAACAACAATCAACATATGTACACAACTGCAAAATGACAAATAGTTTCACCATCATTGCTCCCCAAGTCATTCCAAATGATAGCAATTTATGGTTCCCCATGTAACCGCTCTAAATTAACCACATTGACATCATGTAGATAACAACAACATATGCTGCCAGGTAGAAGTGAACCCTTTCCCCAAATACAGAAATAAGGCACAACTGCTAAAGAAGAGAAAAAAGATAAAACATAACAGAACCTTACCAAACAACAAGAAAATCCAGCAATTCAAAATGGTTCTCAATGTACTGCACACAGCAATGCGTTGAACCAATCTTTTGCTTCAACAATATGGACCAGCAGTGGACTAAATCCTTTCTTGCCTATATCAAAAGAAAAGTAATAGTAAATAATTGAGGACAATTAAATAAGCTATATGCATGAGAGAGTCCAGGAAATCAATAACTTACCTCCCATCCCAGTATCGGCAACTTGTGAATTAGAAGGGCAAGAACATCCTCTTTACAAACTTCAGAGGCCAACTGTGAAACTTGTTCCGGGTTTGGTTCAACCTCTCCATCCCCAGAAAGCATACATCTCATTGTCGCAAAATTCTTTTCAACTTCTTCCAATGCCTTCAATAAATTTACAAAGGAAAAAGTATCAATATCCATAATTATAACAAGCACCAAAAATGACTGAAATAATCCAGAATTACTTAAAAAAAAAAAAAAAAAACTCATTTTTCCTGATTCTGCAACCTAGCACTGAAACCCTCTTGAGAAAACGATCTCACAAAATGCCTATGTAACAAGCAGCATGTAAGCTCAATCACCATTCCAAGTCCTCCTTCGACACCACTCCTTTTCAAAAGATTAAAGGTTTCAATTCCCCCCCTTTTACTTGAAACATTGCCACTTCCGAAAAGCAGAATACAGTCACTACCCACTTTTACAAGCTTAAATCTTGCACTCACCAGTCACCACTTATAGCATCCTTAAATTGTCATTTCAAATCTTTCTCTTTGAAGCGAAACAGAAAAAACAAATGCAATGTGAATGCAGCAATTGCAAATTATAGCCCTTAATGAACACAATCTTCATTTTGAAAGACATTCTCAGTACAAAATTTAATTTTATGAAAATTATTTGATAAAACCTAACAAATTAACTCCCACAACCTACATGTTGATTTCTTCATTTCTACCAAAATGCGACATATCAAAAATTTAAACAAAAAAATAGTTATCGATAACTCAATTTGCAAAAACAAACAAAAAAAAAAAACACATTACCTTTTCAAGGGCTTTAACTTCAACAACGGTTTTTGTGTCAAGGGCCATGAGGCTGTCCTTCGTTGTCTTCACCACCTCTAGTGGTGTTTTTGGCCTTGAGGGCTTGAAGAATGAGAACGACATAATCGATTACCGTTATCGATTTTCTTTTTCTTTTGATCGAGCTCACTCTGTTTTTTTTTTTTTTTTTTTGCTATTGTGTTTAGGTTTGTTGTAATAGTTTACAGTGGACATAGTTTTATAATCAGAACTAGACCAATCCAATTGAATTAACCGAAAATACGTGTTGGAGCGGAATAAACCGGTTTAAAAATGAAAACCGAATCAGATACGTTTTGATTGAAAACGAAAACCGAACCGATTCGAACCGTGTCATGGATACTTAGGCCTCATTTGTTTGGCCGTATTGTATTATATTAGGCAATTAAAATGTATTATTTTAATACATTTTAATTGTCTAATACAGCAAACACCATATTAACTAATAAATTATATTTAGTGGTATTAGGTTATATTGTATTAGAAAAAACACTTTTTTTTTTCTTTTCTTTTTTTCAATAAATAAGGAATATTGATAAAATATGTGTTATGTTGTTAATATTTTTTTTATAATTTAAAAATACATAGGAAAATTTTATTTAAATTTTTTGTTTCAATTAAAATAAATATTTATTAATTTTTTATATAAAAATATTTATTGATTTATTCATGGTAAGGATATTTAAAATTAATTATTAAGTATTTTTTTAAAAAAATTATATTTTTATAATATAATAAAATACAATAAAGTCATATAGGAATAACCTAATACGATATAATACAATGCATCACCAAACACGGCTTTGTATTAATTATAATACAGTCTAATACTAAAACAATACAATACAATACAATACAATATAGTCCAATACAATCCAATACGGTATGCCAAACAAGCCTTTAAAGTTTATAGATTGCCTGATTATGCACACGGTAAAATTCGCTAAAATAAAAAATAATAACAAAATACGAGGATTCGAAACGAGAAGTATATATATACGACCGAGATTGTTTGGAAGACTTGTATGTAATCCCATCGTTGGTTGAAAATTTATATAGCACTTTTTGGGGACTGATTTGTGCAATTAGCACCACTTTAATAACACTAGTTTAAATGGCATCAAAGATGGAATTTGGATAAAAATACCTCACTCTTCTATTCTTTTCTCTTATCGGTCCTTTACTTTTTTTCTTTTTCTTTTTTCAAAAACCTCCATTGATGGAGCTCAGAGCCTCATCAATGGAGTTGTCGCCGCCGACCGGTGAGTTGATCGACAAAACCATGGGGAAAACGTTCGTCGAGTGCCAATCGTTGTAACTGAAGTGTTCGTTTACAGTTTTGAGCTGTGTAGAGAGAGAAACGAAGCCAAACAGAACCGTCGTCGAACCTTAATCATCAAATCTATGACAATCCATCATGAATCTGACGAAACCGATGGCACCAACGAACTCGGCGTCGTCCGATCTTCCAGACTCAACTATCTCTAAAGTCAATCGGCGCCGTCATCAGCTCGTCACTTTCACCATTGATGGAGGTCGAACATAATAAGTCTCAAAAATTCATGAATTAAGTCTTGAAAATTCATGAGTAAGTCTCGAATAATCGTAATAAGTCTCGGGTATTTATAAATTAAATCTCAAATAAGCGTAATAAATCTCGGGTATTCATAAATATGTCTCAAAATGGAACAAATAAGTATTCATAAATTAAGTCTCGAATAAGTGTAATAAGTCTCAATAGATGAAGGAGAGAGAAAGTTTTAGAGAGAGAATCTGACTCTCTTGGCCGTGAAGGGAGTCAGTTAGCAACCGACGGTAGGGGAAAGAGAAGGGTTTTCCAGGAAGGTTTGGTCTATATCTTTGTAAACAATCTGAATCCGGTTATAGATAATTGTTGTTTGTGGGCTGTTTTCAAGCCTTTTGGGAGGGTGAGAGACGTGTATCTCTCTTCGAAAATCAATGGCCATGGAAGCAGATTTGCATTTATTCGGTTTGGAACAAGGATGGAAGCTATCAAGGTGGTGAAGATGACGAATGGCATGCTCAATTATGGATGGCCTGTTATCATAAAGGTGGTTGCGCATGATTGGAATCAAAGGCGAACAATGGCAAGGACTGAAGAGAGGAGGGCATTTCTGAGTTCGTCCTGTGAAGAATCAAGAGTGAATGAGCGGCCTCAGTTTAGCCATCTGGAGAGATGGTTATATCCAGAGGTAGTTGAAGGAAACAAATAGAAAGTTCAGGGCAGAGTTATGAGGGACAAAAATATGGTAAGGAATGACAAGGTCGTGGTGATATCTTGGGATGGTTCGAAGTATGAGGATGGGTGGATTGAGAGATGTGCAGTGGGGATTCTAAATGATTTTTCCCGTATTCAAAGTGTTAACAAGAGGTTATGCAATAGAGACTTTTCCTTCTCATCTAAGTATTTGGGGGACAAAAGTATTGTGTGGGAATTTGAATCAGAGTCTGAAAGAGATTGATTCATTAAAAATTATTTTTTCTGGGATGACTGCTTCTCTTCAATGGGGAGATGGACATATTCGGATGTTCCTAAGTCTAGATTGGTGTGGGTGAACGTTTCAGGTTTCCCTTTGAGATGTTGGTTTGATATTTTCTTCAAAAAAGTTGGATGGTCATTAGGAGAACCGGTTTTGTTAGCAGAGGAGACTAAGTCTAGAAGAAGGATTGATCGAGGCAGAATTTTGGTGCTAATTCTGCATGGGTATGTCTATCCTCGAAAGATTAGAGTGGAGGAAGGTATGAACTTGTTTGAAGTGATGATTGAGGAAGATGGGACTCCAGAGTTTTTTTAGCTAGAAAATTTTATGGGGATGAAGATGATTACAACACATGCAAGTTCGATTTTATTTCCAGATAAGGATAGTTCAGCTTGCTTTTCAGTTCAAGTTGATGATCCAGTTCCAGGTCCCTCACTTAACAAGGTTCATGATGACCAGATATCAGCTTTGAAGATGGCTTCCATGATTTCTTCTTTTGATTCTGATCTTGATGTCAACGCATTGGAGGAATGAATGGAAAATGATCAGGTCGTTAACAATGAAATGAAAATCTCCAAGGAAACAACTGACTCGAGTTTTAGCAACAAAAGCATTGATAGTGGGGTTGATGTTAGAAAGGAGTGTCGAAATTGCTTTTCTAAGCTAAGCATGGTCAATAAAGTTGGTGAGTGGTCAATTTCTGACAAAGACATGCTTGTCTCAAATGAAATTGAAAAGCACATGGGAGAGAGAAGTTATCAGCAAATGGAAAATGAAAAAGAAACAAGTCAACATATGGGATAGAGAAGAAATGATAATAGGGGAGAGGGAACCGAAAATGACATCTTAAAGCCAACAAAAGCTAATGGGGGCGCTAGCTCCAATGTGGGCTATGTTGGGGAGTCAGAAAATAGGGATGAGAGGGAGAAGTGCGATTTGGTGGGTACGAGAGATTTGGGCTCTTTGGGTAGTTTTGAAAGTATTTCGTCTAAGAGACGGAGTGTCAGGGTCTTTGGTTCAAAAGATGGGTCGTGTGGGGGTGTGGGTGTTTCTTATAACCAAGTGATTTATATTAATTTTAAAGAAGGCAAAGATTTGAATAAGGGTAATTTTGGTGATCCAGTTATTGATCTTTTTGTTGATCTTGGGGGTTTACATTTTGGTCGAAAAGGAAATATGGAGGATTCCGTAGATTCTTTGTGCTCATCTGTTGCAAGGCGAAGTAACAAGAATTTTTTCCCCTCAAGATCTCACCAAATGAAGACTAGTAGCGGGGCTCGTGGTATCGATTTCAATGCCGTAGATGATGTGATGATGGACCAATGTGTTAGTGGGAAAAATGTTGCCAAAAGGCTAATTTCTAGTTGCTTTGTCTATGGTGTTTTTCGGGCTTAGGCTAATGGTGGTTCTGTTTTTCGTTGGTTTGGTTTTTCTTTTTGTTGCTTGTTTTGCTTGTGCGTTTGCCCTTTAGGCCTCTTGTTTCCTTTTACGGTTTTTGCCGCTTGTTTTATAAAACTTGCCATTCAAAAAAAAAAAAAAGTGTAATAAGTCTCAGGTATTCATAAATTAGTCTCGAAATTAAAAACAATCTCAACATCGGCTACTGTTCATCTTCTCTGATTCGACAAACCCAAACCCAAACCCACCAATTCAAGATTCAAACAAACCCCCATTCAGATTCAACAAAATCACCATTCACATCAAATTGACAATAAAAACTAAATTGAAGACTCAAAATCAACCAAAACGAAAGTAATATCTCAAAATCAACAAAATCAAATTTGAAAACAAAACCCTAACAAAAGACTTTTTCCCATAAATATTGCTTTCAATCACCGTCGAAGTGTTCGTTCTTTACACAATGAAGGAAAAAAAAAAAAAAAAAACCTTGAGAGAGGTGAGTCCATTTGAGCAGGGAGGAAGAAAAAGAGAGATCTTCTGAGAGGATAGGGAGAGAGGGAGAGAGATTGTCCGAGAGAATGGGAAGAAAGAGAGAAATATGCAGAAATATAGTTAAAAAAAAAGATTAAAAATAAATGGGGGTATTTTGGTCTCATCACCTACTTTGGTGTTAATAAAACATGAGTTATTAAAGCAGTATTAGTTACGCAAGTCAAAATTGAAAAAGTGCTATATACTCCTATTTCCTCGTCGTCGGAATATGACTGTCCTTCCACTAGCATAGTTTTTTTTTTTTTTTTTTTTTTCATACAATATAAAATGATAAATTAAGCATGTAGTACATATTTACATCAAAATATGTATAAAAAAAACTATGGCAAAATCGAATATTTATGTAATATTAACCCTATCTTATTTTTTTAAGCATAACCATAGTTTATTAATTTACTACATATAAAAATGTATTACTTTTAACTTAGAAAATGTAATATTTTATAGAGGAAATAGGGGTATATGGCATTTTTTCAATTTTGACTTGTGCAACTATCACCACTTTAGTAACTCTTGTTTTATTAGCACCAAAATAGGTGGTGAGACCAAAATACTCCCACTTATTCTTTTACTTTTATTTTTCGTTTTTAATTTTCTCTCTTCTTCTTCCTATCCTTTCACAACTCACAGAAACTTCTCTCTGGTTTTTTTTTTTCTTTCTAATTCGTTCTCACTTCATTGGTAAAATTCGAGTCCACCTAGGTTTTTCCTTTGTATTTTTTTTTTCTCTCGCAAATTCGAGACTTATTGTGATAAATTTGAGACTTATTGGTAAAATTCGAGACTTATTTGGAAAAATTTAAGACTTATTTAAAAAATTCAAGACTTGTTTTTGTCGTCTTCTTCATCGTGATGGAGGTCTATTCGACCTCCATCAATGGTGAAAGTGTCGAGCCGACAACAACGCTAGTTGACTCCAGAGATAGTCGAATCTAAAAGATCGGACGACACTATGTTCGTTGGCGCCGTCAGTTTCGTCAAATTCGCGACGGATCGTCATAGATCTGACAATGAAGGTTCGACAACGGTTCGGGTTTGGTTTCGTTACTCTCTCCACACATCTCAAAACTGAAAACGAACACTTCGATTACAATGATTGGCACTCGACTAATGTTTTCCAGGTGGTTTTGTCAGTTAACTCACCAGTTGGCGACGGAAACTCCATTGATAGAGCTCCATCAATTAAGGTTTTTGAATAATAAAAAAGAAAAAGAAAAATGAAAAGGATTGATAAGAGAAAAGAATAGAGAGTGGGTGTATTTTTGTCCAAATTCCATCTTTTGTGCTATTTAAACTAGATTTATTAAAGTGGTGCTAATTGCGCAAATCAGTCCCCCAAAAGTGCTATATAATTTTTCAACCCTATTTTATAACCACATATTGATAAAGACACACGTAAAGATTAAACCATGATAAAGTGTTAAACACACATATAGTATACGAAAGATTAAGGGTGTGTTTTGTATGGCTTTTCAAGTAGCGCTTTTAGAGTAGATCTTTTACTAATATAGCATTTATTGAGTAGAGCTTTTAAAAAAAAAAAAAAAAAAAGCTTTTGATTGTATAAATTACCAAAAAGGTGTTGATAATGTATTTTTAAAAATAGCTTTCGGTTGTGTAAATTACAAAAAAGTGTTGACAATGTATTTATAATAGAGTTGTATGGTGGAATATTTTAAATTTATAAAAGGTAGCTGAGACAATTCATATGTTTTTGAAAAGCTTAAAAAAAGCTTTTTGGAAAAGCCTAAATTTTGGGTTTCTTCTAGTAGACATAAAATAGTTTTTATAGATGGTAATTGAGACAATTCATATATTAAAAAAACTATTTTGATTTTTGCCAAACAACACAAAAAACTTCAAAACAGCTTCTAGCATTAAAAAAAAACGCTTTTAGCCTTTACAAAAACCATACCAAATATGGGGCTAGTTTGAAATTACTTTTGAGAAGCTAAAATCAGCTTATTTCATAATTTTGATATAAAATGATGTTTGGTAAAACTTCCAAAAGTGATTAATTGATAATTTGACAAGTTTTGACAGTAATTTTGAGAAGTAGGTGGATGGTTACTTTTTGAAAGTAATTATGGAATAATCTATTTCAGTCATTTAATGAATCTTTTAAAATATCATTATTATCCTTATGAAATTAAATTAAAATCATTTATATTTCTTACTTCATCTTAAAATTAAAGATTCTAATTAAATATTGATTTGATTTATAAAATTTTTTAAAAATATTTTTATTATTCTTATTGAATTTTTTTTTTCTAATTTAAATATTCTACTTAAATATTGATTTAATATATATAATTAATGAAAAAAATAAAATAAGGTTCTAAAATCATATCTATTTTAGTCATTGTAACTAATTTCAACACTTTTGAAATAAATTTTACCAAACATATTGCTTTTGAACTATACAATAATTTTAACAGTATAATTAACCAAACATCTATTGATTATTTCTTCAGTACAGCTAACAATAATTATTATAAAAGTTACAGCAATACCAAATTAGCCTATACACTAAACCATGTCAAATGATTTTTGATTGCCGTTTAGCTTCTAGAATATGTGTCAAATGATTTTTGATTGCCGTTTAGCTTCTAGAATATGTGTCAAGTTACTTGAGTTCAACCCTCTCAAACCAAGGACCCAACTGCACCTAAGCCATATGGATGGTTGTGGATGGATGAACCGGGCATAGCTATCGATGTTTGAGTCTAAGGGTTGATTTTGAGGCACGACCAAGTTCAAATAATAAATTTTTAAAAATCATAATTTACGTTAGAACAATTTAAATCTTAGCAAGACTTTCAAACAATCAAACACGCTCTAAACGGGGCTCATAGGTAACGCTTGGTACAAGTTTGATGATATTGATGAATGATACGATAAAAACAAATCATTTAATATCGCCTTTTAACAGAGTTGGTAGTGCACCTCCTTCCACATAAGTGGTGAGAGATTTAAATCTCATCATACATATTTTACAAGTATGTGTGGAGAGTTTTCTTCTCGGTCGTGGGAATAGTTATCTCCCGTTATGAAAGTAGATATCCGGACCACACATGTATGCACATGTATTGTTTAATCTTGGCAGATCCCGGTAGATCCCGACAGTTATATTTTAATAATTCTCGTAATACTTTAAAAAAAATCATTTAACATAATAATTAGATTAAGTTCTTAATTGTGCACCGTTACGTTTTTTGTTATAGAAAAACAAAATTTTTCAATCAAATCTGCTAGGAGCCTAGGAATTCAATTTAGAATCACGACTATGAATTTTTTTTTTTAATAAAAATTAGTAAAATACCATATTTACCCTCAAAATATAAAAAGAAAATGTAAAGAAATACAATAATGAAAACGTAGGTAAAGGGAAGGAATCGGAAAATAAAAAGAAAGAAAAGAAAAGAAACGTAGGTAAGAGGTGTCGAGAGCAAGGCAGTAATTAAGAAGCAGAGCAAGGGGCAATGTTGGTAATGGAACACAAAAATTCGCATTAAGGCGTTAATAAGTATAACCGCCGACTCCACCGATCTTCTCCGTAAAACATAAATTATATAGGAACACGCACGCACGCACGCAAGACAAACCAAACCAAACAAATCAAAACAAAACCAACAGAAGCTGGGCTTGGCTTCGTTCGAGTTCCACAGATTCATCATTCATCAATCAATAAATTAATCGTTATCGTAATTGGATTTGATGATATGCGATGAGAGGGCGTGATCTGATCAACGCGTTTTTGCCGGACGAGGTGATACTGGAGATTTTCCGGTACCTGGATTCGAAGCCCAGCCGAGACGCCTGCTCGCTCGTCTGTAGTCGATGGCTGTCCCTCGAGCGGCTCAGCCGCACCACCCTCCGCATCGGCGCCTCAGGAAGCCCCGACCTCTTCGTCAAGCTGCTCGCCCGCCGTTTCGTTAACGTTAAAAGCATCCACATCGACGAACGCCTCTCGATTTCTCTCCCTGTCCAGCTTGTAAGGGACCCCTCATTTGATTTTGTTTTTATCTGGTTCTTTACATTGTCATTTTTCGATTGAGTTGGCCAATTAGACTCGGAACTAGAGTTATTAATACTATTTTATGGTATGAGAACACGATTTGGTATTGCTTTGCAGGGTTTATTTGATCTTTTGAGAAATTTTTGGACACAATTTTGCATCTTGATAATTTTAACATGAAAACTGATTTTTTTTTTCCACATAATGTTTAGAAAAGTCAGTCAAGAGTAGACACTAGACAGTGGAAGCCTTTAATTGGGAAAACAAATTCAAATTTGTGTATGGGGTTTCTTGTTATTGCATTTGGGAATATGTTTGAATTTATTTAGTTTCTTTTGAGGATATATATGGTGAATATTGTTGTAAATTTTTAATGCAGGGAAGAAGACGTGGTGATGATCAGTTGACGTTGTCATCTCTGAAGCTGCACTATATGACTGAAATAAGTGGGTCTGAGGAAGGCCAATTTGAGTCATATTGTTTATCGGATGCTGGGTTGGCAGCACTTGCTGAGGGCTTTTCAAAGCTTGAAAAGTTGAGCTTAATATGGTGCTCTAACATTACAAGTTTGGGTTTAATGTCCCTTGCTCAGAAGTGTACATACTTGAAATCTTTGGATTTGCAGGTAATTTTTACTTGATCTTACTATTTGCCACTGTGTTTGGTATTAATTTTTGTGTATTGTTTTATATGAAGTCTTGCATAAGCTCACTGTTTAGTTCATTTCCAGCATGATTTTTTTAGAAATTTTTTCAGCGTGGTGTTATCTTCAAAGCTAGTGGATAGCACACAGTTGCCCCCGAACTGAGTACCAACTACCACGTGATCCATCCTTTTAGGATTGGTTGGAATACTTAGTAGTGAAGTGCATTGCAACTATAACGAAAGGCTAAAAAGATAAGTGGCAACTTGAGTTTGGAAAGCTAACTAACCCTAGTGACTGCTAAGGCCGTATCATGCTATCCAACTTTTGAATAGGCTCTAGTAAACTTTGCTGCCAACATAAGAAAAGAGAAAAAGAAGGATTAAAAAAAAAACTTCTCTCCCAGTTTACATTGACTCTTAATGCTAATGCTTTATTTATCTGTTAACATAGCTTTATGGGAAATGCTTTCTTTCTGTAAGTTCAGGTGCTATGAAAAATTGAAAACTTAAAATTACCTCATCTCATGGCTTCCTCTTTATCATTAACCTCCCCCTTCTGTGAGGTAGTTGGGTTTTGTTGATGCGTAAACCACATTTCCTTTTATCCTTCAAATTTGCATTCAATTGTAGTAGCTGAAGTGTTTGTTAAACTCTGATTGTTTATGTTGTATTTTCAAGGGTTGCTATGTTGGAGATCAAGGTCTAGCTGCTGTTGGAAAGTGCTGTAAGCAACTTGAAGATCTGAATTTGCGTTTTTGTGAAGGTTTGACAGACACAGGTTTAGTTGAGTTGGCTCTTGGTTGCGGGAAATCACTGAAATCCCTTGGTGTTGCTGCTTGTGTAAAAATAACTAATGAATCATTGGAAGCTGTGGGGTCTCACTGTAAATCACTTGAAACCTTGTCATTGGATTCAGAGTTTATTCACAATAAGGGGGTCCTTGCTGTGGCCAAAGGATGTCCTCTTTTAAAAGCTTTGAAGCTACAGTGTATCAATGCGACAGATGAGGCTTTGATAGCTGTGGGAACTGGTTGTTTATCTCTTGAGTTGTTGGCTTTATACAGCTTCGGGCAATTCACTGACAGGTCATTACCCCATATGAATATGTTATACAAAATTACAATTTTATTTCACCCTCACTGAACTAGACTACTAAAACTGCAACTTGATAAGTAGTCTCTTTTACTAGTTTCGTAAATGAATAAGACACTGGAGCTCCGCATCAATTCCTTCCTTCTTTACTTTTTATTGCTGTCGGCCATATTGAGGCACAAAAATATTATAATTGAAGGTGACAGTATTATAAAATTTGCCTTTATATATGGTTTTATGGGAAATTGAAGTCAGCGCTTTTAATATTAAACATTATCTTTGTTGTTTAATAGATGAAGTTTGAGCTGGTCTATTTTACTTTCAGGGGTTTGCGTGCTGTCGGGAATGGGTGTAAGAAGTTAAAAAATCTCACCCTAAGTGATTGCTATTTCCTGACTGACAAAGGTTTGGAAGCAATTGCCATTGGTTGCAAAGAGCTTACACATCTTGAAGTTAATGGTTGTCACAATATCGGTACTATGGGATTGGAGTCCATTGGACGATCTTGCCAGTATGTTCCTATGTCATTGGCTTAATTTAAATAGGTATCTATGTGGTAACAATATGCTTGCCTGTAACTCTTGCTTTGGTAACATCGCACTGCCCCTTGCATTGTCGCTGTAGCAGTAGCTTTTCCTACACATGTTTAACTGCCTTTAAGCTATTATTACATATAGATCAAATTTTTTAGTGCACCAATTTTAGATTTTTAGAGATGCTTAAAACTTGTTAATTTTACATTCTTTTTTTTTTCGAATAATTCATTCTCTCTCTGAGATATTAAAATTTCTTTTCCTAATTATGTTGATTGAGATGGGTACTTAAATTTCTTAAACCATGATACTCTAAACTGTTTTGGTTTTTAAAATCATTTGTCCTTTTCTGCTTGACTTCAATTGGAAAGACAAAATGGGTAGCTCCTTTGATTGATTGAAATAATTCATATTGCTTGATATTATTACATGGGACAGGCTAATTACCCTTCAATGTCCGCCATAAGATATATATTATTTCTTATTGTTTCTGCTGACTGTAGCCTTGATCAAGTGATTTGAACTCAACTTATTTGGATACTGGTGATTGTATTATCAGTATGACAGTACAAACTAGTCATTATTAAATTCATCTTCTTGACACAACTTATCTTTAATTGTGTTGAAAGTAAGATGTATTCTTCTTCATGTCTGTACTGTTCCTATTAGGACATTGACACATTGTACAAAAATTATTCTGCACTTTATACTAATTGCATGAATGATGCTTTCATGTGCTCATGGCTAAAATTTGTTGCTTTCTGTTTGTATGCCGTCTTTTTGTAACAGTACTATCTTGATACCAATTCCAAAGTTTTTGATTATCTGCAGGAACCTCACTGAGTTAGCTTTGTTATACTGCCAAAGAATCGGTAATTGTGCTCTTCTTGAAGTTGGAAGGGGTTGTAAGTTCTTGCAAGCGCTTCACTTGGTTGATTGCTCAAGCATCGGAGATGATGCCATTTGTAGTATAGCTAGAGGTTGTCAGAATCTAAAGAAACTTCACATTCGTCGATGTTATGAGGTTCCGTCTCTCTCTCCCTCTCGCTCTCTCTCTCTCTCTCGCTTTGTGTGTGTGTGTGTGTGTGTGTGTGCGCGTGTGCAAGCACATGTTTGGTTCTGATACTGCCTAAGTGCTTATATCAGTTGGTTGTTACTCCTGCCATTAATTTTACAGTTAACAGATTGTTCTTGGAAGCTGCTCCTATTGTTCAAGTTTGACACCAGTTTTTCTTTTATTACATGATGTTATTCTGTACCTAATATAACTCTGTACATAATGAAGCACTGCCTGCCTGAGGCTCTATAATGGTGGCCTAATCTCCTCTTAGAGATTCATTTTTAAGTTTTAAGCATCAATAAATATCTTGGGTTTTGGCTTGAGACATGGAACATTAGCTAGAGGGTTTTCTCTTTTATCTGTCACTGCAGCTATTATTTAGTCATTGCTCTGTAATCTCCTTATTTTATCAAATACTAGTCTAGTACTGTTCTTAATGATTTGCCTAACTGATTTCTCTACTTATCTGTTTAAATGATGTGATTGTTATCTTGCACTGAAATTTTATTTCCTTTTTTGGTTGATTATAGATTGGGAACAAGGGGATCATAGCCGTGGGTGAGTACTGCAAGTCACTTACAGAGCTTAGCATTCGATTCTGTGATAGGTATAGTATTCTTCACAGCTTTACTACTCGCTTTCCATTTGCCTCAGGAATTAGATACTTCATCCGTCAGATTGCTTAACTTGAGAAATATTATTTCTTTGTTATAAAGTTTTCGTAGATTTTTCTTGTTTGTTCTTTTATATGCACTTCTTGAGGATTTTTGCATGAATTAGTGATCTTTGTGGGTAGCTATCATTCCATTCTTCATTTATTTGCTTCTTCACCATTGGAAAAACGCCTTGATGGTTAATTTTGGTATGCATGATAATTATTTGTCCTTGTTTTAATTTTGTTTAGAGTCTTTAGACATCTTATAGAAATGCATGTTGTATTATCCATCGTCATGTCTTTTGCTAAGGTCACCAAAATTGTAAATCATTATTTTCTTTAATTACCAGAGTGGGAAATGAGGCCCTCATTGCCATAGGTCAGGGTTGCTCCTTGCAACATTTGAATGTCAGTGGTTGCCACCAAATCGGTGATGCTGGAATAATAGCCATTGCAAGAGGATCCCCTCAACTCAACTGTCTAGATGTAAGCGTTCTTCAGGTAATTCCCCTCTCGCTATCCCTGAATCTCTGTCTTCTTGGTACGTTTTTTAGTTAGTTTTTTTTTTTTTCTTTTTTCACTCACTGAAATTTATGTTCCTGGTTTTTAGAATTTGGGAGATGCGGCAATGGTTGAGTTAGGTAAAGGTTGTCCATTACTGAAGGACATAGTGTTGTCACACTGCCGACAACTTACAGATGTTGGTTTAGCCCATCTAGTTCGAAACTGTACAATGCTCGAGTCTTGTCACATGGTCTATTGTCAAGGCATTACATCAATTGGAGTTGCCACCGTGGTTTCCAGTTGTCCCAACATAAAAAAGGTTATGGTTGAAAAGCGGAAGGTAAGCTCGAGGACCAAACGGAGGGCGGGTTCTGTCATCTCCTACCTTTGCGTAGACCTTTAGATCACTTATCAATTCATGAATATGCCTAGCTTCTTAGAGTCCAATTGCAAAAAAAAAAAAAAAAAACGCAGAAGAGAATGAAGTTATATGCTTACGTAGTTATGTATATGCCTGTTTTTGTGTTTTTATCTTCTTTATCTTTTTCATGTCAGCTTAAATATGCTTCGGATTTTTGGGTACTTGTTTATGAATTTATCAGATTTCCACACTTGTGTAGTTGGAAGTGTAAGGAGTTCATGTTAGTGTACATTAAAATTACAGTCTCTTATGTACATAGAACAAATCTTGTTTGAAAAAAATTAAACAAAGTTTGTTTACTCGGTGGGGACACAAATGCTCACTTTTCTCTTAATTTTTGTAAACTAACTCTATTTAAATGGTCTGTTTTTATTTATTTATTTTATTTATTTTATTTTTTATTTTTAAAATAAAATAAAATTCGACATTGATTGGGTCAGGGCCGTCAGGCACTCAGGCTGCCAGAATCTGTGCAGATTAAAGCTCAAAATGCACAATTCACACTTTCACAGTCAGATCCCTTGCAATTAAATGATGAGTTAATTACACTAACTCACCCTTACTTTATTGGATCTAGCAATATTTCAAAAAGATGTCCTAAATTAACATAAACACCTCTTACAATTAAGTCAATCCGTTAACTTTAACGGTTGACTAACCTTGACCTATGGAAAACCAAATATACCCCTGCCTTATCATCCCAAATATAAAATATTTTTAATTAAAAATTGATAAATAAATAAAAAAGATAATATATCAATCATCTATGGAAACATCACCAATTCGCAAAGGAGCCTCCTCTACGAACTGCATAATATTGATTTCCAAGATTGGCAAAGATCTCTTCCGGTAAGTAGCATATCATCAAAGATTTATTGTTTTCTTTGGCAGTGGAGCTTTATCGTTGATAGATTATTTTTAATTTTTATTTTTTTTAATTTTTAATTTTTCAATTTTAATTAAATAAATATTTTATGTTTGAGTTGATGTGGTAATGGTTTATTTGGCTTTTCAATGGTCAAAGTTAGTCAACCGTTAAAGTTAATGGATTGACTTAATTGTAAGGGGTGTTTGTGTTAATTTAAGACATCTTTTTGAAATCTTGCTAGATTTAATAAATTAAGGGTAAGTTAGTGCAATTAACCCTTAAATGATCAACGGTTAAATTTAAAGATTGATGAAAAAACTGAAATCAACCTCATTGATCTCCCATGAGGAGATCCATATCTTCTTTGTGATGAGAAGATCTCCTCTTGTTTCTCAACAAGAGGAGAAGATCGACCATACCGTTTATTCCTATATGGGGGATCGAACGATCTCCTTTGGAGGAGATCCATTCTCCACCGGTAGCGGTTTTTTCCATTTCATTTTTCAAATGAAAAGGTCGATTTATAATAATATAGAATTTCAAGATCATTTTGTGATTTTTCTTCAAGTAGATTTATATTTATTCTAAATTTTGAGATTAATTTAGAATTATCTTTTTAAATCGGCAGGTAAAATGACTATTTTATTGTTGATCTTTAAAGTAACCATAGGATTGAATATAATTAAGGGTATTTCTAGCATATTTTTCTAAACAGAAGGTATGTGTGTGTAATTTACCTTTTTTTTAATCGCTAACCTGGTAGTCTGTCACACGTGGGCTGTCCAACAATTCGAGTCCAATTACTAAACATGAGGCCCACGATTTAAAAAAAAAATAATAACAAAAAACAAAAGCCATAGCTCTATCTCTCTCGCTCTCTCACACACACACACTTTATTTTTTTAGAAGCATCTTCGTTTCTCTTTTGCACTGACAAACAACAAAACACAACACCAGACGAAGAAGAAAAGCCATGCCTGGTGGTTGCAGCATCAGAGCACTCTGGATCCTCAACAGCCTTGACGCCGTCGTTTTCTCCCGGTATCATCATCATCTCTCTTCTCTTTTCTGGATCTTGTTACATAGTGTATTTTGTTAATTGCATTTTTTAATAAATCGTGAATTTCAGCTAAGCCGATTACATAATTACTTGTTCTTTTGATTTTTTATTAGGAGGTTTCCGGTGGTGGAGCGGCAGTGGAAGATAGCTTGCAAGACCGCAAACGAGAGTTGTAGTGAGGTTGAAGATCCTGTAAAGTACTCTGTTTTGCCTTTATTGCCTACTGATCCGGAGCTAGCTGCTTCTTTTGCTGAGAGAAAGCGAAGGTCTGCTTCTAGATAACAAATTGCAATTGAATAAATTAATGTATTTTGATAACAAGGGACTGATGTTGTGCTACTTTTAGATTGTGACTTATATATTACTAGATCAATTTAAATCATTTCTCTTAACCTTTATTTTAAGTAATACATGGTAGTTGCATTTGCTAACGTGTTGAATAGTCTTGTATATAATGTTGGTTGTTGATGGATATATGATATAATCTTGGATTAATGGTCTTTACTGCATTAATTGCTTGCATTTTATTTCCTTATTTTGAATGTGGTTCTCATTTTTTTTTTTGCTGTGTGGACTGGCACCTTTGACATTGCTTATTTTAGTGATCATAGCTAACAGGTAAGCTGTATCTGTGTAGGGAGGGATCTGTACGTGGGTTTGGCATTCGGGTGAGTCAGTCAACTGAAGGGTCAGATTCATGGGTTGATGATCCAATTACTCGCCATATTATAAGCCTGTACATAGATACAGAGGAGGGTGGAGAAACGCATCTGCTATGGCCATTAATCTTGCACGTAAAAGGGACTTATTGCATCCTTGTATTGCCTTTGGTCGAGCCGGGGCATTTAAAAGCATATGCTAAATTATGTCAAAGATCTGATTGTGGAAATGCTGTTGGAGCGGATGACAGTTTATCTTCCCTGCTGCTTGATCTTCCATCCATCACAGGGTATGGTAAGTTACTGCAATGTTGTTCGAAAAGAATAGTGTGAGAGTCTTAAGAATTAATAAATAAATAAAAATATTATTGAAGAATGTTATTGCTAGTTATCCTCAACTATGAACTGTTAAATTGTCATTAAACAATAAATTGCTAGTTACCTATGAACTTTTAAACCGTGAGAGTCTTAACAGTTCCTAACAGGTAAGCTGTATCTCAATGCATTCCTTGTTTTAACCTTGAAACTGATTCGATGTAGCCTTCTTTACTTTTTACTTGGCTGAGATTGTTTATTTATCATTTAGCCATGGAAAAGAGAGCTGGCCTTACATGGCAAGATAACTTTACTTTTACAATCTTGAGTGGTTATTGACTTGTGCAAAGTTAATTAATGTTCTTGTTTTCCATTATAGGGCATTCATGGTGGCACATGCTATTGGTGATGTAATTACTTGTGATGTGGTTGAACCTGAAGTAGTTGTGAGTGCATCACCATCGGTTGGAGGATTGCTGGATTCGCTGACTGGCAGTATCGGGATATCAGGTATCTCCTCAAGAGCAAAACCTGTTGCTGCACCAGTTGCATCTTCTGCACCTTCAGGCACTGCAACTGTAGGAACTATTACATCAGATGCTCCAAAACTTGGTTCAAGGCCTTTGGATAAGGACACACTTCGAAGTTTTATAAGCAGCGCAATGCCCTTTGGTTGGTACTCTTTATTATGGTATTTCCCATCTCAGATTCTTATAAATTCTCTCTCTTGTTGATCAATATGCATTTGCCTAATAGATTTATGAAATTTTTATTCAGGTACACCTGTGGATCTGAGCTATTCCAATATTTTTGCTATCAAGACTAATGGATTTTCTTCATCGGATGCGCCTCCACAAGATCTCAAGCAACCGGCATGGAAACCATATTTATACAAAGGAAAACAGAGATTGCTATTCACAATTCATGAGACAATTCATGCTGCCATGTATGACAGAGATGAGATTCCTGATAGTTTATCAGTCTCAGGTCAAATAAACTGTCGAGCAGAATTAGAAGGGTTGCCTGATGTGTCATTCCCTTTGACAGGGTTGAACACTGCTCACATAGAGGTTTTATCATTTCATCCATGTGCTCAGGTTCCAGAACAAGGTGTGGATAAGCAATCTGTGATGTTTTCACCACCATTAGGTAATTTTGTTTTAATGCGCTATCAGGCAATCTGTGGCCTTGGACCTCCCATTAAGGGATTTTACCAATTATCAATGGTCTCTGAAGATGAAGGTGCATTTTTATTCAAGTTGCATCTAATGGAAGGCTATAAGGGTCCTCTGACTATGGAGTTCTGCAATGTGACCATGCCTTTTCCTAGGAGAAGGGTTATGTATTTTGATGGGACTCCATCAATTGGAACAGTTTCAACTACAGAGTACTCTGTTGAATGGAAAATTATCACTGGTGGACGGGGCCTTACTGGGAAAAGCATTGAGGCAACTTTCCCTGGGACAGTTAAATTCGCACCATGGCAAATCCAAAGATTGCCTTCCTTTAGGTCAGGGTCTGGAGGCTCAGGCATGGTAGATGAAGATAGTGATATTGAGACAGAAAATACAAATAATATGGTAAATATAGAGGAATTTTTAATGAAGAAAATGAACAAGGATCTTCCTCCAGTTGACCTTGAAGAACCGTTTTGCTGGCAGGCATATGATTATGCTAAAGTATGTTCTATGTCTATTTATCCTTTAGGTGGCTACATAAACTTTGGATATTCCGAACCCCATGCATTTCTCACTGATTTGAAATGGCGCTGTTGTTTTACATATCTGATATTGTTTAGTGTCAATTAAGTCATTTCTATGCAAAGTTGAATCTTGTCTATGAACTTGCTTCTTGTGCATGTGAAAAAGTATTGAGTCTGTGTAAATAGTTGCATAACAAGTTGGGAGACAAAATTCCATAAGTAAGATTATTTTTTTTTTCTAGGTCGCAAGTTTTATTTAGTATAATGTGCTAAAGTTCAATATATTTCTTTTTTTGATTAATAGAAATTAGAGGATCTCCGGTATTAGGAATTTGAAATTTGGTTTCACTGTCAATTAGGATTCTGCCAATGTCAAATGCATCAATTAAGGTTACAAATAAAAAATTCAAAGTGTTTGGAGTTCTAGATTTCATTCTAGTTGTCCAGAGAGGGGAGTCTTAGGATTTTCCCTTTCAAAAAGAAAATTGGATGTTATTGCCTTCTTTTACCTTGATATTTTTATACATAACATTGTGATACTGTAACTTATTATTACATGCTGTTTAGAGTTGTGATTATGTTTGTATGACATCTGATCAACACCGTCATGTTTACCTGTTAAAATTGTATTAAAACAGTGAATGCTTTCGAATATGGCCTTTATTTCTAAAGTTGATGCTAGTTAAACCACTGCTTTATTGAGCGTTATGACTGAACTAAAAATGGTTTTTTATTGTGATTATCAGTTATCCTGCTATAGTGTTTTGTCCTTGTCTATGTTTATTAGTTGCATAAATTGATCTGTAAAACACCAAGTTGGTGAAAATACTTTTATTTTGTTGCTGAGATCTGTATCTTTCCTTAAGTGTAAGCCATTTATCAATATGCTTTACTCATTATTACAGGTATCTTTCAAGATTGTTGGGGCATCAATATCTGGAATGGCCATTGATCCTAAATCTGTAAGTTTGCAACTCTTCAAACTTTGTTATGATGTTGAAGTTGAATTCAAGGGACACACTAGCAATAAGAGTGTGTCCTCTTGAGTGTGTCGCTTCATTCATTGAAAGTTCTCCACTATGTTCATATGCCCAGAGCTGCATGTGCTGCAATTATAGTGGAAATTGAATATTCTTAATTTATATTGTTAAAGCTGTTGAAGGCTTGAAAGGATTATTGCAAAGTACCAATTTATTTGTCTGAAGTGAAACCAAGAAAAAAGAAAGAAAAATGGAAAAGATATATGTAAATGTTAACAATCTACTTTCTCCACATAGAAACATTTCCTATTGTCACCGTCACTTTTTGGAAGTTCAAATCTTCAAGGGAAGTCACACACACACACACACACACACACATATATAATGTATGTATGTATGTATGTGTTACATATTTTTATTATATCAGTCTCTACTTTTCTTTGGTTTTCTTCTCTTTGAAGCTTTGATTTTATGCTGTCTTTGATGAAGCCTTTTTTATTTTTGTTCCTTAACCATACAGTGTCTCTTAATTTAGTTTAAGAACATCATCTTTAAGTTAATTCCATATTCTGTATCTATCTCTGTGATACAAATTAATGATATTTAGTTGCTCCTCTCCCTGTTTCCCTTTTGATGTATATAAAGTGAATATACAAATTGCAAGAAGTTCTAGATAGAACTATTTATTGATACCGCTGAATCTTTTTGTTTGTTGCACAAACAGGTTAGCATCTATCCATCTGTAAGAGCACCTGTGGAATTCTCATCTCAGGTAGGATTGTCATCAAAACCCATTCTTTATAAGAGTTTTTTGTTTCTAGAGCAGACAAATATTGCACTGATGCTGGTAAAATTGGCTGCAAACACCAGTGGATTTTTTAATGACCAAACCTTATGGAATTAGTCCATTATCATCTCTGTCATCATAATGGTACTTTTTTCCATTTAGTGGCCAAAAGCTCTATTTTTGTCTGTCGCATTTTCTTTTTTTACTGTAAACTTTTTTGTGTATGTGTGGGTGGTTGTGTACTGCCAGAAGTTAATCTTTTGATAGATGTATTCTAATTTTAAGAAGTTTTCAAGTCTTTTATGCTCTTATTACTTTATTACACTCGGAATATCCAATATTCAAATTTTGAGACCCATTCTTATGACGAAATTTAAAGCGTAATACTGATATATGAGGTCTTATGTTTAGTCTTGAACACCAATGTATCTCCCCTTGAATTTGTTGTAGGGAGTAATGATACGAATCATGTTATCCTTTCAATTTGATGAAGTAGGCCCTTTAGGGTGCGTTTATGAAGCCTGCCATAAAATGACACCTCCATTTGGTTTCCTGTTGCTTTGTAATCGAAGTATTTACTGTTACCAACTGTATTTATAGATTTATCATCATAGTTTATTGACCATATTTGGTTTCAACAGGTTACATCCGGTGATTATATATTGTGGAACACATTAGGAAAATGCCCATCTGCTGCCACAGCTAATGAGTAAGCGATGGATGGCAACCTGGGAACGTAAAATGTTGAGAAGGATGGTTTCTGTTGGCTGTTCAGCTACACCCTGATCTTGTGCTCAAAATGTGTATGTATGCTCGGCTCTCAACTACTTTGCCATGTTTGGCTGTCGAGATTGGCCATACAACAGTCATCCTCGACTGTTTCTGTTAAAGGTCGATTGAAAGTAGATGATGTGTTCATGAATATTATTATTATTATTATTTTCTTGTTTTGTTGTAGATTAGGGAAAAAAAAAATAGGTTGAAGAGTATAGGCAATCAACTCTAGACAAGACAACAGTTGCTTCTATTTCCAATTGGATTCCACAACTATCGTATCGTGATTATGGATGTATCGTGCCATTTCGGACAAACAATTTTGTGTTGAATGTAACGGAGAGTTGTTTGATTTTGGTTGAAGTCGATGGCTTGAACTGAAACGTTTTGATAAAAAGAGGATCGATGTTCACAAAACAGGATCGATCATTGTTCTTTTTACTGTGAATAGCCTGTTAAATACTAGATTCTATAGTAATGTGTTTGAATTATGAAATTAGTCATAGATTTACATTCCAAAGCATCACCATCCAGACCTAAAATGCACAAAGAGTTAATGAATTTGAAAGAAGAAATTTTTTTATAATCTCAACTGTCTGTCGACCTCTTTACAATTCCTAAACTTCCATCCTTCTCTTTGAAGTTCCTCTTGGTCAATCAATTAACTTCCTCTAAAATCTTTAGTCCTGAACCTCTTCATTCATGCCTTTATGATTTCTTTCGATATTTTCATCTTCTCGGATTTGGTTCCTCTCCTTGTCTAAGCTCACTTGAGTTTCAAACTGTTGGTCTCCCGATTTAAACACATACCCATACATACAAACTCGGTTCAGAAGAGAATCCATCCACACCACGTTGTTGTTCCGCCCTCTCGTAGGTTACTCTTCCAACCAGTGTCTTGATGAATGATAGAGATCGTACGGAGCCCAGAGATGATCAATAGGACATGGCTTCCTAGCATCAGTCCTCAACCACGGCTTCCCCTTACCGCTCCAATGGAGAAGGCTAATAGGACCAGGGTGGAGGCTCCTACATCTCCCTTCAATGTTATCACCACCCAGTCCATGCTGGTTCCATCTATGATCCACTGCCTTTATATTCCCAGCCAAAACAAGCAAAACCGGCGGCAATGATCCCAAATGGTAAATCCTCCTCTGCTTCTGCACCTCCATCCACTCCTCGACTTTCTTCGTATATCCTCCTGTTCTCCATTTAACAACATCAATAACCATCACTCCTGTGTTGAAATAACAAGGGTTTCTTCCTCGGAACACCCTCGCCAAATCCGGGTCGAACCAGAATTTATTGGTGAAATAGTGAGTGAAATTTGCATTACAATACTCTGGTGCAGCCAACACCTTTTCATCCATGTCCACATTCCATAATTCAGCAACGTCATCCACAACAATCAGGTCTGAATCCAAGTAAATCACCCTCCTAACGTCTTTCGGTATAATGTCAGCCAGGTAAATCCTAGCGTAGTTCAGTGGCTGATCGAGAGCTTGTCTAATGGACCTCGATATCTTCCCGCGTACCCTCTTGGAATCAAATCGATAAACATTGAAATTCAGATAAGGAAAAGTTGATTTGATGCTTGAGATTAGCCCGGAATCAGATTGACCGGAAAGGAAATGAAATGATAAGTTTTCGGGACAGGTTGAGTGTTGTAGCATTGAGAAGATAGCTGCCATTGTGCCTCGTAGATAATTAACGTCAAGTGTCATGGCAATGTGTATGCGATCATAGTCTAGTGAACCGCATGCCTCCCCGTTTCGAAAGGCCGGAGCTTCCCGGAATACGAAAACGGAAAGCTGTTGTTCTGCTGCATGTGACGACGGTCTTTGGATGATGCGGGCAGCAGCGGTGGTGATGGGGTTGAGGGCGAGGAGGAGCGACAGGAGGCCAACTCGGAGTTGAAGAGCATTGAAGCTTCTCCAAAAGGCCATCCTGTGCCTTCTTTTCTCTCTTTTTTTCCTTTGTTTTTTTTTTTCTTTTCTTTTTTCAGGCTCAGAATCAGAATTGTAGTGAAGAATTAATATTAATGGTGGAATTAGCCATTGAAAAAATGATGATCAAGAGAGAACGAGTAGAATTTTTTTTTTTTAATGGTTATTAATGGCAAAAAAAAAAAAAAAAAAAAAAAGAGTTTGCTGCTAATTGTGAGGAAGGAAAACAAAGCTACAAAAATAAACACACAAAAATAAGCAGGAAAATAGATATTAATTTAGCAAAAAGAAAAAAGAAAACAAATCTAAATATTTTGATGCCATGTGAGATTGGAGTTAAAAATACCTGAATTGTAGGCAGTTCAAGTTTATTTTACAAATATTACAGATATAGATATCATTTGTTGGCTTTGTTGTAACTTGCAACACACATTTTTATTTTAGTCATTCCATTAAATGGTCAAACAAAGTCCTTTGCACCTCCCTTCCACCCAGAGCCGGTCATGGGCTGGTGCAACCCTTGCACCCGCCCTGGGCCCATGAAAAAATAGTAAAATATGTTATTAGATTTTAGCTTAAAAGAGCTCAAAAGCTAGGTTTTTTTTTTAAAACTAAACCCAATAAAAATAAAATCGATATTTTAACCCTACGCCCTTGAGATGTCAGGGCCGGCCTAACACTAACGTATACCATGGGAGCGAGAAACTGTATGCATGTTGATGAATTTTTGAACTGGCACTGATACTAGCAACCTTACCTGAATTCAAACACTTGTGTTGATTGCATGCATTATCCTTCCTATAACCTCTAGCTGACAAGGAAGAGAAGGATGACATCCCCGTTGATCCATTGACTCTTAAATTGTTTGGAAAATTTGACCCATGCGGCCTATGCTGCTGCGAATTATATGAATGGCCATTGTTATTATTATAATTAGCATTATTAGAATTTAACTCCAACCCATCACCCGACACAAACCACTTGATCAAAACTATCATCATCCTCATTAAAACCACTGCCACCTCCGGTGACTGGAAACCTCTTGAAATCCTCATTCCTCACCGTTCTCGTCCTCTGGTTCCGGTTCCAGTTCAATATAAAATTTAGCGAACTCTGTGCATTATTGGTGATTGATTTCACTTGAACTTCAACATCGGCGTATAATTCACCAAAATCATCGTCAATTGAATCCATTTTCACATAAATAAATCAACAAAAAATCGAGCTAGGGTTTTCTGGCTACTCAGAAGTACGTGACATTGCAAGTGAAATATTGAAATGATCAAATGAACACTCGTCTTTTTGGAAATGTAACTGTATAGAGAGAATTAGAAACCTGAAATAATTGAAAAATCCTATATCACAGTTGCTAAAACCCTAGTAAAACCCTGGTTGTGTGGGTGTGTGTGGTAGTTTTTGCCGGTGAATTTGATTGGTTTGTTGTTGGGCCAATCTTAAAGGGCCCGCCTTATTGGGCCATGTTGATATCGCTGATATTTTCATCTTTTCTGTGGATTTGCACCCTTTAAAATTAATTGTATGTGCACACCAAATCATCATGTTTTTTAAAATTCCAAAATTACCCTTAATAAAACTATTAAAATGATAAAATTAAATATATCTCATAAATCATATTAATACAATATTTAATATTTTAAGAACTTTAACAAAAATAATAATTGGTTAAAAACAATATAAATTATACAACATATTCTTATTAAAATACTTATTGAGACTTAAATAGTGATTATTTAAAATTATTATAAAAAATTAAGATGAAAAAACCATTGAATATAATTATAAAAAAAAATAAAAATAAAAAAAAACTAAACTAAACTAAAATAAAAAATTTAAATGAAAAGAAAAAGAAAAATGGAAAGGAAAAAAAAAATAATAATGGGGAGGTTGCCGAATCCGGAGGTTTTTTTTATTTTTTTAATAATCCAATTCTTAAGTAACTTTTTTTTTTCTTGACAGAATTCTTAAGTAACTATTATATAATAATAATAATAATAAAACATCCCAAATATGGGAAGATGTTGACCTTTGATATATATATATTTTTTCCTTTTTTATCTTATTATTTTAACTTATCAACTTGATATTGTTTTTCAAAAATTATAAAAAGGAATGTATTTGTAATGTGTTGGGGTGTATCTATAAATTATAATATTTTAAATTTTTTTAAAAGGGTGCACATACAGTTTTTCATAGGTGCAAATATCGCCACTCATTGTTAATGGGTATTGGTATTTTTTACGATGAGTGGCGATATTTGTACCTATCTAAATCTGTATGTACACCCCAAATTTATACATTTTTAAAACTCCATCATTATCCTTAAATTAAATTATTAATATTTTAATTCAAAATATAATAATTTCTTGTAACTATTCACTTTTTCGAATTTTTACTAACTAAATCCTTAAAAAAAAAAAAAAAAAAAATCAAATTAAAAATAGTATAGAAAAACAAAAACCCAAATAAAAATGGAAAACCCAGTACCAATCCATTCTCTCAAGAAAAGATGGAGGAGACTACCCAGAAAAGATGGAAAACTCCTCCACATCGCAGAAACTAGAAAAAAATAATAATAAGAAACACACAACCATATCTCTTTCATTCCACACAAAGGAAATAATAATTAACAATAAAGCTACTCAAAAAAATTATTAACAATTGTTATCCTGAAAATCGGTTGTCGGCTTCCGGATAACACTTAAACCAGACAGAACGGTGCTCCGCAGTCAAAGGGGCCCAGGCGGAGATTGGCAAGCTGGGTCACGGTTGTAGGCACGGTTTTGGTACCGGGCTTATTTGCCTATTGCGGGGTCACTAGGCTGTTGGGGACCAGGCAACGCCAGTAGCTAACTAGGACCAGTTCCTAAGATTTCTGGTACCAATCATGACCAAGATAGGCCGTGATACGAACATGGTAATACCAACAAGGAAATAACTTATATAAGGGGGAAATAACTCATGATTCTCATTAGCTCGAAAGGGATTACAACTTTGATCAAGGAACAAAATGTCTCTCATTCTTTTTATCTTTTACAATGGGGGTTCTTATCAAGGAAACCAGTCGTTCTATAGTAGAAGAAATGCACAATCCTTGGTCTCAAACTTGAGACTAGTCGTTCTATAGTAGGAATTTTGCTCAAGAGTCCAACCCTCCACTCTTTTCAAGTTGGGGTATTTATAGAGTGTCATGCATGTGGTAGGTGAGGGGGATCCTCCTATATGGGAGTCTTGAGCATGATCATCACCACTACTTTGCTCTAGGCCTACCGCGACACACGCCTCGAAGGGTCGTGATCCTTCCAGTTGTGCCCTAAAGCTGACTTAGCGGTCTAGTAGGTTGGTGAGAGATCTCTCTTTTAGGCGGGATAATTGTTAGGAGATCTTCACCGTTTATTTGCATTGGACATAGGCGTGGCACACGCCATGGACGGCTAGGATGGTCCCAGATATGCCCTAATGTCCATGTGGGTGCCTCTTAGGCGGCTATGTGGTGCTTTACACAATTTTGGTTGGGCAGAGGTGCTTGAGCTGGCTGGACAGGTCGCTTTCACAATTGGAGCTTGCTAGGGGGATAATGCCAGCGTTTGTCACACTACCACCGTCAGGCGCTCCTTCCCATTGTTTCCCCTTTCTACTTAGGTGCGTTTTGCATCCCTTATGTCTATTGGAACTCAAGTTCCTTTTCGAAGCAATGACACTTATAACACCATTATCGGTGCCGAATAACACCCTTGTAATCACATCAGAAGAATGATAACAGAACCTGTTTATATAATCTTCAATGTGGTATTCATCAACCACCTCTAGACTGTCACTTCTCTTTCTAACTGTGAAGATCTTACACTTTTGTTCAACACCAAGGTAGATGTTATCGGCAAGAATTTCAACAGTTGACATACAATTTATATTGTAGTCTCGGGCTTGCTCCTCGATAACTCCTTTGTGTTGAAAATAAATGAGCAGTTGTTCATCAGTTACCAATAAGATCGACAAACCATATGCAACACATCCACTGCTCCAGTAGAAACTAAATAATCAACCATAATTAGAAATAACATATTTCTTTCAACTGTCAAGCAGTTAAACTTACCTTGTATATTAATAATGAAATGGGCCTCAATTTATCACCAACAACAATGAAATCTCCACGAGTTTGTACATACCGTGCCAGCATATTACTACAATGTCCACAATGATATTCCAACTCAGGTTTACCATCCCAGAGAATCAACTTATACAATTCTATTTTGTGGTTGATAGTAGTAAGCAGTTTTTCATTGAATGCATTCAGAGAGTAAACAGCTCCATTAGTTTTCTTCTCTGTGATGAGGTTTAAACCTTTAACATGATCAACTGTGAAAACCAATATCTTGCCCGGCAATTGCGAATTGGAGAAACAAAAAATCAAATGAGAATCAGGCAATTTCTTATAGCATCAGTTTTAAATCTGAAAATAAAGGTAATTGCATTAAATGCTATCTCACAGTGGTTGACTCATTTTTGTCAGGCATAATGTGCAGTCCCTACACAATAATAATAATTATTATCGAATGAGCAGCTGAATGTGGAGCAACCATACTCAGATTCCTTGAGAGGATAAGTTGATATAGGCACAAATGTCTTGTCATTTAATAAGTGAATGAATTGATCATATTCTTTTGCATTTGATTGGATTCACGAACTACAAATGACATAAGTCCAGGACTGTTTTTTATAGCAGATATGTCGTGCTTGCTCCTCAAGTAGAATAGAGTGGTTATGAAACTTTTTGTTATCACCAATTTTCCCGATCATAAGCTCATCATTTTTTACAAATATAAAACTGTTGTTTAGAAATTACTAATTAATGACTTAGGAAATAACAATTAAGAGGGATATAAATATGTAACATAAAAACAATAGACAAGCACTAGTAGGAGGACCAACTCGACTAAGAAAGAAGCTCAACAGAGAGCAAAGGGTAGGGGGTAGGGGGTAGGGGGTAGGTGACATTAATTATGCCCAGTTAACAAGAGAAAGGAAATACAAGGAATCAACGGTCCCGATCACGTTATATCAAACGGCACCGACAGTCAAGGCGGAACGTATCTGTCGAGGTAGGTTTCTCAAATTCTCCCAATTCTCCGGTTGTTGTTTCTGATGGGGAGAATAAGGCGAATCAAGAGGTGTTCTCTAGCCAAGAGGGCATAACCTTGGAAGGTGTGGACTGAGGAGGTATCACGATTTTGGTCACCATCGGGGATGTTTCCAAGCTCTCGTAGGAGTATACGTGTATCCTTGTTTTTGATTACACTGCAGATTCCCCAATTTGGTTAAGGAGTGAGTATTCCATTCTAAGTGACATCCAGCTCTCCATCCCTTATAAGGATTACAATGTGTATTCTCCTCCCAAGGGTCTTCTACAGATACATGTTGCTGCATTTGAATGTGGACTTCGCACTTCATTCCACGCCTCAGGCGTGCACTGCATATCTTTCAGCTTGCCTTGATGCAGCTTGTATCGGAACCTAATCGGTTTCCTAGTGCTTTTGAGGGAGGCCAACGGGGCTAGGTCAGGAGTTAGGAAGCCCTCCGTCCATTTTTTCGATTTTCCTCAATGGTGCAACAACTTAGGGACCAGTTCTACCTTCGATGCGTCAATGATGTCGGATTCGTAGTCTTCGAGGCTAAGAAGAAGGATGGAAATTGGAAGAATGAATGGATCGTTATTGAGGGAAACTGGAGAAAAGAGGTATATATTGGTGGTGCTGAATATCCGGTTCTAACTGTTTTCGAGCCCTAGCCTGAATGGGTAAAGGGAGAGGTAATTAAGGAGGCTCTGGACCTTCTGGCCAGATTAAGAAGAATGGTTACACCCAACCCTAATATGGATGGCTTTGCTTGGGAGCAAGCGCGGGTGAAGCATTCCTTATGGGTAATCGCTGCTGTCCCGAGTGAGTCTTCCTTCATGTGTTTTCATTATATGCACTACGATCCTTTATAGAGGCATTTTCTTGGTTGATAGAGTTAGGTCTTGATTATTTCGTATCATATAGTGTCTTTTGTAGGTATGCGCTCTAATGGAGCTTTACTAGGGGGTTCCGATGCTGCTTAAGTCAAAAGTAGGTCATGACATGCCTTTACAGGTTCTACTAAATTAACAATATTGCGGATAACTACGCTAGGCGAAACCCCTAGTCAAGGATGCTAAAAGATTACACTACAACGGTAATGTAAATGAGTGAAAGCACGTATTCCGTTGTCAAGAAAACGTAAGTTCAAAAGATATTTATAACAAGTCATAGCAATGTGCTTAAAAGTTTGAAAACAAGTATAACTATAAGCGAGGGTCGTCCACATGGATTGAAGGGTAGCAAAGGTAAAATACTAGCTAAAGCAGAATATTAAACTTCAATGATTTTGGTTGGAAAATTATCAACTAAATGACAAGCACAATTATAACTAATTAAACTAAACTAGACAATCAAATAGCAAGAATAATATCTGATGAGATGTGGATAGAGAGTTGATGCAATTAATAAGCAAATTATGGGTGAACCACTAAATTCTTTAAGATCCTACTCAATCTACTAGGGCTAATCCATCTTTAATTTGTGATTCAAAGAATCACTAAACCTTTATCTACAACCCAACTATTGATGTGCTAGGTTGAGTGTAGAGAGGGTTTCTCTATAAGCATAGATAGATTTTGCTTGATGGGATGGCTTGGATTGGTGTGCTCGCAATCCATCCCTTCCATTCAAAAGAGCTTAATTCAATTAAACTTGTTGTGTGTTTAATTTAAACTCAAATTATTTTAATACCTAGACTTGGATTAAGAGTTGTGCCTATTCAATTCAAGGAGATATCAAAAACCTTAAAACAATGAATGAAACTCAATAGATTGAATACTAAAGTTAGTGGTGAAACACCCATAATATTCGAAATATTACATCAACTCTCGCTTCTGGGATTAGCTTCTCATAATTGAATTACAAAGGTGAATAAAAGAACAAAGAGATAAGAGAAGACCCATGATGTGTGGAGAGTCCTCTTTCTTCAAGTTCCTCTTCTTCTCCAAGTGCTCCAATTTGTAGCTTGGTGGTGGGTTTTGGTATTTGAGTGAAATGGAAATGGAAAGAGGATTGTAGAAATGGTTTTGGTGAAGAAATTTGTTAAGAAATTTGTAGGATGAGTTTTGGATGTTATGGGATGAGATTTCTAGATCTAGTGATGTAAGGGTATCAAAATGGTGTGTGTGGCCGTTCTTAGAAAAATCAGAAAAAGGGGCTTTTATATCATTACCAAAAGTAGGTCTGGAATTGCTGATATCATCAGATATGGGCAACTTCGCGCCCGTAATTTGCGAGTGGAGACCAACAAAAGTTGTGGCACGAGATTCACTGGAGTAAACTAAGAGGCTATTCCGCGAGTCCTACGGTTAGCTTGGAGTGTTAAAGCCCGAATTAGATTTTGATTTTTTTCCCTAGAAATGAGACATCGGTATTCAGACTTAAGTATATCATCTAAATCACTAAAGGATTTAGGGTTTCTTATTTTTCTCTCCAGCCACCATCGAATGATTTCTTTCGATCTCTCTCAAGTCTTATAATTAATATGAAAAAGGAGCCCATCTTAGTATTTTGCCCTGGGCCCCCAAAAAGTCAAGACTGACCCTGCTTCCACCGTAGTTCCATGGTAACGTTGAAATTAAAGCTCCACCTTGTGCAATTTTACTAGTATATGTGGAAAGTTTTTCCTTCAATTTTATGAGAGTAGATTTTCAAATCGTGTATATAGCCTTTGTAAATTTGGGTTGAACTGTGCCCAACCTAATTTAATGTCGGGTCATCTTTATTTGATTTATTTTTCACATAATATTACTACTATCCATTGAAATCTTATAACAACCAAAAAAAAAAAAATCTTAAAAAATCTTATAACAATGTGTAAATAAATAATATTTCTATGTACGATTTTAGTTTTTATAAATTTTTACAAAAATATATAAATTAAAGATGGGTTGGGTATTGGGAGAATTAAAGATAAAAGTGATGCTCTCCTAGCTAAATGGGTGTGGAGGTTTGGTACGGAGGAAGGGGAGTTGTGGAGGAGAGTTATTTGTGATAAATATTCGGTGGAGAGGCTTTCTCTGTTATGGGATTGGAAGGGGGGATCCATTTCCTCCCTTTTCGTAAACTCGGTTGGTAATTTGTGGAAGTGTGGGTCGAAGTCTGTTGGTATCTTGGCTGACAACATGAAGGTGCTGTTGGGGGACGGCTGCCGTGTCAAGCTATGGAAGGATTTGATGTCCGATGGTGTTTCTCTTGATGTTTTGTTCCCTAGAATTCATGCCTTGGCTGTGAACAAAACAGGTGTTGTGGGGGATTTTGGGGCTTGGATTGGCGGCGATTGGGTTTGGAATGTCGCTACTCGCAGACCTATTCTTGGTTGGGAAGAGGAAGTTTGGTCTCGGTTTTTATCTGAGCTGAGGAAATTTAAAGTTCGGAAGCTGTGCCATGATTCCCTTGTTTGGTTACTAACGCCCTCGGGTACTTTTTCTGTTAGTTCCTTCCGGCGTGAACTTGAACATCGTAATTCCTATAGCTCTGTTAATAATGTGAATTCGTTATTATGGAGTAAGGTGGTGCCGCCTAAGGTGGACCTTCTCTTATGGATGATTGCCAAGAACAGACTTATGGTGGGGGATTTATTGCCTATTTTTTCGGGGGGGCTGCATTAATTCTATGTTGTGTCCCTTGTGTAAGTCTACGGAGGAGTCTATCACTCATCTTTTTTAAGATGCAAGTGGTCGTGGAGTTTGTGGGCTACCTGTCTTTCTTGGTGGGAGGTTTCGGTCTGTTCCTCTGAATTATTTTGTGCTTGGCTGGACTGTTGGATGCATTTGTGCCCGGCAGAGGGGAGTAGAAGGGTGTGGAAGGTTGTTTTTCATGCTGTTTGTTGGTCGATCTGGGAGGTTAGGAATGATGTGGTTTTTAATCAGGGAGTCGCTGATCTTGAGAGGGCTGTGGACATGGTGAAATGGAGAGTTGCGTGGTGGTTTAAAATTTATGGTGAAGGTTCTCGGCTCCCTGTCTCGGTGCTTATGCTGAATCTTAAGGAAGGCTGTGTTGACATTCCTAAATGTAGCAGGAAGACCGAGCTGTCCTGGTGTCCCCCGCTGGATGGTTCGTTAAAATTTAATGTTGATGGTTCTTCCCATGGTAATCCTGGTCCTTCTGGCATTGGCGGTATTATGAGGAATTCTAATGGCGACATCTTGTGTATGTTCTCTGCTAATATTGGCATCGCTTCGGCAGCGGCTGCTGAAATCCAAGCTATTCGTAAAGCTTGTCAGCTTTGTGTCAGCGTTTTATGCACTGGTGTGGCTTCAATCACTATTGAGAGTGATTCTATGGTGTCTACTGCTTGGGTGAATGGGTCTGTTGGAGTTGGTAATGTTGATCTGATTGATTACATTCGTGACATTAAGGAGATTATGACCGTTTATAAATCCTCCCTGTCCATTCGTCATGTTTCTAGGAGTTCTAATGCTGCTGCTGATTTTTTGGCAAATCAGGGTGCCTTGAGTCGGATGGATCAGGTGGTGTGGGCTTGATTGGTGGCTTTTTCTTGTTTTCGTGTTCTGTTTGTTCCTGGCGCTGGGTTGTCTTTTGTTTCTGTTGTCTTTGCTTTGCTTTGTGTGGCTGGTGTTGGCCCTGGTTGGCGTTGGGTTGTGGTGTTGTTGTTTGTGGTTTTTCAATAATATTTGCCTTTTCAAAAAAAAAAAAACAAAAATATATAAATTATCTACATATTAATTATAAATAAAAAAACACGACATAGTAAATTAGCATCATTCAACCACCATTCAATGTGGTTTAGTGGTAAAACTTACCACCATGTCATTTGTGTTGGTTTTTGAGTTGTCTAACATTAATGCAAATTATTTTGTAAATATCACGGGTTGGCCGCTACAGCATGTTGTAATTTAAAAAAAAAAAAAAAAAAAAAAAAAAAAAAGCCCTTCCAAGCAAGAGTTGGAAAGATAATCGTGCATAGTGCTTAAAAAATATCACAAATTTTACAGCAAATAGGCTTTGTAATTAATTTCTAAAGAAAACTCATAATTCGTAATGACTAAAAAATTTCAAAACGCAAATCCTATCATGACTAGGAACATAACATGTAGCTCAATCTATCTATGTGCTATTCAGACGGCTCTAGGGCTAAGCGGCAGGTTGGGAGTGTCGTTTCGAACCACTTGGTAATACAATTCCGGTGATAAACATGAGAACATGGCATCAGAACAATTTCCCCTTCACTCAAAGAAAACTCTTCTAAATAGATCACACATTGTTCTCCCATTAATGAACCCTCTTTGATTATATGTGTAAACAAACTATTTTCTTTCATAGAAATTACATTCACAATCCCAATTTGTATCAAAATTGGTTCCGCCTTGTACCTTGTATTAGGCGTACTGCACACTATAGACTTTGTCACATCGACAATAATACTTGTCATAGTCTTTTGAACGTCTTCTGATAGGTTTTCATTAGTCAAAAAGCTAGCAAGTAACTTACCAAGCAATGAATCTTCATCTTGAGTGTAAAGTTGAGGAAATTGGATGTGAAAGTGTTGGCATTGCAATACGTTGATGACACTTTCCAATGAGCGATGCGAATATTCAAAATCGGTGGTGTAGTAGAATTGCACTGTGAAACAAAACCCTCGTGTCATATTTCTGAACTCTTCCGATACTAAACTTTGATCACCCACAAGTTCCACTTTACGGAGTTCGAATCGTTGGTTCCCATATTCATAAAATATACCATCTTGATTCTTTAAAATATGATATGAAGAAAAAGAAAGAGACAACTTCTTTTATATATATATATATATATATAGTTATATATATACAATCTCTATTATCAGTTCGTCCTGATAAATTTATTATCAGGACAAACTAATAATAGAAAATTAGTATATATATATATATATATAGAAACCGAAAGAGAGCTTTTGATAGCAAATTTTTAGATATGGATTTGCATATATATATTAAGGAAACAAATTTTTAGCCTTTTTTTTTCTTTTACTCTTTTATTAAGCAACCGCCAACTGAATTCTGGGTCGGGTCAAGTCAGCCCAGTTTTGAGTTCTAAATTCTGATCATAAATAAAATTTGGGCTGAACGTCTGTGACCCAATTGAATTCTATGTTGGGTCATCTTTATTTGATTTATTTTTCATATAATAGTAGAGTTACGATATCTGTATCCTGAAAAATTGTGTTCCTCCAAATTTGTATGAACACCCCACTAAACTTTTAAAAAAAAACTTATACTGTATGTTTTAAACACACCCCACACATTACCAAATATGTCATTTATTTTAATTTTGAAATATATATATATATATATATATATATATTATAAATAATTAAAAAGAAAAAAAAAATTGGGAGGAGTTAAGGGATGGCAATGGATCGGGTCGGGGATGGATACCCCTATATTTATCCCCATATCCGTTTGAGATATGTATCTCTATCCCCGCATCCATCCCCATTTCTAAATGAGCGGAGCGGATTGATAATCCCTGAATTGAGGTAGAGATATCCATCCCCGCTCTGTCTATATTGTATCCGATGAAAAAATAAATAAATTATAGTTTACAAGAGAAAAATATAATTAACACGTGTAATAATACATTTTATCCTATTTAAAGGGAGAAACAAATACATCCAATAAAGGGCAAATAAAAAAAATTAATAACTTATATAATTAGAATTCATAATTGCATAATAATTTTTTATATTTTTAAAATATTAAAATCTATAATGGTTCCGGATGGGGATGGATATCCATAGACGAAATCTATCCTCATCCCCGAAAATAAAATGAATATTAGGATGACATCTATCCCCACTCCATCCCCGAAATAATAGTATCCATCTCCATTTTAAATGGAACGGATTCTTGTGGATATTCGTATCCGTGGATAATTTTACCATCCCTCAGACATCGACTTTATCTTCTCTTTCCATTTTCTTCATTCTTCAATATAAGATGGGGGGAGGGCATAAGGCTGCTGCTTTCATCCTTCCTTGCTTTAGAAGTTTTCGATCTAGGTTTTTGTTTTTAATTTATTAATTTTTTTCTTTTTAAATTTCCTGTATTCAATAAAAAAATTATATTTTTTTTTGAAATATTAATAATTTAATTTAAGGGTAATATTGAAATTTTGAAGATTTGTAAATTTCTAGTGTATATACAGTTTTAGAAGAGTACAAATATCATCACTCATAATATTACTACTACTATCCATTGAAATCTTACAAAAACTAACCAAATATATATATATATATATATCTCTTATAACAACGTATAAATAAATAATATTTCCATGTATGATTTTTTTTTTTTTTTTTTTTTTTTTGTAAAAATATATAAATATCTACATATTAATTATAAATATAAACACGGCATATTAAATTAGTGTCATTCTACAACCGCCCAATGTGGTTTAGTGGTAAAACTTAAAAGAACATATTTAGCCTAACAATGTTTTAGGTTCGAGTCTCTATATCAATAAAAAATAGCATCAGTCTCTAGGGCATATAATTTAAAATACAAATCAACAGAATATTTATATAAATTATTCTACATTTTCATATTTAATCGTATATTTGTCGGTGGTCTGTCACCACCTCTTGTAATATGTGAATTGTATTGACGTGAGAATTTCCATTAGATATAAAGGAAACAATAGTTTATATATATTCAGTACAAAGACTCGAGTATGTGATATTTATTATTAAACTGAATGAACGTTCTTTACCATTAATCCAAAATAGATTGCGGTGAGAAAACAACAATTAATGAGAAGATTGTAACGAAGTAAATTATATAAGTTAGAGATGTAGATGTATAATTAATGTCACGTTAAGCATATAATCTACTCATAACATATCAACTTTATAATTATTGTGTTTACATTTTTTTTAGTATGATACACCTCTCAATCTCTCATTCATTCTCATTTCTTCCTACTTCTAGACTAATATATTATTCTCTGCCTAGACCTCCTAATCAAACCACTTGGTGGGTTTACTTATTAATGCCTTGTTTGGGTCTCATGACAAAATCATATCAAACCAAACTAGACTTCACCTTCACATATTCATATTCTCTTCTCTTATTTCGATTTGTTTTACGGGGAGATCGATATAAAAAACTATCCTAAAATATTCTTAAATATCCGATATTATGAATATAGCAGCGGAATTTCAAATACTTTCACCAAAATTTCCACAAATTTAAACCCCTGTAATTATTTTGACAATATTAGCAAAACTTTAGATATTCCCACTGAAATTCTAAAATTTTAGGCCCCATATATTTTCTGTTTTTCCTGACCTTCTTAAAGCATGTGATTGGTTGTTGATAAAATGATTATAATTAGGTGAGGTCAAGAAAAATGTCAAATCCAAATTCTTCACGAAAACCCGTTTCATTGAAACTTTTCCCCAAGAGATTGAGTTTTCTTGGGAACCAAACAAAGTTAAGATATGGAAGCTTCACTCCAAATCCTGAAAAATCATTTTAAAAAAGAGAGAGGTAATGATGAGGTAGTACAGTAATAGAATCTAAATGGGAGCACTATTAGCACTTATTAATAAAACTAAGTATATTTAAGAGTTCCAAGATGTCGGCAATGGCTTTATGAATTAATCAGTCTACTCCTTTGCTATATATGCTATGCCCAAAAGAAGCCTAATGACACTTCTTTTCTTCTTCTTTTTTGCACTCAACATTTTCATTGGAGAAAGTGTAAAACTTGTTGGAGCTTTTCAACACAGCTGCTGAGAGATTTTGTCCACTATAATCATAGAGATTAGAAGAACACACAAATCAATTGTGTATTTTATTAATGGTAGGGTGAGTGTTGGATTTTCTGAATTCTGAATTTTTTTTTTCTCTGGTAATTTTTTGAGTAAGAAAAAGTTGAAACTTTTGGAGAAGACAGAGAGTTTGAAGCAGAGGGAACATGATGGCCTCCATGTTTACATATCCATGCTTGAGAGCAGTGATATATCATCATATCAATACAAATATACAATACAATGCTTTCTCTCTCTCTCTCTCTCTTTCTCTCTCTAAATTTTATGGAAATGAAATCTCTTGAAACTTGAAACTTCTCTGTTGCTTTTTAATGGAATTATGTGGACCCAGTTCTTGGCATTGGCCAAGCTGGCACAGTTTTGGGCACCCAGAACATTAGGAAGAGTAGTGTGACGCATGTTTATGTCAGCTCCACTGCATCAACACATCAGCCAACTCGGTGAATTCACTCACTCAGTGACTCACTAAACTCAGTTGGATATAGAAGGGGTCCAAGGGGACCATTGGTTTTTTGCCTTTCAAAACTTGGCATTAGAATAAGTAATTATAGGTCACTCTTTAGTTAATGTGAATGTCCACATCCACAGATAAAATTCATGAAACTCAAAAAATTAAAGAGAAAAGAAAGAAAGAATGGATTTGATTAAAGGGTGTTTTATGTCAATAATTTGGTCTCTAATTTGATCAAATTAAGTTAATTTTGATTGTTTTGGAAGATAGTAAAATTTTATTACGAAATTAATATACCACGAAAACTTTATCTAATTGATGCACACAAAGTGACCCATTTTTAATTGGTCATTAACAATTAACATGTTCTTCTCTAATATTAATTACTGTAGAAAACGATTAATTAAAGATGAAAGTAATGGAACAAAAAATGGTGCGTTAACTCATAACTGGGTGAGTTGGAAGAGGTGGTCATGATTGGGTGTGGAATTTGCTGTACGGGAAAGCAAAGAGAAACAGACAAGAAGAAGAAGACAGTAGAGAGAATTATTCATTAATATTAGGTTTAGAGACTTTAGAAAGATAGAGATTGAAGAAGTGTAAAGGCAATACAAAGAAAAGAGTCAGAGAGAAGATATATATCATATATGTCTGTCCACAAAGTCACACTGTAGAATGATGCCTTCGTGGAGCAATCGAGCTAGCTAAAGAGATCATTCATTCATTTCATATTTTCATGTATATTAAGATTCTTCAATTTTGTAATATAATATACACAAGAGAGTGTTGTTGTCAGCACGAGAAATGAATAATGATGTGGCGTGTTTGTTTTGTTCATGCTTCGAGATAGATTTTGATTTTTTTTTTTTCTTTGGGGCTGTGGCTGCAGGGCTCGAGGCACTCACTCATTTTCACAAATGGGTTTGTTAATTTGTTGTGTTTTTGTGGGTTTGTGGGGGCATCTAGCTAAGCAACTCCACAAGGGTTTAAGAAGATTATTAATATTCATGGCCAGTTAAAAAGCTGGCTTACATATCTTTGTGTTTTGCTTCAAAAATCTACCACCTACGAGGTATGATAATTTCTTGTGGTTGTGGGTGCCCATTCAATGTATAGATTAGGTTTGGACCATTTTTTTTTTACAATCATTTTCACCTTCACCGTTGTCACCAATCAAACCCAGTTTCGTAATCCGAGAGAAAATTTTATTTCTATCGTATGGATCAAGTTTTATTAACAATTACTTTAGAACATGCTCCGTTTTTAACATATATTGTTTCAGATTCTTATTCCACACTAGACTAGCTAGTAGATGATAAGATTAAATATTTTTCACTTTTGGATTGGTAAATAATTATATATGGATGTTATTGTCTTCCACTTCCAAGACAAAATGTAAAAATAATATCCATAATGAATAATCAATATATATACTTGATAGGAAACCTAACCAACATATATAGATGAATGTATCTGTACTGCAAATATACATTTATCATGATCAGCCTATACAATGCTTTTGCTCCCAACAACAACAATGTTCTTGTCTATCTAATTTTGGCTTCGATCATGACGGATGATTGGATAAATTTGGGTCCAATATTATATATCTTTAGTAAGATTATTAATGAACACACACCCACCTATTAATTATCCTCAAATATATATATATTTTTAAATATATATATATATATATATATATATATATGAGAAAGTCAAATACCAAGGAATAAGACTTGACATGTAGATATATTACAACATTATTCAATCTTGATAAGCAACAGAAACTCCCATAAATCAAAGTAAAGTCTCTATCTAGCTATAGTGCTATAGAGAGAAAATGATATCTCATGAAAACTAAAGCAATATTGTAAAAGAATTTTCACTAATTAGAATTGCTTTTAGAAATCTGAAAAGCACAGCAAACCAAAGATATAGAAAAGAGTGGTGGGCCTTGTAGATTTTTTATTTTTTTTTAGAAATATATATATACATGTATGTGCGCATGGTACAGTAGCACTCAGCAAGCAAGATAAGGGATGGTCTCGACTCTCATTCATTAGTGGTGAGAAGAAAAGGAAGAAAAAAAAGAACAGATTGAGCATCCGTTTTGGATCGGCAAGCTAGGAATTTATATATAGGAAGATACATGATACATGTGTTGTGTGCAAAAAAAAAAAAATGTGCGCGTGCAAATAAGCAATATTGCATTTGCATGTATTGGCGGCTTAAAGGCCACTTAGCTTGTTGTCTCATGCCCACCAAATACAAATGTCGACCAACGAAGCAGCTTGTAGGACCTCCATGTTCCAACGCACACACAACACTAAACACTTTAGACCTACCTGATCATCAACTTGATAAACTCTCTGGTCTGGATCCTTTATCTGCCCTCAAGTTAGGGCACAATGACCCTTAGATATTGATGTGTCTTTGCATGGACCCCACCCACGGTGTGCTTGTCTTGTCGGGGGCACATTCAACTGATTTGTGGGTCCTAACATGGGGGCTTATTATAAGTTTTGCCTTCCATGATTTGGGTGTGGAAAGGAGAAGAGAAAAAATGTTGGTCATGCTATTGCTAGGTAGGGTTAGAAAGGTAGTCATGGCCCGTAAAACCACAATAAGTGTAAAGAGATCTCTTTCAGATTATGGAAGTAAACATTTAGGCCACGGTGTAGTATTGCTTGATCTAAGTAGAAGCTGACAAAAGTATTAAAAAAAATGAAAACAGGGGGAAGTAGCACTCTTTTTATGTGGACTTTTGAGAATAACACTGGTTTAATAAGTTAAGTTTAAATTATACCAATAGATAAAAATACCCATATCTCCTTCTTTTATTACGTTTTTACCATTTATAAGGTTTTTTTTCCTTCAAAAACCTCATTCATCATTGGAGATGGAACATACCTCCTTTGGAGGTCGAAATGGAGGTCGATGAAGAAGATGAACAAAAAAATGGAAAATTTCATTTTTACATAATAAATCTTGAAAACTACAAAATAAGTCTTGAAAATTACAAAATAAGTCTCGGAAACATGGAAAATAAGTTTCGGAAAAAAGAAGAAGCCCGAGACTTATTTTTGTGAGTGTGTTTTAAAGGTATTTTTGTCAAATCTACATTTTAGATACTATTAAAACTTAAGTTATTAAGTTAGTGATAGTTTTAAAACTCACTCTTTAAAAAGTGTTATTAAATTTTCAGGTCCTTAAACAAAGGGAAAAAAATAAAATAAAGGAAAGGTGGTTACCGGTGAGTGGTGACTAAAATGGGGCCTATAAGAAAGATTAATATTCTTGAAAAGATCCTTTTCTTTGTCTCATCAAAATACTAAATTTTCAAAGTAACAATTATATCTTGAAAAAAAAAAAAAGAGAGAGAGAGAGAAGATTTGGGGGATACATCTTTTCATGAAAAAGGTAGGGGGTTTTGTTTAAGAGTTTTGGATGAGTTGAGACTTTTTAAGTAAGATTTGGCTCAACATATGGTATATATTATAGTTGGGAGTGGTTGACCATTATTTGACAAGAGAAAGATATCACATAAAGGTGTTAGCAGACTTGTGAATTGGGTTTTTTTGGATTGGATATTGCATGTTTAGAGTAGTATTTTTCATGAGTTGGGTGGTGGACTGCTGGTGGTGGTGGTGGTAGATGGTGGTAGATGGTGGTGGTGCATGCGCGTGCATTACAAAGAGGTGGGATTGTGGTCATGATAATGGTGGCTGCCAGCCACCCATAATAATATTATTCATGACACATACAACATAAGTTTTGAATCATTTCCATGCCCTTCAAATGAAACTCGATCTTTTTTTATAACTAAACTCACCATTTTCAATCAATATGTCTCTCCAAGTGTGATTTTTTTATACTGTCTTTGTATTAATATCTTCTACAAATATATATATATATTTAATTGTTTCCCTTGGAGATCATCATCTTGAATTATTAGTATAATCTTGGTTATAAAGTCTTGAATAGAAACCATAAATAGTGGAAAACGTGATGATAGATATCATATATAGGTAGTTCAAATCAATTAGGAAACTACTACCACCAACAGCCAACAAGGCACTAATTACATACTCTTCCCATTCCATATATATAAATATATATATAAACACATTCATGGGTAGGTTCATTCATGTTTTTTATTTTTATTTTTTGAATTGGCTTATCTAAATCTAGGCCTATATTTTAATACCAAACTTTCCAAATTAAATTAATCAACATAAAATCAAAGTGGGGCAATGTAATGTATGTAATAGTATTATAGGAAATGAATGAATACAAAAAGGTATATATGTATATAGAGAAATGCAAAGTGGGGCAATGTAATGTATGTATTACTGTATTAGTATTGTAGGAAAAGCATAAAGACAAAAAGGGTACATATGTATATAGAGAATTGATCATCGATCAAGTGCGGGATCTCGATTGGAATCGATGTAAAATGTACGTTTTTTTTTTTTTTTTTTTTTCATTTTACACCGGTGTAAATTGGGATCTTGTACGAGAAAATGTATGAAATTTTTGCATCTGATAATGTATGTATGTGTATATGTTCACAAATAAATTCTTGACATGAAACGGTGGTGATTATAGCATAAACTTTTCAAACTCAAAAGTTTAATTTAATGCTATTAATTATCTTGACTTAATTTGAATTAGGGGATATATATGGTTAATTAAGAAGGGTGTGGCTTGTTCATTGCAAAAAAAGAAGAGGTGATGATAATGCCTCTTCTACATGAAATTGCATGGAGAATAGAAATGATTTGAAAATGCTTTTGATTTCACGTACGGGGCCTCCCTAATTCAAGGTTATTCTCATTATTTTTCTGCCACGCCTGATTCTCCTTTTTTTTTTATAATTTTTTTTTTCTGTTTTTTGTGTTTTGTAAAATTTGTGTTTGTGTTGTGTTCTCTGCATAATAATAATTATTATTATTATTATTTTTCAGTATTTAATATTTTATTGATGGTATTTGGGCACGTCTAACATTTGTTAATTAACACAACTGTTGCCTCTTTTGCTACGGACAAATATGTCCCTATTAACCCAAGTTGTTGTTTTCCAATAATCATTATCATTCTATGTAGTCCTCCAACTATTCTTTTCACTGGAAAAAAAAAAATGTTTGATATATCAAAACCTTAAACTGATGATCATGATCAGTTTTGTCTTCCATTTTTGCTCTTCATGAACTTCCTGTTTGGTTTTGATTTTGTATAAGAACTTTGAGAACATCTACTAATTAAACAGAAAATCGATCGAGTTCGTCGATCAGTCACTTCTGATCATAACGAAACAGATGATTGATGTCCTTCATTGAGACACATTTTAGTCTTTAACTCTATAATTATGTTTTGGTGTTTAATTTAACTGTCATGCGAAATGACTTTGACAATATATATAGTGTTGATTTTCTTTTTCTTTTCTTTCTTTCTTTTTTCACTTCCAATGGTGATCAAAATGTTGTTTGACTGACTGGTCCAAATTATTTTGAACTGACCCATTTGATGGGAATTTGTTTTGTTCATAATTATAGATCTTAATTTGTGGTGTTAATTATTCTTTTTACTATTCAACATATATTTAAAGCAAACAAAAAGGACTACTAATTAAAGTTTCAATGATTTGATATCCCCCCCCTCTAATACCCAATTTGTTGGCTAATTAATCACCTTTGCTTGATTCATCAATAGTAAAAGTAAATTTAAAAAAAAATTAGCAATTTATTACTGTTCAAGTAACTGTTTTACTTCCTATTGAAGCCTGATTTTTCTTGTATTTATTTCAATCTTTTCTTCATTATTTATATATAAAAAAATATAAATAAATGGTTCTGGTGTCTGGTGTCTGGTACATACTCATTTTGTCAAAACTGGTTTCATTAGTACTCATGAGGAATAAGAAGATTAATGGAGATTGAAATTGTAGAATTGTAGGTGGCTGCAGAGAGAGATCTCATAAGAATTTGGACAGACCCTCAAACTCATCAGCAAGACACAGACAAATATAAGAATTCAAGCACGCGCGTGCGTGGGCATGCATAGAATCCATTTGCTGTTCCTGTCTGATATATCATCTCATCTCATCTCATCTACTGATGTGAGATCAAGAAGATCAAGAAGATCTCACAACAAAACACACAAAAACAAAACAAAAACAAAAACAAAAAAATGGAAATTTTTTGTGCAACATATCTCACATATCATCATCATCATCATCTATATATATTCACTTCATTATGCCTGCAATCATGATTCTTGGTTGCCTCACCCGCATGCTCTCTCTCTCATCCCCCTCACCTATAAATACCATTTACCCACCTCTCTCTCTCCCTCACTTCCACTTTCTCACCCACCAAACACACTCTTCAATTCAATCTCTTCTCTTTAACTAAGTTACATACACATAGATACACTACTACTACTATATATTTTTATAATTTCAATGGCTGAATCTGGTTTTGAGGGTTTTGAGAAGCGTCTAGAGCTTCACTTCTTCGGTGACGATCCTGTGATCCATGATATGGGTCTAAGGCTTCTTGATTTCGATTCACTTCAAGAAGTTCTTGATGCTGTACAATGTACTGTGGTATCGGCTGTTGGGAATCAATACTTCGACGCTTATGTTTTATCAGAATCAAGTCTCTTTGTCTACCCTACAAAGATCATCATAAAGACTTGTGGGACCACTCAGCTACTCAAATCTGTCCGTCCATTGATAAACTACGCTCATGATCTTGGTCTCACTATCTGCTCTTGTAGGTACACCAGAGGTAACTTTATCTTCCCCAAATCACAGCCCTTTCCTCACACTAGCTTCAAAGAAGAAGTCATTTACTTGGAAGACAAACTTCCGATAACTCTATGCTATCGAAAAGCCACCGTCATGCCCTCCAAAATGACGTCTCATGCCTGGCACGTATTCACTGCATGTGACCAAACACAAGTAGTCACACCACTTCCAAACATGCCTGATATTGCATTCACTATGGAGATTTGCATGACCGACCTCGACCGTGTTCTTGCACGCAAGTTCTTCCGGCGACCCAATGACGGCAAGAACGGCGACACAGCCGGAAAAGAAATGACTGACCTCACCGGCATCGGAGACATCAATCCTGGAGCTATTATTTGTGATTTCGCTTTCGACCCATGTGGGTACTCCATGAACGGCATTGACGGTGACCGTTACTCTACCATCCACGTCACACCGGAGGACGGCTACAGCTATGCAAGCTACGAGTGTGTTGGGTCAGTCTACGATGACCAAGACGACGTCGTACAGATGTTGAAGAAGGTGGTGCAAGTCTTCCGGCCGGCGACTATGTCTGTTTCTACTACATGTGCCAGTCACGAGGTATGGACACGTGTGGCTCATGCAATCGAGCCTCTTGGTTTGAAATGCCGGAGTTGTATAATGGACGAGTTTCCCTCTGCCGGAACCGTCGTCTTCCAAACGTTCACGGCGGCTCGCCGGAAGTACTCGGCGGTAGATACACGTGGTGGGGTCGAACTCGAGTTGGGGGCTTAAAGAGAAAAAAAAAGTTAGAAATTTAGGGTTTTAGTTCAAAAAATTTAGGGCAATCTTGAAAAAAAAAAAAAAAAAAAAAAAGCTGGTGATGATCAAGAAGAAGATGATGACGTGGAGGAATGTGATTGGATGACAAAGGTGATGAAAGTGGGATTGACTTCAACTGTGTAGAAATATTATAAAAAAAAATGACGTGGAAGTAACAAAAAAGGGTTGGGTTTGGGGGTGAGAAATTGGAAATGAGAGTGGTGATAATGATAATGCCCCCCACTTAGGCATGTCACGCCTAAGATTTTTGAGGTTATTTCTCTAGTGGGGAATGTCACCAAAACCAAAAAAAAAAAAATGCCCGGTGTTTATTTAAGGTTTATATCAACTTTCTCTTTTCTTTTCTTTTTAATTTTGTCATATTTTTCCTCTCTTTTATTTATTTATTTATTTTAATTTAATTTAATTTCCTTTCTCTCTTTAATTAATATTCACTTCTACACCAAACTCACAATTTTCACTTCCATCTTTATTATTAATTGTTCTTTTGATAGTTCAATATTGCTATCAAAATTTTATGACCACTTGAAACCCAAAACGATAAGTATATACATAAGAGTGTATACACACAAAGTCAATTAATTGAAGAGCAATGCACTATATTGCACATCTTCCCTCTAAGTTTTGATGGTTCGTGTCTACATAGTAAGGGGTTCAGATCACACTATGTGCTTTGAATGAACATGTGTGGACAGTTATTATCCGATGTATATATATCTTCCGATTGTGAAAGTAGATATCCAAAATACATATTTAGTACTTGTTCTCATTATATTTTGGCATACCTTTGGCTGCTGGGTGCTACAAATCAATCAATATATGTATTTTAACATTCATGGAATCTTAAACTTTCAAATTAGTAGTTTAAACGTATAAATAATTTGAAGTTATGGTGATTTTGAGTGGTTGGAAAGGATTTGCATGAATTAGTTTCTTGGGGGAGACTGGAGAGTGATTTGTGATGACAAATTTTGTCTACGACGATGATTGTGGTCTGACGTGGGAATCACGACCAGAGTTGCATTTGCATATTATTATTTTTATGTTATATTCGAATGGGTTTTTTGTTTGTCGTGTTGTGACATCATTTGCACGAGGCTATAATTGGACTTTGACATGTTTTGTAAGTCCATGTTACTATACTCACGTGGCAAAGACTTATTGGTTCAAGAGCTGCCTTTTTCCTGTTTCATATCTTACTATATATATATTCCTAATACCGGAAAAGACAAACAATTTTTTAATTATTACAAAAACATCCATCACCTGCCACAACCCACAAAGAGTAGTTTTGCTTTTTGGATCAATTGGTTCATTAGGTTTATTTAAAAAAATGTAAAAGAAATTTGTAGGTTAATGACTTATAAGATTTTTATTCTAACTTCAACTTAATCTGACTTCAAATTGGAATTGAGTTTCACATAAATTCAAGCGATTTGAAATTGAAATGAGTCGATATCAAGTGAATTGTATCCTATTTATGATCAATTTTAATAATTAAGCTAAAAAAAAGAGAGAACAAATTAGATCAATTTTCTAATATATGGTTTCAAAATAATGTGTCAAGACCATTGAGATTTATAAAATCGACTAATTGAGTCAAATGTGCCTTGTCTTGTTGGCTGGAGTCTTTACAATCTCTATCAACCCACCAAAGTTCAAACATTGACACCTTGTATATATGTTCCGTTATTGCCAATAAAAAACCACAATAAATGTGGGGAGACCACTTTTGATATTGGGAGCCGACTTCTTCTGAGTCACGTTATAGTGTTGCTTGATCTCAGTAGGATCTTCAAAAGAAAAATAATCTAATTCCAATTTAATCCATTAAATTCAATTTATCAGAGTGGATTTTGACGTTTGAGCAATTCTAAATCATAATAGAGAAACATTTTCCTTTTTTTCTTGGCCCATTTAAACCATAAAAAAATAAAAACTAATTATTTGAAGGCCCATCACCTTTAAATCTTTTAATTTTGATAAGGCCTTGTTCTCATGACACACTTGATACTATGCACGGTCCATCGTGGCCCATACAAAATTTTATTTTGTCTTTTACAACCAATTTTTTTTTTTTTTTGGAAATTTATAAATAATATGTAGATTTTAGAGAGATGATAATTTTTAAAATTGTAAATTGTTTTACTGTTAACCGTTTATGTTTTTGAATCTTTAAATTAGAATCCAATGAGTATTAAAAGAGCGAAAAGCAACAATATTGTTTTGGGGTAATTTCACTAAAATCCCTACTTTTTGATGAAATATCATCTATTTAAACGTCTTTGTCATATTAGCAATTTAAGTCCTTTGTTTTTCCAAAATACATCACTTTAGTCCATTTGACCAAAGAGTTCAAAAAAAAATTGTCACTATTTGGGGCGCTTTTTGTAAGACAAGCAACACATTACTAATTTAAGTTTAAAAGACATCTATTTATGTGATCAGACAAAAATATCCCTTTTTGTCACTTTGTGTCTTTTTCAAACGTTAAGAGAAAACCTTTGAGAGAAAAAACCCAACGACACAATAGTCCTAAAGTCGACCAAAATCTGACGGCGAACTCACCGGCAACAATGCTACAGTATTGATGTCGAAGAGAACTCATCGACGAACTCAAAAGACAGTGGTAAGTTTTTGTTTCTCACGCGTTTTTGTTCTTGATAAGTTTATGTGTGTTTGATGTTGGATGTCATTTTCATCATGTAGATTATGTTTGGTTTGATTTGATTTGTTCTTGATTATGTTTGTTTGATAAGGTTATGTTAGGGATTTAGTTTATGAAAAAAATTGTTTTGAAGACGATGAAGATCTAGGTTTCCTAGCCTTTTTACATTTTTTCCGAGCCTTTTAAAACAGTCTCCGAGCTTTTTAAAATGTAACCCGAGCTTTTTCAAGGAAAATTCATAGGCTAATCGGTTTAGAATCTCTGAGCCTTTTTACATTAGATCCAAGTCTTTTCGTGCGTTTTCAAGCCTTTTTACACTAGATCTAAGCATTTTCAACAATAATTCGAGTGTTTTAATTTGTATGTCAAAATTGAGTCTCCGAGACTTTTGACACTGTATCCGAGCCTTTTCATACACAGTTCGAGACTTTTCTACAGTAATCCGAGCCTTTTAATTATTTATGAATAGGTTAGTGGATTTTGATTCTCCGGGACTTTTAACACTGTATCCGAGCCTTTTCGTACACAGTTCGAGCCTTTTAATACATAGTTCGAGCCTTTTCATACACTGCCCGAGCCTTTTAATGAATTGTTCGAGCCTTTTTATACACTGCTTGAGCCTTTAATGAACTGTTCGAGCCTTTTCATACACTGCCTCAGCCTTTTAATACACTGCCCGAGCCTTTTTGTTCGAGCCTTTTCATGAACTTATATGCTTTTTTTCTATGAATATGCAGATGAGGAATCAGCTAAAGGATTCGCTTAAAACCCAAAAGGGAGAATGGTACAAGAGAAAAATTACTCGGCATGACCATTTCAATGACCTTAGAGATATCGATAATGCACTTGACAGTGTACCTGAACATCTGAAGATCGAAGACCGATGTCAGTATATTGAGTCGTGTTTTGGTCATTTCCTTCAGATGCATCGTGAGATTCAGTTTTCGGTTAGGATTGCCCATCAGCTGCTTTTGCACGAGTTACATCACGATAGGCCGGAAGATGAGATGAGATGAGATTTTTGTTAGGTAAGCATTCGGTCTGGTTCTCGAAGGTTAAGTTATGTTTAATCACCGATTTGAAGTTCGGAGTCATTCCTGACACGGCGAGCTATAATATGGTAGAGAATGGCATACACGAGCGATACTTTCAGGGTCGAGACATCAAGTTTGAAGAGCTGAGAGCGGTGCTACGGATTAGTATTTTTGTGGAGCAGTACGATGTGGTGAAGCTATGTTTATTGTTTATGCTCAACTGGATACTGATGGGGTTGGACGAGAGAGATAAAGTTCCAGTATGGCAGTTTCACCTAGTCGAGGACTTGGACACTTTTGATGCGTTCCCGTGAGGCGAACATGTGTATAGGCGGTCTATTTTTGGTTTTAAGCATGCGTTGGATGGCCGACGGCAACGGTTCAAACAACGACAACAAGAAAAGGGTGTTGACGTACACGCCACCAAGACGTACAACATATACGGACTACCGCACACACTATTGGTGAGAATTTAGAATATGAATCCGTGCTTTAATTGTAATTTTTTTATATGACTGATGTATTTACTTCTTATCGTACTTATCCATTACGCAGATATTTGCTTTTGAGGTTATCCCTAAGCTTGGCAATAAAAAATGTGAGACCCGCAGGGTAATCGAGCTACCAACCCCCCCCCCCCCCCCCCCCCCCCCCCCCGCGTATTCTGAAATGGGAGTTGAGTCAGCGACTGAGGGGACAAAGCTAGATAGCATTTTCACTGAAAAGGTAAGTATTGTTGTTGTTAATGTTTATAGTTATTAGTATGTATACAATTACAATGATCTAACTTCGGTTTCAGATGTTTGTGTGGTGTGAATTGGTGCTGACGGCTACTGAGAGGGCTCAACGGTACTACGAAGGCATAGACTTAGGAGGTAGTCTATATGATACCGATGCCGATGCCGATGCCGATGCCGATGTCGATGCCGTTGCCGTTGTCGTTGATATGCCTAGTCACCTCCCGGATTCTAAACGACATAGGACTGCCGGACCCAGTGATATGGAGGGTCCGTATTCCAGACCCAGTGATATGGAAGTTTCATACCCGGAAGGTAGTAGTGGGAGTCCCGTGAGGCATAGGCGGGTATGATTCATTTTGCCCAGACAGCCCCGACCAGAAGGTGATTCACGAGGAGGCGTTGGAGCGCATCCACAGGTACGTAAAAATATTAGAACCGCATTATTTAATTTCAATCGAGTGAACGGTTTTAGTACTGACAGAGTTCGAAATCCTTTTAAGACCGTTGGGACCGTAAATTCACTGAAGTGATGGATGTTGTCCGATATTTACGGAAGGATGTGATGAATGCTATCTGAAAGAGTGATGAGAAACGAGATCAGCAGCATAAGGAGTTGCTGGGTTTGATCCGGGCGCTTCGGGGTCCGATATCGCAGTCCCGTATAGATGGTCCACCATTCAATGACCATCACAAAGACTTTAGTCCCACGACAGGACAGGTACTCATCAGAATGGGACAGAGACCAGACATGGGCGGGCACCTACTACGGACACAATATCCGATCAGCAGGGTCCTGTTGTGACAGAACGAGAGGAGGTACCTGGTGGTACAGAGATAACACTGCTGGTACAAGAGGTACCTGATGGATCAAAGACAGCACTACTGGTACATGAGGTACTTGGTGGATCAGAGATAGCATTGTTGCACACTTGCATCATCCTGTTCACACAGCACAGCACACCCTTCCTTTGATTAATCCCAGCGCAGCACAACCTTCCAAGCGATCCCAGCGCAGCTCTCTTATCCGGTCGGTCCAACCAGAGCGCACCTATCCCTACAACGATCCACGGAGGCAGAGTTCCTCCTCACAGCGCACCTCTCATTAGAGTAATTCACAGGGGCAAAGTCCCTCCTCACTACGCACCCCTTTGGTCCAGACCAGTGCTCGAGACCATAGTCTGCCCCAGGACCATAGTCATTAGAGCATGTATTCAGGCCCCATGATTTGGTACATCCTTATCATCTTGTGGCCTACCAAGCCTACAATAGGAACACGACGGGGGAATTGTAAGTATAATCGTATATTTTACAATCTTTTAATATTATTTGTTTAACGCCTAAGTAATATTACTTCGTTATCTAATTTCTTCAACAATTATATAGACGTGATATGGATCTACATTTACCGGTGGGTGTCACTTGGTTCCATTGGTTCCAAACCAACTTCATGGAGTTAGAGGATACGGTATGTTCCTTACTTTAACTGTCTGTATAAGTTTGTATCAGTAATGGTAGAATCCTAACAGTATAAAATTTTTACATTGTCAGCACATCGCCGCGTACTTGAAGATTCTATGGAAGCGTCAGCGAGCATACCCCATTGTCTACCGTCAAAGGTTCAAACTACTGGATTCACAGTTCTATGTAAGTGTTTGTATTGTTAGGTTTTCGCTTGTGCATTGATGTGTTTCATATATCTTTTACCTAACGATGTGGTAAATTTTCTATGTACAGTCATTGTTACATATTTGGTGGGGGCAAATGTTCGGCCGTGGGGTTGTGGGCAAACCCCCTAAGGAGTGGGCTATGCTGGATCACACGTGGCCCAATGATGACCTGAAGATGGTCCGAGGATTGCTTCTGACAGGAATCCGGCCATGGCACCAGGTTGACGTGGTGAGTGTTTCAATTACATGGTTTCAATTGTTTAATACTATGTTTAAATTTCACACTGATAACACTATGTTGAAACACCTACATGTTCTGATTCCTTGCAACCTTGGACGTCATTATTGGGTACTGGCCAGCGTCGACCTCTCATAAGGGAAGATCTACCTGTTAAATCCGTTCAGATATGGGGTTACATGAGACTACAGGAATGAGCAGGTCGTGTGCTTAAGGTGGTTTATACCCTCGATGTTGAATCAGGTCGGGTTTCACAAGAACAGAGGGAAGGATGATCCAACATACAAACGTTCGAAGAGGCCCTTTCGGATGAGCATCGTGGATGGCTCACGTGTGCCCCAACAGCAGAAGGGGTATGACTATTTCAAGATTTTACTCTATCCCAATTGGTTTGAATAAAATTTCATTCTAACGATTGTACATGTGGTGATTTGCAGGGGTAACTGTGGTGCACATACTTTGATATTGACAGAGTACTTAGTGGCAAACAGGACAGAGTTCGACTAGACGGAAGAGGATATGGGCACCATCTAGGAGAAGATGGTCATGGAGATTTTTTGCAACTCGATGCCCAATTTTGTTTTGTAGTTGATGTATATAAGGGTTGTTCTCTATTATGCAGTTGATGTACATAACATTTGAATTTTTTGTTTGAGTTATTCAATTAAATTTATTCAATTCCAACACAATTTAAGTGAACAAGTCATTCAATTCCAACACGATTTAAACAACACGATTAAAATGAATAACTAAATTCAAATCAATTTCAGAACAAAAAATAAATAACAATAGTTCAACATAAAAGCATAACACAACTGTATTGAGTATGGTTCCTAAAGTCTAAACGATGTTGGAAGACATTAGCAATCGCAAGCTTTTTTGGTGACAATTCGTCTTCCTCTTGTACTGCCTTGTTATGTTTGATCACCTTTCTCAACGGCTCCATTCATTCCATGATAAAGTCTTTCCCAGGGCACGTTTGTTTGTTGTGTCCAGTTGAATGACAGATGTTACACTTGCGATAGTATTCCTTGGGAACAATTCTGCTAGGACCTTCATTAACCATAGGCGGGTTGAAACACCTCCTACTATTATGTCCTGATTGTCTACATCTTCTACACGATTATGTGGTTGTCCTCTCCGAAGACAAGGTATGTCGACCCTTCATCGGGCGACCTGATTGTCTCTTCGACTTTGGATTTAAAACCACCTGCCCTGCGATGTCGGATGGCACTACCCATGAAGAAGGATGGCCAACAGGCATAATAGAAACCGAGTATGCATTAATAAATGTCTCCCTCTTATAGTAGTCCGAACACAGAAATGTGAAATCCAAGTTTCGCTCCCTACAACAATGAAAACAGTGAGATTTACGTTTGGGTAATATAAATCGTTAACTGTAACATCTCATGTAGCTTGCTGCTGCGAGTGCATGAGAACATGGGAAATGGTTCATTTGGAATTTATTGTATGTGCAAGTCTTCAGGGCTAAGTTAACCGTCCACTGTTTTTCCTTCAGTTTGACAGAGAATATGTTCCAGTCAACTGGATTTACTGTCATATAATTACACTTCTCGACACGTTTTAGGATCACAAGATGTGCTGCGTCGATCAATTGATGACGCATAGACCGTGCAGCTACATGACGATTGTGAAACCACTTTTGTAGCATATTCCTAATGAACTCTGCTAGTGTCATCATTGGCAATTGCCGTGTGAATTTTAGGCATGAGTTTATGCACTCTACAACATTTGTGGTCATCACTATGTACCTTCTTTAGGGACAGTGTACGCGGGACCGCTTGTGTGGACCAGTAGCAATAGCATAATCGAATGCAGCCTTGTGCAACTTACGTAACTCCTCAATGTGCCGATTATAATTTAATTCACTGTACGTCCTAGCTGCTGAATCCATTATGTCAGTAACATCCTTTCTGTGGAATTGTTTCTTCATATTTTCACCAAAATGCCAGCAACATATGGTATGGTTTGCATAAGGTAACATTTTAGAAATCCATGCTTCAATGCTTGCATGACGATCGGAAATGAAAACCAAATCATCTATATGACCAATGGCACCCCTTAAGCATTCCAAAAACCACTCCCATGAAAGGTTGTTTTCTGAGTCACCGTACCCAAAAGCAATTGGATACACATGTTCGTTTCCATCTTGTGCAATTGCAACAAACATTGTACCCCTGAATCTTCCCTTCAAATGGCTACCATCAGCTGCAATCACATGACGCATACACCTCCGGAAACCTCTAATTGAGGACCCTAACAACATGAAAAAGTAGAGGAATGTACCATCGTCTGCGCACTGTAAGTCAGTGATTGTGCCAGGATTTTACTGTTCTAGAACGTATGCGAAAGATGGCAGCAATTGGAAAGTTTCTTCATGTGTTCCATAGGTCAATAACAATGCATATTGCAGGGCATCATGTGCCTTACTATACATAACTTAGATGCCATACATTGTTTTCATATCGGCGATTACGTCATTCGAACGCATGAGACGACCATCATCTTGTTGAAGTCTAGGTGCAACGAATTTTCCGATTATTACTACACTAGCTTGTCGGTGGCGATGGTGAATCTCCTCCATGGGACAACTGTGTTCGTTGACAAAACTTCTGACTTGGAAGTAAGTCCCTTCATCTCTTTTCACCGCTCTTAATTTCCACGTACAGTCGTCAATGATGCAAACCAAATGTAACGTTGTCTTATTGGACATTTTCACCTTCCATTCAAAGTTCTGCCGCATTGAAAAAAGGTCAACTAGCATCTTCAAATCCTTTTTACTCGGAAAAAATTGACCTTTATAAATCAATGCTTCTAGGTTCTTGCGATGTCAAGGTTCTGCTCCTACCAATACCAAACGAGTATGAATCTACTCCGAGAATAACCCATGTTGTCGCATTATCAGAATCATATACAGTTACATTATGCCGGACCTTGGAAGTCCCAGGCATATCTAGTGCAGAGCAACTAACTCCTTGTACACGTCTTCCATGTCTTTGAATTTGTGCAGGCTCTTCATCCACATTTTATAGATCATCAACATGTACATTATTTGCCTCATTATCCACCCCATGGTTCTGCTCATTGTTCTACTTATTGTACTGCTTAATTCGACAACCAAACACATCGTCAAATTGAGGTTCAACTACATCTGCATGGTCGACTGTTACCGGTGGGACACCACACATGTTTTCCCCACCTTCGGTGGCACTCCTTTGGGTTAACACTTGGTTGCTACCGCTAAAGGATCCAAATTTTTAGGTATTTTCAGGAGGAGGAATATCATTCCCTATCACATCTCCAGCTGTCCTCTCAATTAAACTGACACATACTTGAGGGATCACCCGATCTTCCCCTAGCATAAACTGAACATCATCGTCATTTCTTATAAATATGCAACATGTACTACCAGGAACAATTGATATTGATAACAGATCAACATTGAATTTGTTTACATCATACTTCACAATGGTATGCACGATCGCCACCAATTCTTCGTAAGTCATATTCCTTGACATATACATTCCCTGGTTATCGGATCTAACAAACCTCCAACTTCCATCGGTAACTGCTCTCATCGACCGTTGTAAGATATTACTATTCTAACTAGATCCATGATGCTGTCAAATTAATCATCACAAACCATTAATAAAAACCCAAGACTACAAAATATTTTCAAATATTACATTTACAAAGGCTCGGGTGAGGATATTAAAAAGGCTCGGGGAAGACTTGAAAAGGCTCGGAGAAGTCTTCAAAAGGCTCGGATAGTGATTACATGAAAAGGCTCGAAGAAGTCTTCAAAATGCTCGGATAGTGATTACATGAAAAGTCTTGGAGAAGACATGAAAAGGCTCGGATAGTGATTACATGAAAAAGCTCGGTGAAGACATGAAAAGGCTCGGAGATTACATGAAAAGGCTCAGGAAGACAAGAAAAGGTTCGGAGAAGTCTTCAAAAGGCTCAGAGAGAAGTTTAAAAAGCTCGGACAGAGCTTACAAAGTCTCAGAGATCCAAAAATTCTCACATTGGCTTAAGGTTTACAAAATATTCGGATAACATATGAAAATGAACAAATGAACATGTGAACAAATTAAAAGAAGTATTTGTAAGAAATATTACCTTATTGTACTGAAACACGTCCCTTCTTCATAAGTTGAAGAAGAAAGTCGAGGCAACAAGCAACGTTGAACTTTTATTTGTAAAGAAAGAGAGAGAAAGTTATTGAGTTAACACTACTGTCGTTTTTGTTGGAAGTGTGGAGAGAGAAAACCTTTGAGGAGAATAACATAAATGATTATCTAATGACAATTTTGGTAGTTCACCATAATAGGTGCCTTTTAAACTTAACTTGCAAAAGCACTGACAATGTCACCAAATCAGTTTAAAAAGGTGACATTTTTCACCAATTTCACTTTGACCAAAATACTAATAGTCAACTATAACTTTATAAATAAAACTACAATTCTACCCTTGTCAAAATGATTTATTGAGTTTCAAAAATAAATAATATTAAAATAGCTTATAAAAATAAATTAACATCAGAAATTTATTTTCTAAAAAAACAAAAAAAATATAATAATTTTAAAAATAGAAAAAAAAACTAATGGATTATGGAAAATATAAATTTAAAATAAATAATAAATTGGAATTATTTTTATAAATTTAAAAAACAAAATAAATAGAAAGTATTTCAAAAAATAAAAATAAAGTTTTTTTTTTTTTTTTTTTTTTTTTTTTTTTTTTTTTAAGTAAATGGATCTCCACCATTGGATCGATCCAAATCCAATAGTGGAGATCCATTTACTTAAAAAAAATAAAAATAAAATAAATAAAATAAATAAATAAAAACTTTCTTTTTATTTTTTGAAATACTTTTAATTTTTTTAAATAATTTCAATGTATTATTTATTTTAACTTTATATTTTTAATAATCCATTAGTTTTTTTTTTCTTTTTTAAAAATCTATTATTTTTTTGGTTTTTTTAAAAATAAATTTGTGTTGTTTATTTTTTTTTATAAACCATTTTAATATTATTTATTTTTTGAAACTCAATAAATCATTTTGACAATGGTAAAATTGTACTTTTATACATATAATTAGAGTTAACCATTAGTTTTTTGTTCAAATGGACTAAAGTGTTGTATTTTGAAAAAACAAGGGACTTAAATTACTAATATGTAAAAGACGTTTAAATAGGTGACATTTCACCAAAAAGTAGAGATTTTAGTGAAATTACCCCTTTGTTTTTAAATGAACCATATTTTACTTAAACAGTCAACTCAATTCATCAATTTTAATTGTGATTATCTGTACAGAATAACTTAATTGATAATGCTACTTTATCCAAATTTAGTGTCCAAATCTGATGTTCAAATGATGTGGTATTACTATAATCCATTCATTTAAATTGTATTAGATTTGCATGATTTAAATAAATGCATTATAGTGATGTCACATCATTTGGACACCAGATTTAGACACTAAATTTGGGTTCCGTTGACACATTATGGTTTAAAGTGATAATAATTCAAGGACATCCACCCATAGCTTAACACTATGTTTTGTTTGAAGGAATTGGAGAGAAAGGAAAGGATTTTGAGGGATTTCTAATTTCTTGTTTGGAAGGTTAAATGAGAGGGAAAGGAAAGGAAAGAATATGGAGGGAAATGAAAGGAAATGGGGGGAATAATTTCTTCATATTTTACACACTTTGGTTTCCATCCAAATTTGGGAGGAAATGGAGGGAAAGGAATCCACCATTAATAATTTTTTCAAAATTCCAAAAATAACCCTATATATTGTTGATATTCATATTGTTAAAAGAAGGGTATTTTCGTAATAAAATAAAACCACTATCATTTCCTTTCCTTTCCTTTCCACCCATAACCCTCCAAACAATAATCATTAAAACCACTATTCTCTCCATTCTTTTCCTTTCCTCACTATTATTTCCTTTCCTTTCCTTTCCATCAAACCAAACATAGTATAAGTGATTGTGCAATTTCTCTTCAAATCCATTATATAGACTTTTACGGTGTTTAAGTCTCACATTTGTTTATAACTCCTCCTGGAGTTGCTTTTCGAACCATATTTCCTGACAACCCTTAATCTAACCGATGTCAAACTAAATAAGAATTACAATAATAATTAGGGAAATGATTAAGCTTACCTCATATAGATTAGTAGATAACATTAGGTGTCGTTGGTTGTATCAAAATCCGAATGTAATGCTAAATAAAAACTAAAAATTAGAAAAAATAAAAATAAATAAAAAACAGAAAAACAAAAGATATTGATATCATCAAATTAAAGATTAAACTTATTTATCCTAACAGATTGAAGCTAATTTTAATTCTAATTAAGTTTAAATAAAGTGGGGGGTTGTTGAGTGTTTGTTTTGGCAGGCCAATAGATTGGTTTAGTTGACATTTGACAACATATAGAGTCACAAACAAAACCTGTTGGAGGTCAACATCAGTCCTTATAAAAATTAGTGGAAGTTAATTAATTAACTTTCACTATCAAAATCAAACAAAAAATTACATATTTTATTATTAAATTGAGGTGAATAATCATGAATTCATGATGTGTATAATTTCTTTAATTAAAAGTGGTATAGGAAGTAAAAAGATTTTGTTGGAACAGTGCAATTGCAACATAAATTAGTGATTAATGGTAAATTCATTAAAATAAACCATATAAATGTTACATCATTTTTTTTTAAAGATTTAAATTCAAATTTTAGTTTCTGTTTTAAATTTAAATATAGTGAAAAATTTTAATTTTAAAAAGGATTAGATAAAATACAATTATATCTCATATCTTTTTTTATTTTTATTTTTAGTATTAGATAAGTTTGTAATCTCTATGAATAGGAACTTGCATATTAATCTAAAAGTTCAAATTGAATTTGGTTAACATAAATTAGTATAGTCTTAAATTTGATTAACATAAAGTTGATACAGTCCGACCCGTTATATAAAATAAAATTAGAAAATATACAAAATAGCTATTGAAATGTGTTACACATTCTAAAGCATTTCCTTGAAAGTACTTTTGGAATTTTACACTTAGAAACCCTTCAAATTCTCTCTAGTCACAAGTCACTCTTTGAAGATGACTTTACTTGTTGCATGAGGAGTCTTTCCATTATGTTATTCTCTAACCTAAAGGGAAACTTCCAAGGCATTTATATCAAGAGACAAGTTAAAAGATTCTACTAGCTTTACCTAATTTATGAAATCAACACCTTCCAAGAAATTCAACTATTGACTTCATCTGTAGGAACTCTCCATCACATTTTCAAATTTCAGTCAAATTTTAATACATTAAATTCAAATATTTTTATATTCAATGATTCATGGAATTAGATAGAGACGATATGAGGTTGGTAAAGTGGTAAGCCCTCACACCTATGCCATGAGATCGTGAGTTCGAGTCCTTTTCATTCTAAAAAAATCCGAATTTATATAATATTTTTTTTAAAAAGAAATCATATAATTTTTAAATTTTTTTGTAGAGGAGAAAAATATGGATAAATACAAGAGTATATTAACATTGCTTTAAGAGACAAAAGTGGAGGTCTTTCAAAAGAATTTTTATTTTATTTTTTGTAGAGGAACCCTCCACTTCTTTCGAATTTTCCATTTTCTTGCCACATAAATGATGATAGTCAATCTCTTTTAATTTTCTCTAATTCTCTGTAGACTGTGAAAAATCTTTGTCCTTTTCTTGTGATCTTATTTAATGTATTTATTAATTCAATGTTTTTTTTTTTTTTTTTTAAATCTGACCAATCTCTCACACGCTTTAGTTTACAGTGTGGGTTTTCTTGGGAGCTGAGCCTTTGTTTTTGTGTAGAGACAAACCCACCCATGCACGCACACACATCGAATCTCAAATTGCTCTCTTTCTCTCTGTCTTTTTTCTCTCTTGAAAAACCAACACCATATTCATTTTCTTGAATCTTTGGCCATTCGTGTTTTTTTCCTTCTTGAGCCTTGATCTTGTGACCTTGAAAAAGGTGCAATTTTCTTTGAAAATCCCACAAACACGTTCACTGTGTATTGTGAAAGAACCCCAAAAAGAAAAAAAAAAAGAGACTAGAAGCTACATATGATCAGACCAAATGTCCCAAGCTTTTTTGCTTCAATTTAGCGGTTGATTTGGGATTTGCATTCTCTTTTTAGTCTTCTAATCGGTTGCTTGTTGATTGGGTTTACTTTTTATTCTTTGTGGGAATTTTCGTGGAAAAGCCCTTTTTGTTGGCCGACGACTTAATTTTGAGTCTCGTAATCTTAAAAACGAAAATTCTCTCGAAACAGAGTTTTTTTTTTTTTTTTTCCTTCCTTCTTCTTCTTCTAGGGTTTGTATTTGGTCATTGTTAACATGGGGTTTTCACAGAATTGCCATGTTAACAGTCACAATGTTGAATTTTAAGAATACCCTTTTCACCGTTTCACCCAAGAATCGCATGCGTGTCTGTCTCCAACCATGTTTATTTTCTTTTAGGACTTGTATCAAACACCTGTGGTGCACTTTAATTTCTCTGTTTTTTTTCTTTTTCTCTGGTTTTACTTGCAAAAAAGAAAAACAAAACATGGGTTGTGTTCACGGCAAGTGTTGCAGTCGCTACCCATCATCGACAGACGGTGATTCTCAGCATGAAGTGAACCCTTGCGGTCCCCAAAGCAAACACATACTCACACAGAGATCACTAGAGTCCGTCCCTGTCCCTTCGCATAACTTCAGTTTAGAGTACTCTGTTTTGACACAACGTGGTTATTACCCGGACTCGCCGGACAAGGAAAACCAGGACAGTTTCTGCATCAAAACGCAGCTTCAAGGTAACCCAAATGTTCATTTCTTTGGTGTGTTTGATGGGCATGGTCAGTTTGGCACTCAATGTTCAACTTTTGTTCAGCAAAGATTAGTAGAGATACTGGCAAATGATTTGACTTTGTTGGATGATCCTGTTAGAGCTTACAATTCAGCATTTGTGGTTGTAAATAATGAGTTGCATAATAGTGAAATTGATGATACAATGAGCGGTACTACCGCAATTACGGTTCTTGTTATTGGGGATAAGATTTATGTTGCCAATGTGGGCGATTCAAGAGCAGTGATTGCGGTTAAAGAAGGGAATAAAATTGAGGCTCAGGACTTGTCCAGTGATCAAACCCCATTTAGGAAAGACGAGTGTGAGAGAGTGAAGGCTTGTGGGGCTAGGGTTTTGAGTGTTGATCAAGTGGAAGGGCTTAAGGACCCAAGTATCCAGACGTGGGGTGATGAAGAGAGTCAAGGTGGCGATCCTCCGAGGTTGTGGGTGCAGAATGGGATGTATCCAGGAACTGCTTTTACGAGAAGTGTTGGAGATAGTACTGCTGAGAAGATTGGTGTGGTTTCTGAACCTGAGGTGTCGACTCTGCAGTTTATGCCTAACCATTTGTTCTTTGTTGTTGCAAGTGATGGAGTTTTTGAGTTCATTTCAAGCCAAGCAGTTGTCGATATGGTATGAGACTTTACGAATCTTTAAATAGTCTAATGACCTTCATGCATCTTTTTTGCTTTTTATTGTGAACATTATTATTTATGTCTTCATAATTGAAATATTGTCATACAGTCATTAAATGTTCATCTGCTTGATGCTTATTATCTACTAAGAACCAATCCTATTCTCTTGAAAGTTTGTCAGCGTCATATGTATAAATGGTGAAGCTTTAATTGACTTCATAACAGTTGATGAATAGTTTTGTTACTTTATCCGTACAAACGTATGCACAGCCATATGATACTGTCAACTTCAAGTGGCACTGATAGTCTAATACTACGAACACAAATTTATGGAAAGATTTGCGTGAATTAAGAATACAAATTACTGCAGAAACTGGAGAGATTTCATTGTATATTATCAATTGTGAAATTGATATACATAGAAGTTTAGTTTTATTTATTTTTACTTTAAGAGCTGTTGGTATAGATGTCTTTGTCTTGGTATGCTGACCCCAGTTGACCCTACCATAACATCATGAATGCTGTTTACTGTTAGCATCATTTCTCATATTGAATTGGCAATAAATCCTCTAATAGAAAGCAAGTCATATTAAATTCACACGGTTGTGCTCATTTGGCATAAAAGGATTGGTAAATATTTATCTTCTCAGTATGTTGCAATGGGGCAATGGGGCATTGGGGCATTGGATTCAAAACACGACTCAAGTTTGCAATTTCATAGCATTTAAGAAGGCATTTATTAGATTGAAGTTACTACTACATAGGATTGGATAAATTTATGCAATTAATATCTTTTATAACAATATCCACATTCTCGTAATAAACTAACTCATTTTCTATGAAGTTCAATTGATACATTTTGTGTATTGTGTAAGAGCTCTTGAAGCGATGCATTCATAGCAATGTCCTTACACCACCAAGATGACAGTATAGATCCATATGTGTTAGAAGTTGTTATGGACTACATTAATTGTTTGATGCATGTTTTCATTCAAATTTCTCTCTTATAAAAAGTGTTTGCTGCATGTACTCGTACTGATTTTTGCATCAGAGCAGACAGAATGGCAGATAACATTAATTTCTGATATTTTTGCTTTGTCTTATCAATGCAAGTTTCTTGTTATACCAATTTATTTTTTTGAGTATTTTTGGGCCCGATAAAGATACATTAATATGTATTCTTGCTGCTTTTTGTGGAAGACATTGACCTGTCACTTTAGATAGATGAGAATACGGCAGGCCAATTTATAAGCAGTTATATTCTTCATCAGCAAAAATGCTATTTATGTTGTCCAGCAAAGAATCATCCTGTTCCTTCCCTTAACGTTTCTTTTTATTCTTTGTTTAGGCATCAAAATATGCGGATCCTCGGGATGCATGTGGCGCTATTGCTGGAGATTCATACAAACTGTGGTTGGAGCATGAAAGTCGGACAGATGATATCACAATCATCATTGTACAAATTAAAGACTTCTCCATTGTATGTGTGATTAAATTTTCCTTGGGCTGCTTATTTTACCCCCCTTTTTTTTGAGATCCTGTTCTAGGCTGACATGAAGTAGTAATTCTGAGTCAATTTCCTGCTATGTGGTTAGAATTTTCAGGCCTTTTCTTAGGAGTACTATATCACAAATTACATTGACTGAATAATTGCTGCTGGTTAATTTAGTACTTCAACCTCATGTATAGGAAAAAATGCATGAATATAAATGGTTACTATCGTAGAGCTGGTCTGAACTTATACCCACAATGCTTGGGGATAATTGCAGGAAGTTGTGATTTGGACTCTGCTACATTTGCTTTTGCCTGTTCTGCTTTCCTGTATATGAATTTGATGCTTGAATTATTGAATTTTTTTAAAAAAAATTGATCTCCACTATTTGCTTGTAATTTTGCCTATTATTCTTTTGATTCTTGCAGTCAGGTGCTGGTTCAGATAGAACCACTGGGGTCAATTTTAGGCCCTCTGTTCAGAAGAATGGAAGGAAACCTTCCGACATGTCAACTGCCTCAGGGTCAGATTATTTCCGTTCAGTAAGAAGTGATGCCTCAGACGTTCATCATACTGTTTCAGCGAATCGAAGTCAAACTATTATTGTTCCAACTCTGATGCATCAAAGGCCTTTAGAATCGGTAGGTCACTTGAGCTCTCTCAGTTTAATCACATTCTTATCTTTCAGCAACCACTTAAGCAATTCTTTACTCCGTAATGCATTGCAGTGATCAAAGTGGAAGGCCTTCCAAAGCTAACTCAGATCCCGTGTCTGAATTCCTTACGTGGTACTTATCTCCTTTATTTTGATCAAGGTTTTGGGACAATCAATATTTAAGTGTCTAGAGATGTATATATATATATGTGCTTCTTCTTTACTAAGGCTTCTATATCAGTATAGGGGTTGGTGGTGCACATTCTACCAGCGGCAGAAGTGACTGCATATCTTGTTAACTGATTCCAGGCTACACTTCTTCTTGTTGATGTTATTGATAACACTGTTACTGACCTGTAACCACACAATATCCCTTTAGGAGCGCAACCTGCTAATCTAGACATAAAGAGGAAGGAAATGGAGAAGTTCGATTAAACGGTTGGGAGTCGATGGGGAGGCGAAACTGGAAAAAAATATGTTTCTATGTGGCTGGAAATTGCTGACTTCACTTGTAATCATCTCTCCGATACTTTCTGTCATGATAGATGTAACTATAACAGATACATTTCCTTAACAGATAGAATTATATGATATTTCGATTTGAATGACCTTAGATGTAGAAATTTTACATATAATGATGGTTATCTTTCTCTCTTTGTTCCCTTGACACGAAAAATAAGGGTATATATATATCCTGCAATCACATAATCCGTGTTATATCACAGAGATAGCGTTTAACTTCATAGGTTAACGTTTTGACTACACGGGTTAGTGTTTTAAAGTACAGGTACAACATTTTTAGGGTTTTTAACCTGATTTCCGGTCACCAACAAAACCCTAAAATAAGAATTCAAATAATGTAAAGGTATGAAGTAGCTATCATGGGATATGGCTTTTACATGTTCTTGTCTATGTTTCCTTATTAGAGGACAGAGACTTGTGAAGTCTCAAGACCCACATGCCTGACTGACCCTTTTTAAGCAAAACTTGAAGCCCTAGTTTCTCCTAAACAAAGCATGTGAGTCCAATGGATTGAGCCCTCTGTTTGTGGGGGAACCATCCAATGGATGGATGACAAGAACCCCTGATTACGTGGCTTATACCCAATTATTGAGTGTATGCTCCCTTGTGAGTTTCATCTAGGAGCCTATTTTATGAAAATATCTAGGATGCAAAGTCACATATGGTTTGTGTCTAATTATTGACTTTGAACTAGGACCGATGAGTCGTTGGGATGTTCACTCACATCAAAACAATGTGACAAAAACATCTTATTTGATTGATGGACGCATTTAGCACACATACCACATGGTATGCTGTGACGGTAAGCTTTTCTCCATAATCTCTAAACCTTTAACAAACATATAATTTTCCAAAATGTAAACATATAAACATTTACAAATAAAAAGTTGGTTTAATAATATTTTATGAGATTTGATAATCTTTTTAGATGGTGAACCAAATTCCCCAACATGAAGAATTGATTTTGTTGCCTAATAAGCTTGGAAAATAATCAAGTATTCATATAATAAAAACAAAATGGCAAGATTTTTTCAAGAGAAATTCCTTGGCCATTTTATCACAAAGAAACTTTCATGTTTAAAAAGATGTGAATCTCTTGACTCCATGAAAGCTATAGCTTAATAACAAACAAAATGGAAAAAATAAATAAATTATTATTTTCTTCATTGAAAAAAAAAATAACAAGAGGATGATGTTCAAGATACAAAACCACCACCCTTTTTTTTTCCTGGTAAAATATGTACTAATGATACAACATTCTTCCACACAATAATTAACAAATCAGAAATAAACAGACAGCTTCTTGCCATTTGTGTTCTGCAATAAGATACATTGCTCCAACAGGTTGCTTAAATTGTCAGTTTCCTTCGTCACATGTTTTGACACCATAATTTCACCAGCTCTGCTGTTTAATTTATTAGTTATGTATGAGAAATCTTCCGAGACAGACAGTTTGCCATTCTGTGAAGAGTTTCTATCATCCTCCACCAAGTTATTTGTGTCAGCAGTCTCCTGAACTTCACCATTTGATTCCATTTCTGGCATATATTGATGAACTTGAGGCTGCAACTGAACCGTCTGAGTCGAGAAAGAGCTATTATGGCCAACTTCCATTATTTCATCGAGAGACGGATGACTTAAACTATAGGATGGATATAAACTACTTTCAAGTCGTAAATTATCCAGATCACCTGTAGATGGAGGAACAAGTTGCTGCTCCAAAACATAAGCTGTGGATAACTGCTCGTTGTTTAGACTCATTAGTCGCCAATTGAATATTCGCCTGAAGATCATAACCCACTTAGGAATGATATAGTAGCTTGAGTTATGGAGCTCAAGTCTTGTGCTTCTTTGTAACATTATCGATGCCTCTTTTGTTGCTAGTGGAACTCCCATCATCTGACTTGACACGGTCAAATAGCTGACCAAGCAATTTTCAAGTTGAAATCTCTGGTTCTCAATCTCCTTGCCCATGTTAGCACCTCTGCTCAGCCAGGATATATCATCAGGAAAAGAGTTAAGTTTGAGATCCCTTAATGCGCTTACAAGTGGTTCTATTCTTGCCGCAGAGCTCCATCCTAATCTTGGCAAGCTCCAGTTCGCCACAAAATGCTCATCACTAGAATCCTCCACTGATGCAATCTCAGGACAGGGCCATATGGTAGGGTTTGCTTTGGCAGCAGCCACAATTTCCCCCAGTGATTGATCTAGGGCTTCATTGAAGGCTGAGATATAGTGGTTTGGACTGACTTCATAATCGCTCAACTTGTCAAGAATCCCCAATGCATAATTCAGGTGAGTCAGGACAAGTTCTCGTGTTTTCACAGAATAAACAACAGGTTGTAGGGGTGACTCACTTGCCAACCACTGTAATCCTTCCCTTAGTTGCTCGTCACTGAAAAACCCATTCGAGTGACCCATTTGGTGGTTACCAACAAGAAATTTAACCGAGAAACTATTTACTCGTGACTTGTCTATGTCATGGAGGCCCAATTCATTGACTATAACAGAGTAAGGATCTAAAATCTCTTCACAGTATGAGCCACTTAAGATTAAAAGGGGAAGGCGAGAACCAGAAGGTATTGACATCAGAAGGTTATGGAGATGAACTTTTTGGAGCTTCCATGGGATGCTGTCAGAAACAAGGAACAGAATTGCACTTGCACCAGACACGGTATCACCTAGATGGTCAAATTTAGTCTCCTTTACAATTGAAAAGCAGCAGGTCACATCAGTACCAGATTTGCTAGGCACCCATTTCTTCCATATGGAGAGGCCATTGGATGAAACTAACAGATTATCATCATCATCCTTTCCAGGAGGCATAATCTTTGAAAACAACCATGGCTCTGCAGCAATATGAGAGATATGGCTCCTCTGCATCTGTTTGTCTCCTGCTAGACTGTCCTGAGAACATAGAATAATCTTCCAGCACAAGCATTTAGCATCTGGGTTTCTTCTGCCAAGTATACATGCTATCACGTCTGAAACATTCAACCTTGACCATGATTGTCCATGTTTCTCGGATCTCTCTCTCATAACATGATCAATATCAAACTCGCCAGCTGTGCTCAATTGCTACATGGAAAAAGAACAGAAGATGCTAGCTTGAGTGAGAAAATCAACTAGAACTTTGCTTGCCAACAAAGTTGAGCATGTTTCCACACCATAAGAAAGAAATGAAATGGCGGAGGAATAGAAAAAAAAAAAGAAGCAAATCCTGATTCAACTATTTCTACATTGACTTCATCAACTTCAGTTTCCAACTGACCATCAGTTCATTTTCATCGGAATAGGTGAAGATGATTAACTACCATTCAATATAACAATGGTTAAAAAAACACAAGTGTTCAATTAGTTGGTCCGAATTACCATGGCAGCAAGGAAAGAAGTCAAGAGAAGATCTTTCTTCTCTATCAGGTAAATACATGGACATTAGACAATGGATGATGGACTGAATTAATTTAGTCACTCGCACAATTCTCAATCATTTTGTCTAGACGCAGAAAACTGAACTAGTACAAAAAGAGAAGCTAAATGGTATTGAAAAAAATGACATGAAAACACTTACATCCTTATTTTGTCGAATTGGTGGTCCTGCTGACAATGAATTTAGCGCAGCATTTGCTGCTAATTGCCTTTGCTCACGTAATTCCTTCTGCTTTAGAGAGCGCCGCCTCCATAACCTTGATAGAGAAAACTTCAAGTAAGATAATTTGAAAATTTCAACTTACAGTTAAAAAAGCTGAACAAGCTATCAAACCTTATGATCAACTTGAGTTTTGCAAGCGCAACTTCTTTCAACCTGAGTTTTGCAAGCGCAACTTCTTCCTCAAGATAACTTGCCACAACTTTATCATTTTCCTTCTCTTCATCAATTTCATTTTCCATAACTCCGTCATTTTCATTTTCTTCAAAAGTAACTGAAGGTTCTTCATCTTCTAAGTTATCAATTGCTACACTTTGAGGTTGTGCATTTTCTACAGTATAATCATATCTTTTAAAACTGGGGGATCTATCTTGCTGAGGTGTTTTGGACACAATTTGCATAGGCAAACCTTCCACACCAGGAACAATCTTTTTCTCTGGAATCATTCTGAAGAGAGCAACATTGTTTTGTTTCTCCTCCATTACAACTTTAGCTGGCTGGGATTTAGGGGAACTGTGAGCAACTGAAAAACCCAAGGATGATATACAAGGAACAGTCACTTTATGGCCACCATCTCTCTGTTGATCAAACATTGATATTTCACTTACAGGCTGCACTGTTGTGCTATTATTTTGCAGTGAAATGGCTATAGAATCATCCATTGCCTCATCAACCGGAAGGATGGTGATTTTCCTTTCAACAGGAGTGGTTTTTGCATTCTGCTTGTGGATCTTACCCTGCTGGATAGCTTTTGTTGCTCCCGTAGGTGAGGATATCACTTGATTAGAAGCTAACATATCCTCAACTATTCTCTCCGACCTTTTCATATGAACAAGTTTTGAACACTTGGTAGGATAATCTTTGTCATTATTGAGAAACAGTCCATCCTTCACCATATATGGCTCTTCAAATTCCTTTACTGAAAACCCATGATACTCCAGAAGGCTTTCTATATCCTCCTCCTAAATAATAGCACCAATACAAAAAATGTAAGACAAGTAGGAACGTCCCAAGCAAGATTGACAAAAATTGAAGTTACTCAAGCCAAGGGAAAGATACCTCCATCCCAAGCCACCTCCCAACATGGGAAACAGGGAGACCTTGGTTATTCAGTAGACCAGCATGTAGAGAAGCAAGCGCCTGGGTTCGTAACTGATCAAAACAGCATAATACATTAATAACATCAGTAACATACTTCTCTGGTCGTGGTTCTGCTCATGCACATTTATATGACTTCCAGCAGTAACATGGAAAAGAGAAAAGATCCGATCCCAAAAAGAAATATCACATTAACACTCGGAGAGATTTTGTAAGTTTTTTTTATGTAAATGAGATCTCTTAAGATAATATTTCAAATTGTGTTCCCTGGCTTTCAAATGAAACACAGTCATAGAATTGTCTGCTCATATTAAGCATAAAACCAATGATATGACATATATAAAGCCTTCATCCAACAATATGTATAACATATGGCACCACTCAACTTTCCAAATCTAAATCTCAATATTCAAGAATAAACCTATATTTTCACTTAGAGGTAGTCAATGTACAGAACCTAAAAACAATGCTAACTTTGAAAAGGGGGAAAAAGAGCAAAATCCACATACCTATAAAACTAAATTCTGCAACGAAAGAACATGATATTTTTGTCATATATTTAATACATAAACATCATTAATAAGTACAATTACTAGCACCTAGCAGCAACAGTTAATAGCATGAACAATTATGAAACAAATCAAATTAATAAGTTCCTTTCAATCAAACTTATCAATAAAACCGCAAAATCTTTTTATTATTACATTGTACACTAATTACAATAAAAACCACCACATACAAGGCACATAAAGAAGGCTTATGCTCTCTTAGAACCCTGAAACACCAAAACTTACCTTGTGATTCTTTATTTGCACTCAAAGTAATAGTTCATCATACCTTTGCAAAATGAGCATGCATTAGGCATGCTTGAAGGTAACTAGCTTTCCTTGCAAGCCGGAAGAAGGCAATAAAATTTCCTGTTCTGCAAGCTCTGCAGAAGCCAATCATTTCTACTCTTAGACCAAGTTTAACACATTAGCCAACAGATCAAGGAAATAAATGAACAATAAGGGAAGTAACAACCTTGCAACAGCACGGGCAAATAGCACTTCTGGCATTTGTCTTATTTCTGGGGTCATCTTAGCAAGGTCAAGTGACAACTCTGCAGGTTCAACCTAGCAAGAATTGCTTATTCAAACAGACAACATGCAAACAAAACATGTAGAATTGAGTTGCCATAGTAGAAGAATTACCTTGTATCCAGGATGCTTGTCCAATTTGAGAAGTGCATAATAACCTCGAAATTCTTTTTCTGTTGGAATACTTATTCCTTTCTTTCTGTGATCATCATACATTTGGAACAATTCAACTGATGTTTTGTTCATCTGCTCAATGTTGAGGTGTGCATCAAATCCCTCAGAAAAGCCCTCTCCTTTAGTGTATTCACATAATTCATGCATGGCAATTATGTGAAGCCTTATCTGACAACCACAGAATCAGTCAATCAGAAACTTTGTTTAGTCTGAATAATCAAAACATGCTACGGTAAATATATCTACATTATTAATGCATGTCGATTGATGAGACAAACATGATAAAAATAGAATTACACATTATGAATGTAATTATTAGAAAGGAAGTAATCAAATATTGCAACATGACACCAACTTCAGTATGTACTAACCGAAACGCAATTTATGAAATTAGTAATCCAAGGGGACATCCTCAGCATAAAAATAATATCAAGTTACATGATGATAATTTAATTTAGTCTGTTATTCTTGCCTGTAAATTTTGTTTTCCAACTAGAACTCGATCACATCAACAAAAAGGGCATATAGTAGCAGACTCTTAACCCGAATGCACAATAAAATGTACCACCATCAGAAGACCATTATTAAGTTAACTTGATAGCAATCCAGAATGTCATTAGTCAAAGATCCCACTCAGAAAACCCTATCAGAAAGGTCAGCACAACAAACTTACAGGAAAATCACAAGCAAGCTACAATAAGTTTATTCAAGTATCAAGATGCAAGAAGATGTACTAATAATGCGAACAGAAACTGAAGACACAAACAAAGGACAAACCATTTGCTCTAGCATAGTAATAGCTCCTTGATTAAAAATATGCTGCATCCTCAGATCCATCCGTATTGCTCTCATCCTATCCCAAAGAAAGTTGTACAAGCCAAGAAACCTTTCATCATAAGGCTGATTTAGCAAACTGAGCAAATAACCAACCGTCTTCTGAAGGATCGGCATGGGTCGTATCAAATTTGCTTCTCTCTCCGCTGTCCTAGTATACTGCATAAGTATAATTCACAAACATCCATCATGTTTCATCTCATTTATAGAGTATGAAAGAAAGTAGTTTCTTCAAATGGAATCGAGGTTGAATTAGTTTGAATTAGCTCCAATGCCCGTTTGATAATAAATTCGAGTTCAAAAGTTTACCTTCTTAACAGCAATATATTTACTACTTTGATTTCGATCCCCATCTAAGCGCTCAAACTGGTCAAGATCCCCTTTTCTTTCTCGTTCTCCCCTTTCTGACTCTGAGATAAGAGAAAATCTAACCCACGTCAAACATTTGGCCCATTTCAATCTCAGCTGACTCGCATAAAACAGGACAGTTACTTTGAGGTACTATAAAAAACAGGAAAATCAAGTTTAAGCAATATATATATATATATATATATTAAAATTTATATGTTCTACAGATGGTATACCATTCTCACCAAGATCAAGGAAATCTCATATCCATTCAAATTCTAAACTGAATGGGAAATCATAAACTGAGAATGACCCCCTGACCTCAAAGGTTGCATCTAAATATCATTTAACAGCATGCTTCCTAGATCTAGGAGTTGAGACACATACCAGGGCACATATCTGGACATATCCCAATAATAACACTGGAAGTTCCCGAGCCTTCATAATCAAATGTAGTACTGTCATTGGGGTAATCCCTTGATGATTCTATAGAACGTTCTCCAATGAATTTTTGACTTTCTACAGCAGAAAGTTCTTGTCTATCTGCAACATCAGGACTTTTTTCTACATTTTCACTCAATTCAACCTTAAACCGGGCCAATCGCTTTGCCTTGGCTTGCATTTCTCTATAAATTACATTTTAAAAAATGTTAGGAAAAATATAACAAGGGAGTTTGAAACACAAAATAATAGAACCAAGACATCCAATATTTTACCGATCAGTATCGTATTGAGTGGAATTGGAGTTTCCCAGAAAGCCTTCATCGGTGGAAAGAAAAGTAGGAGACCTTGTTCTTTTAGAAACTGGGGAACCAGAGGGCCTGCTTGAAGAAGTGACAGTATTGTTCACAGATGACACAGACCTCTGAGGAGCTTGAGAATCAGGGGCTCTTAAAAGAGCATTGGACCTAGCACCCAGCCTAGAAGAAGATACAGTAAGACAAGGCAAGGGAAAAGCACATAATGAACTCACTAACATGTAAGAAAGACAATGATATAGAAGGCATAATTTAATCCACTACTTTATATGTAATTAACCTTTTAGAGTCATTCAAAGTGAACTGAGGATTCTCCCAGGGAACTCCATTGGCGGATGGTACAGGAGGGGACCTGGCACGTTTTGGGGCTTGCACATCAGCTAATTGCCCCATGGAACTTTCAGAATTATAAGAACCTAAACGAGCTGAGACTCTGGACTGATCTTGATGAGCCGGTGAATTAAAATGATTGCCGCGCAACTTGACAATATCATCCTGAACAGGAGAAGTTGAAAAAGGCCTGTAAACAATAATACAATTGTCAATAGATATCACCAATGAAGAGACGGCAAGTAGGACTCACACTGCACACATATACATAATGAAGCCATAAAATCAAAGTGCTAGCAGAAAAGGCACAACCACTATTCATATCATCAGTAAGTAAATGTCTCCAGCTTATGAACAAATGAGCTTACCCATCATAAATGACGCAATGGGAATCCATGAATACACACAGGGGTCACTGCTAAAAACATTTGAACAGAATAATCATGAATTTTCATGCATCATAAGTGGACACATGAACGTGGTCATGGTTTGTGAAAAGGTTATTTTATACTTAATAGGTAATAGAATCTGAAGAAATAAATGAATAATTTCAAAGTTAGTGGTAGAGATTGACAGTGCAGATTTTTCTTTATGAATATTCTATTAACTCTTAAATAACCAGGGAAGCCAAAAAGAACCTGAACATACACTAATGACTAAGATGTTAAAAGTCAGATCACATCAATTCTACTTATTTCAGGAGAAACCATCAAAATGTGAAATAGCCAAGCTCTGAGCTCACACAAGTTGCTTAATCATAAGTAAAGCCAAGTTCAGAAAAAGAGTTCTAAGCCAATTCAAGCTAGCTAAACCTGAACAAGGACTCAATCCTACCAACCGAAACCAAAGCCTGAGCAGAATAATCTTGGGCACAACACAGGTTCAGCATTACAACTGAATGCAGAGCTAGCCAATAAATACAAAAATATCAACCCAATGGTGTTTCATATAACACAAATACATGTACACAGAAGCACAGACTCACATATTGAAATTAAAACTTACTGTTGAATGTCGTCAAAAGGAGGACAAAAACCATCAACAGAATGATTGTTCTCAAAAGCAGATGCAGGTAACCATGCTCTTGGTGGAACTCAGCTAGTGTAATTCAGTAATTGTCAAGTGAATTTAAAAAGCTACCACACCTTTGGTTTTGATGTGAAACAGAGAGACAGAAAAACACAAAGAAGGATTTCATACATCCATCAAGTTTTCCATAAACAATAAGTAATTTGAGCATACAAGATCCTAATCATTCTTGCACAAGGAGGGTACAAACAAAAGATACGTCAAAATTGCATTTTAGGTAGGGGTCTCACGTGATATAAATGAAAAAGTTATTTGTCTCCAAGGATATACAATAGTTAATATTTGCACATTTATTATTTCTTTCTTATTTTATACAGCTTCTTCTTCTTTTTTTCATAAATCGGTTCTTTGGTAATTGCATAAGACTGCAAATTTAGCCTCCTTGATACAGTAAAAAAAATGCACAATCTTTCTTATTTTATACAGCATTTTTTTTTTTTTTCTCATAAATCAGTTCTTATTTCTTAATGGTAATTGCATAAGACTGCAAACTTAGCCTCCTTGATACAGTAAAAAAAAAAAAAAAATGCACGATCCTTCCAAAAAAAAAATTCATAAGTGCATTAACACCCTACAAAAAGAGAAATTAATTTTAACTTCAAAATAAAGTCTCATGGTAAAATGGAACAGTTCAGAGTGAAAGACCATGACAGTGCATTAAATGCATCACTTAGAGAGCGGACCTAGTGGCAACTGATAGTAGTAATACAAACCGCCATCAAAACAAAAGGAAAAACACGGGTGGCATAATTTAAAATTCCCAAATGAGAGAAGTAAAAGTCCTAGAACACAGGATCTAAAGTTATATACCCAATTACCTTAAGTATGTCAAAGAAAGAACATATGATGCTATTATATGCTAAAACGACAAAATGGAACAGAAATTACCTTGTAATGGTAGTTTGATTTGAGTTTCTAGGAAATTCGTCGTCTCGAGACAGTAGAGGAGGTGATCTAGTTCTTTTAAGGTCTTGAAATCGGGCAATCTTTGCCGTAGCACTAGTTCCAGAATTATGTGAAGCAACAAGTGATGTGACTGAAGAAGGCCTGAGATGAGTTTCGGGATCATAATCTTTGACAAAAGGTATTTTCCTATTGTCCAATCCATGGGGAGTATCAACAGGCCTGAGAGAAATTAGGTATTGATAAGACATTAGGAGATGCAACAGATCATTGATCATAAACACTATTGTATTGACAACCACCTAATAATAGTGCTACTCTAAATGAATCCTGAAAAGAAGCATTTGATCATACAACCAAGGGGTATTGTGCCACTAGCATGCAACCCTATTTCTTGCGATGAATTAACTGTGATGCAAAGTATTATTTACAGGGGGCAAAAAAGGCTTTTTTATTTTATTTTTGTCATATCGTTTGTTAAAAAGTAGGTGAAAAAAAGGATATCTATGGATCAGAGATAACTCTGAATGAAATTTCAGCCAATACCAAGGATCTAACACGTTTTTATATCTATGGCATACACATATCTAATCTTACGGAGGGCTTGAGATCATCAGCTCTGGAGAACCTTTGCATTTTTCTGTCTAGTCCAGTTTCCTATTGATGTTCTACTATTAAAGTTTTGGGAAGATCATGCAAGAAACAAAATGCAAAAGCGCACACATAAACATAAATCTACGCATTCAGGGATTTAAGCCAGCTGCATTTGTGTGCACTATACACCTATAAGTGTCGCAATGCTGCATAAAGTAACACTTACTTGCATACGCATTTGATTAAGATGTTAACCAGCATGCCTTCTAACATGATTAATACTTTACCAGATTAAAGAGAACCATTAAAATAAGAAAGAGAAAAAGTTTAAATGTTGAAGTTTTATATTGGTAGTTACCTAAGGTCTCCTGCAGACGGGAAAGAGGGACCTGTAGCAGGACGGCGATAATGAGAAGCCGAAGGAGGCGATGCCACTCTCTGCGGAGCCTCAGGCCCTCTGTTATCAGAACAATATCCATAAATATATCTCAACAGCATGATATAACAAGAACAGTTAGCAGTACAAAACAGAATCACTTTATGTTACACATATTTGTGTCCAGATGTCATACAAGAAGCGGATGTCTAGCTATCATCTTTTCAAGGTTGCCTAACTCCCACTCAGGAAAATTAACGACACTTCAGCTAAATCATTTAAGCAGTTACCTATCTTTTTCTACATCCAAAGGCAAAATCAACACATGTGCTAGTATCACAGCATTTATGAAATGCTTATTTTACTCATACCTGAATATCCATGCAAGGAAAAAAAAATCTATATCAATTTATTTTCTTTCCTTATGATTGGTCGACAACCAACAGAATTTTGAAAACCCCATGTTAGAAATTCTACCAATGGCAATCCAAAATGTAATTAATTAAAAACTGACGAAGAAAGAATGGATTTCGTACCTTACTCCAAAAGGTTGGAAAGGTCTCACAGCTGGACCGGAGAAGTTTCCTAATGGTAGAGGAGGTGAACGTGTCCTCTCTACAACTTCAGGACCGCTATGATCACATCAAAAAACGTAAAATCAAACCAGTCAGCAACGTTTCTTGATTGTTTAAAATATACAAAACCCTAAAGCCCCAACACTAGCATTGTCCGAAACTCACGAGATTACAAACTCTTTTACATAAAAATCCAAACTTTCTCTTACATTAAAACCAAAAAAATCCACATTCACGTCCAATATACTATTAGACTAGCAAAATAATAATAATAACAACAATGTAACATCATTAACCTTGATTATAAACTACAGTAAGTTGGAACAAAATAATTGACTATACCGACAAAATCAATCACAAATTCATAAATTTTGCAGATATTGAAAGAAACAAGAACGACGACAAGAGAAGGAGAGAGAGAGTACCTGGGAAACAAAGAAGAAGGAGGAGGAGTGAATTGGCCGAAAACGACAGACTTTGGGGGACCTGAGGGGCCAGACTGTTTTCCAAATCCTGAATAGTTAGACTTCATTGTTTCCCTTTCCTACTCTTTACTTCTACCGCATTTGAAATCGCGTCGGCGACTCTCAGAAGTGAGACTCGTCTCTGTTTCTTTCTTTGAATCAAGAGAACGAAAGCGAGTGGGAGAGGGAACCCACTGAAAATTGTCTGAAATTGAAAAGCTTTGATTTTTAATTTTTATATATATATATATATTTTTTTAATATTTATCAAATCAATGAAACCAAACCAGCCACAGTTGCTTTTTTGAAGCAGTGGGGCGTATTTAATATCACGTGTATTTTTTGCTTCAAAATGGGCTTTTTTATCGCAACGCAACCAAAACCCGAGACCAAGCCCGAGCCCGAATTGAACGGGTTTGGGTTTCAAGCGCCCGTTAAAATATCCAAGTGCTTTTCTACAACTACATGTTTTCAATATCCAGATGTAAAAAGATTCTCAACGCGAAGGTTCCCTTTTGGCCGAGATTCCATCCACGTTCATTTTGCGAGGAATATATATATATATATATATATATATATATAGAAACGCATAGACTCTGATAAAGAAGATTCAAGTGAGTCAACTGGGAGCTACAATGGCAGCAGCAGGTTCGGTTAAGAAGTCGGAGGAGGAATGGCGGGCGGTTCTCTCCCCGGAGCAGTTCAGGATTCTACGCGAGAAAGGAACCGAGTAAATAAATCTTCTCAACCTCCTTCATCAATTTAATTTTCTGTATTGTTCCTTCAAATTGTTATAACTCTTTTAATTTTAGATTTGATTTCTTTGATTTTAAGAGATGATCGAGCATATTAATAATCGAGAATTAGGGTTAAGAGATGAGAAGGTTTGATGGTCAATTGGGATTTTGAATTTGGATGCTATAAGAATAAGATTGAGATTCCATATTCCTGGATAGGAAATTTCCATTCCATCTTTTTTGGAGGAATAGGAAAAAAAAAATCCATTAATCATCAAGCTAGCTCCATCAATCTTGGGGGGGGGGGGGGGGGGGGCAAATTTGAAAATTTATTGAACTTTTATAGAAAAATGTAAATAACATAAAAAATAGGATAAAATTTAAATAGACTCTTAAAAGGAAATGTCCATTCCAACCGGTGTGTATTGCTCTGTTATTTAGCTAATGGTTGAAGAATGTACAACAGGTTGCGAGGGACTGGGGAGTATAACAAGTTATACGAGGAAGGGATCTATAACTGCGCTGGTTGTGGCACGCCGCTTTACAAATCCACAACCAAGTTCGACTCTGGCTGCGGTTGGCCTGCTTTCTACGAGGGTTTCCCTGGAGCGATAAATCGCACTGTAAGTTTCTATTGCTGCACCGCTACTGTTGTTGTTGCTGGAGAATTGCTTTTGGTTGGAAAATTTTAACCGTGGAATGGATAATTTTGCAGCCTGATCCTGATGGGAGGAGAACTGAGATCACGTGTGCAGCTTGCGGCGGTCATTTGGGTCATGTTTTTAAAGGCGAGGGTTTCAAAGTTCCCACGGATGAACGCCACTGTGTGAACAGTGTTTCGATCAAGTTTGCCCCCCCTGCTGATTCCTCTGCTTCTCTGTGAAGTTCATGCAGCGTTGAAATGGTGTGCCAGATGGACAATTAATTATTAATGTATACCTAAGTGGTGTGAGATTATTGAATAAAAAGACTTAATTGTGACTTCGATGTTAATAAAGTTTAAGCTTTCATGCCCCAAATGTAGTTTCTTTCTACCTGTGCACAGAATATTTAGGCATTCACAGTAATTCTAAGCCTTAGCTTATTCCAATTTCTAAGGGGAAAAAAAAATGTAAAGCAAGTCTGCAACATGCATCAAAACAACAAGAATTGTATAGCAAGCAAAGGCTTGTCCCTGATAAATCCATCATCAAACATGCATCAAAGAAGCAACAATTGAACGAACCGGAAAAACTAGTGTGAAATTAGAACAAAGAGGGGGAGAAGGAGATAATACAACCACATGAAACAACATTCCTTACAATCCAAACTGTCATAAAATCGACAAGATAACATGATCAAATGCACAGAACACAATATCGAAGAGCTAAAATTAGATGGTATAAACCATTATTGAGAACGGTAAGTAAATCGCTCTTGACATTGCATTTATACTAAAGCTTTCAAGTAACATTAGTAGAATCACATTGATCGATCTCTTCGAGTCGAGAAACCAACTAGCCATCGAGAATGATTTACGTCCTTAACATATAGATTCAATTGCTAATCAAACATATCAATTCCGATCCAAAAAAACATATATAAACCAAGTAATACACAAACAGGATTTATCAAACCATGAACACAATTACACAATTAGGAAGTCAAGATTACACTAACCATATCTAAAGCACATGGATACTTTCATCTCACAAGATTTTTCATCTAACAATAAATAGAGCTCTAATTGAATAAAGAATTTGATGAATCTGCAATTTTATGTTCTTATAGATGCCTATTTTTGATAAAACAAAATTGTTGAAGAATCATCAAATAACAGAACATAAAAAACCAAGTACTGAGTTGTTTCCTAATTGATGAATATCCAGAATCGGATTCCAATGTTATTCAGCTTCTAGTTTGCATAATTTTTCACTTCCCTTTGTCATTTTTCCTCCTCTGATGACATTCCTTCAAAGCTTGAACCTCTGTTAAACAACATTAAAAAAACCCCAAATGAAAAAAAAAAAAAAAGACCAGTCATTTTTTGATCGATCGACTTAAAAAAAATGGAATTTTGAAATCAAAACAGCTCTGTTATAACATACCCTTCTGGCAAGACTTCCAATTCCGATTGGTGTTAACAAGACAATCCTGCAAATCATCATTTTCAGGGTTTAGGGTTTTAGGTTTTTCACATTAGAAATATATAAAAATGAAAAAATAAATAAAAGGTTTAATTACCTGTAAAGACAAGTAAATAGAAGAGCATTCTTGAAGCTGCTTCACGTTCTCATCATCGTCGTCTGCATCGGTCTGGTGCATAGGTGGCGGCGGCAACAGTGGTGACGAGACCAGCGATTGGGTCCAGTCTTGTTTCGGGTTTGGTGGTGGTTGGTCCATGTTTTATTTGTCGTTTGTGTGTTGGCAACTATTGACCAAATGTTCAAAATTGCGGGACAGGGACTGGACCTTTATTTTTCAATATTTTCCTTCTCTGTGATGATGCTTGATTTATATATTTTAGATATTTTAAATTCTAATTTTGAAAAAAAAAAAAAAAAAGATGATTCGATCAAATTCCAAATTGTGTCAAAAATTTGAGTTAAAATAAAAAAAATCCATGAATTTTTTTTTTTTTTTAAAGATTTAATGTTATCATTTCTTTACAAAATAATCAAGAATTTAATAGATTGATTTGAGCTTATATATGCTTATGTAAACCTGAAAATTATCACAAGCATGTGAATTGTGAAATCTTGTCTTTGCCCTCAACATATACAAAAACCTTATCACATTCAAATTGTTCGTGTAATTTTTTTCTCGATCATGTAACATGAACGATTAAACCCACAATCTAGATTATAGATATTGTGTTTCGGAGTTTGTGCAAGATACCTAAAAAACTGTAATAATAATGAGTTTTGCATTTATCAGATGTGCATGTATAATAGGAAGAAATAGGTTGATGTGAAATGAAGATTTTGAGTGAAAGAAAAACTTTGGCATCAGCATACACAACACAACAGCTTATGTGGAGCCGTGGAGGATAACCCTCACTTTTGTGTGTGTGTGTCTTGCTATTTTGGTAGTGCTATGACACTTCACTTAGGTGGCATGATGGCATCACTACATAACTCACAAGTTTGTTAGGAAATATCTTCAAAATTTTAAGAAACAAACAAAAATATGTGTACGTTTCTTATTTGTTGAGTAATGATATGCACCTACAATCACAATATATGTGGCAGTTGAGGTGTTAATTGGTGAGTAGATACACATTAATAATGATTTATTTCACTTACCCATTTATCTACCTACCTATTGATACATCGGTTGTCGCACGTGTTGTGATTGAAAATGTGTGATTTTAGGTGTGATATTTAGCATTACTCTTATTTATTATATACATTACGGGGTGTAGCAACTCAGACTATCAAACCATATTGAATAGCGGTAACAAAAATATGATTTAAGATAATGCCAAAAGAATATACTCGACATGAAGTGGGGGTTGCTTTTCATTTCCAGATCTTACTTATGGCGGTTGATATTGTTAGACCGAAATTTGGCTTTTTAGGTTATATAGATTAGTTTAAATGAATTATAAAGGGAAAAAACAACATTTTGACTTTCAAATTGTATAGGCTCATAACTTCATATACTTGATGAAGCATAGACTATAGACTATAGACTTTTTACATGTCTTTTAGATAGCTACTTAGATTAATTTAAGCATGTTAGCTAATCAAATAATTGAATGTGGGTATCATAATTCAAAATAATAACCTTAAAACATTTTTTTTTTAAGTTGACATCGTTGTGTGTCAGGACCTGACGAGATTAAGTTCTACAAGTACGATCCTAAATGTAGCTCCTACTCATTAGGAAGAGTCTCCCCATACTTTATGATTTAATAGGTAAATGTGGGCTTATATTCACAATATCAAGGTTTGAATCTCGGTAATGTAGCTTAATTTTGAAGTCTCAAACCACAAAAGTAATAGATCCTTAGAAATTTTAACATTATTATGAATGCACAAGTATTATACAATTTAAACCAATCAAGAGTTTTGATACAATTAATTAAATGAATAACGTTAATGTTTAGATTAGTATAAGCCAATAGGTGCGTAGCTAGATTGATGAGCTTGAGGCTTGGACAAATGACTCACAAGTTAGCAATTCGAATCCTACCAATAGCGAAAACTTTCAAAAAAAATACCTGATCCCGAATTAATAGATATTATCAAAGAAAAAATGTTTAGACTAATATACACTCGACCAATAACACAAATTTTTATTAGTACAATTCAAACATAAAGCTAATTTAGTAATTTTTTATCTATATTATATATGAATGGCGACTCGGAGTTGAGATATTATTGGATTGAATAAGTGTTGCCCTATGTAATTTAAGTTATAAACTTTGACAAAATTAATTAAGCAACTCATATTTGGATCGAGACAAAAATTGCCGACTTTACCACAAATCCAATATCATCTATTAAACTCATTAGTGAATTTCCATATATTGGTATTTGGGACTATTTTTTCAACCATCTTAATATATATTTATAGTCCTATTCAACTTTTTAGCATTTAAAAAAAATAAAAAAATTCCTTTGCGTTGAAACTTGAAAATGTATATAAATCTTTTTTTCCCTCAAAATATATTTATAAATAATTTGTTAAATTAAAATACTTTGATATATCAAAAAAATAATAATTAAAATACTTCGAGGTGTAATAAATTTCAATAATTACATTTATTTTTTCCTAGTTTACCTATTTTCTTACCATGGTTAGTTTCATAAAGGAAATACAACTAACCATGGTTACTTAGTTTGGTTAAAACTTAAAGGCAACAATGCATAAAAAAGAAAATAAAAACTCCTTCAAAAATCAAAACCATAAACTATAGAGAGTGACAAACGTTTACAAATATAAAAAAGAAGAAGAAAAAAAAAAAGAAAAAAAAAAGGGAAAAATAGAGAGCTATATAATTTCTTCTGTTTCTCCGATGTTGTGAGACTGGTCGTACCTTAGATTGCACGAACAATAGCTCAAATACAGGCACACCTCGATCGTTCGATTCTGATCATAAATCTAATATTCGGGTACTTAATTTGAGGATCTTTATATGTCATCACTGTCTCTGTAAATTATTGTGTTTTTTTTGTTTTTTGTTTTTTCCTGCTATCTGATGCTTTCTCGATCTAATGCGTCGATATTGATTTTAGATTCGGTTTCGAATTCACAAAGTTGATATAAACGTTTCGTGTTTTTGTTATCTGGGTATGTTTTTAATGCATTGGTTATTGAAAATTTTGTTTCTGGGTAGTATTGGTTTGTGACTGATTTGTTTTTTTTGGATGCAGAATTTTGATTGCCATTTGTGAATTTTGATACTGAGATACATAGGTATGTTTTTCTTTGTTTTTTGTTTAATATGGAATTGTATTATCTTGACATAGTGATTTGATTTGGATTCGTTATGTAGATGATTTAATGAGAAAGTGTCTGACTCATTTTAATATTGAATATTGAATTTTTGAAGTTTTATATTGTATTGTATTGTTTTGATTGAGTGTGTGAATTGGTATCGAGTGTTGCATTTCGAAACTGATAAATGGATGATGGATACAGTTTGGTAAGTGTGTTGAAAGACATTGTTTTGTGCAGCTTAAAAAAAATGGCATCATTGGTTGCCAAGGGAACTAGTAGTAGCTATCAAGTGTCTCCTTTGATATCAGTGCAAGAAAAAGGAAGTAGAAATAAGAGAAAGTTCCGGGCTGATCCGCCTTTAGGTGAAACAAATAAGATGATCCCTTCACCTCAAAGTGAATGCCCAACGTATGAATTCTGTGCGGAGAAATTTGAAATCACGCAGAGTCATGGACAAACCGGTGCCTGTGATTTGTGTGGTACAAACCAAGACCATTCTGATGGGTTGAAACTTGATCTTGGGCTGTCCAGTGCCGTAGGTTCAGCTGAGGTTGGGCCAAGCCGACCCAGAGAAGAAATAGAAGCAGAGGAGTTCCATGATGCTGATTGGAGTGATCTCACAGAAAGTCAGCTAGAAGAACTTGTTTTGAGTAATTTAGATGCAATTTTCAAGAGTGCAATTAAAAAAATTGTTGTTTGTGGTTACACAGAAGAAGTGGCTACAAAGGCTGTCTTGAGGTCTGGCCTTTGTTATGGTTGTAAAGACACCGTTTCAAATATAGTTGATAATACCTTAGCTTTCCTCAGTAGTGGCCAAGAGGTAAACACTTCTAGAGAACACTATTTTGAGGATTTACAACAGCTGGAGAAGTATATACTGGCAGAACTGGTTTGCGTTCTTCGAGAAGTTAGGCCTTTCTTCAGCACTGGGGATGCAATGTGGTGTTTATTGATTTGTGACATGAATGTCTCACATGCATGTGCAATAGATGGTGACCCCTTGGGTAGTTTCCCTGGTGATATAGCTTCAAATGGGAACTCACACACTTCCACCCAACCCCAGCTTAGAGCTGAGGCAAAAAACTCTGAATTGAATCTTCCGAATCCCTGTAAACCAGCTTCTTCAACCCCTTGTTCTCATAGTTCTCAATCTGAGGCACCTAATGTGGCAGTTCCTAATATAGCAAAATCAAAGAATTCTGCTGTTCTCAGTGCCCTATCAGAGAAAGAGAGTACTAATTCCATGTCTGATACTGTGGATAAAACTTTTAGTGTCGCAGGAACCTCTCAGTCTCCTGCATTGGATGAAAAGTTTGTGGGTAGTAGAAAAGTCCACTCAGGTAGTACCAAGAGAGAATACATGCTTCGTCAGAAGTCTATTCATTTGGAGAAGCACTACCGAACATATGGATCTAAAGGGTCTTCGAGAGCTTCTAAACTGAGTGGTTTGGGTGGTTTAATATTGGACAAGAAACTAAAATCCGTGTCAGAGACTACTTCTGTTAATATAAAGAATGCTTCCTTAAAGGTAAGCAAGGCAATTGAAGTGCATCCGGGTAATGGGAACCAAAATATTTTAACCAATCCTGGCTCCTCTTTGCCTGCAGTTTTTAACTCAGAAAGTGTTAATGCCATTTCTGCATTGCCTAAGACCACTATCCCATCTACTTTAGCTCCAATTAGTACACCTCCCACAATACCTCTAGCAACTGCCCTGCCTGCATTATCAACTGCCGATACTGAGCTTTCTCTTTCACTGCCTGCAAAAAGAGACTCTGTGCAAGTGCCTGTTAACACTAATGTCGAGGCACCTAATTGTAGTTTTGCTGGCATATCATACGACAAGTCTCTGGGGCAGTGGGTCCCGCAGGACAAGAAGGATGAGATGATTGTGAAGCTAGTTCCACGGGTGCGGGAATTGCAAAATCAGCTCCAAGAATGGACTGAATGGGCTAATCAGAAGGTTATGCAGGCTGCTCGAAGGCTGAGTAAGGACAAGGCAGAGCTGAAGACACTGAAGCAAGAGAAAGAAGAAGTTGAACGGCTTAAGAAAGAGAAGCAGATTCTGGAGGAAAACACTATGAAGAAGCTTTCTGAGATGGAAAATGCTTTGTGTAAGGCCAGTGGGCAGGTGGAGCGAGCTAATTCTGCTGTCCGCAGGCTTGAGGTAGAGAATGCTGCCCTTAGACATGAGATGGAAGCAGCTAAATTACGTGCTATAGAGTCAGCTGCAAGCTGTCAGGAAGTATCGAAGAGGGAAAAGAAGACACAGATGAAGTTTCAGTCATGGGAGAAGCAGAAAACCTTGTTCCAGGAAGAGCTTGTAACAGAAAAACGCAAGGTTGCACAAATGCTACAGGAACTAGACCAAGCTAAATTTCTCCAGGAACAAGTTGAGGTATGCTTTTAACAAGTTCAATTTTTTTTTTTTTTTCCCTATCCTCATCGTCTATGTTAAAGGATGTTCACGTGATATATTGTAGTAATCGGCTGCCATTCACTTTCTAAACATGGAATGCATGTAGATTTGGTTGAATAAGACCCAAATCATTACATGATTGTGGAAGTAACTGGTTACTCATTTTGCTTACGCATTGACCTGATTGGATATTGTAACACTTCAAATTCTGTTTGCATTGTTTGGATGTTTAATGGAGATTGTAGTACTCTTACCAGAATAGAAATTTAAAGATAGTTGTTAAAAGGTGCCCTTTAAGTTGATTTCTGAGTTGGGAGTTTTTCAAGTTTAATTTCTAAATCTTCACTATCACATGTCTACACGCCGTCTCTCATGCATTTAGTGTCCAGCTCAGAGACATCCTATAAATATGACAAAAACAGTTGGGATAGTCCTATTTGAAGGCAATATGATATGTTGAGTGCGCATGTAGGCACTTTGAATGTATTTACTTACAGATAGTGTAAGATTTTCCTTGTTGACCAGTGCTTTATTTTCCTTTTAGGCTGCAGCTTGTTGACATAAAAGGTTTTTGCTAGAGTTGGAGATTTTTAATTATTTCGTGACTACAGTTGCACTCATATTTCTGTATCTTCGAACATCTTCCAAAAAATTGTTCCTTTTATTCATGATGTTTTTAGAATTTTTTCATTTTTTTGGTCAACCAGAAGTCACATTTCAAGCAAAAATTTTGCACCTTGTATCAGAGACATGAAAGTATGATATGAATAATTGTGCTATGAACTATGAATCAGTAGGAAATGTCAATTGAAACACTACTTATGTCTGACCTATGGAGGTATGATGCTTGCTGGTTGCAACAAAGTGCTGTTTCCAGTCCAACATGTGCTTCTAGTAATTATGGCTTTTACTGCTGGGCCTTTTACTCATTGAAAAGGAAAAATATCACAGGCTAGATGGCAACAGGAAGAGAAGGCAAAGGACGAACTACTTATGCAGGCTAGTTCGATAAGAAAAGAAAGAGAACATATTGAGGCTTCAACAAAATCAAAGGAGGATTTGATCAAATCAAAAGCAGAAACCAATTTGATGAGGTACAAAGATGATATTCAGAAGCTTGAAAAAGAAATCTCTCAACTGAGACTGAAGACTGACTCTTCAAAAATTGCTGCACTCCGGAGGGGCATTGACGGAAGCTATGCTGGCAGACTTTCAGACATCAGAAATGGCTTGATACATAAGGAGTCCCGGACCCCTTTTTTCTCACAAGTAGTGAAAGATCTCCATGACTTTTCTGGGACAGGAGGTGTGAAACGTGAACGCGAGTGTGTGATGTGCCTTTCAGAGGAGATGTCTGTGGTTTTTCTCCCATGTGCACATCAAGTAGTCTGTACTACATGCAATGAGCTTCACGAGAAACAGGGGATGAAAGATTGTCCTTCGTGTAGGGGTCCTATCCAGCGGCGCATTCCAGTGCGATATGCTCGCTCTTAATTTTATTATGTGCTGAGTTGAGTGTTCTGAATAATGGCCGTCGGACTCATTTGGATTGAATAATACATTTGAGTTACTCCTTTCAAGAGTTCAGACAATTAAGTTGTCATACATAGCAAGGTTTGATGCTTCTATGTACTTTTTCCCATTATTTTATGGGCAGTGCCAGTATATATATGCCTAAATTTTTAGTCTATTATATATGAGGCTCGGCCAAAGTTTTGTTGGCTCTTTTTGTTGACTTAAATATGATTCCAGGAACAATCATAGGCACAAATTTATTTGCTTAATTCTTTGATTCTAATCCTCCTCCTCTTCCTCCTCGCATCACACACATGCACGCACGCATTGATGTTACACATTTTCTACTTGCTCGAAAGTTCCAGAGCCTTGTCTTCGATTTTTAAATCCCGGAACTTAGACAATACTGGAAAAGGAGATCGTTTTCAACTTGTAAAAAGAACAGATGAATCTTTGTCCAATCTCAAGAGAGATATTTTTCCATTTTATGGTTTTCATGGGAAGCAACTAACAAGTCATTATTGATAATAATACATGGACAGTTTCTTTTGTTCTTTATTTGTGGTTGTTTCCTCAAGTCATTTGCAAAATATCTGAAAAGTTGTATCAAATAGCATAAAATGGGCAGATTCTTGTGAGTGACAGAGTGAGAGTGTTTTTTTACATTTGTTTAGTAAAAATACAATAATAATTAAAATGAATAGAAAGTATTTAATTCCAGTGGTCCACATACAAGGAACTGATATAACTTTTGTTAGTTCGAACTGATAATAGAAAGATTGTATATATATATTCAATAAATGTGACACCAATTATGTGGTCCGTCGATGGTTAAAGATATCAATACTACAAGCACAACCCATAATATAATTCGCACTATAAGGGAGGGTCGGTTTTATTTATTTATTTATTTATTATTATTTTTTTTTTAACCCTTAATTTTTATGAACATTTGGATTTGACTTGAATATGATGACCAGTAATTGCCTCGGTAATCCCTTCACAATTATATCAAAAGGTTAGTTATGTGTTTAAGTCTATCCTATTTTTTAAATCTCGAATTATTGTAATATTTTAAATAAATATATTAATATCTTGCAAGAATCTACTAATGTATGAAAAATTGGGAGAAATATTATTTTATGGATAAGAAGGGAGAGAGCAGGATTGAGGTATTCTTCTTGTGTCCAAAAAGGAGCCACGTGGCATGAAGTTCTTGGATTTAAAGTATATTTCCAGAAGAGACATTGCCCCGATCACCCCTAACCCCATTTTGGTTATACTTCATCTGATCATTATCACCACTTCACACCATTAGATTGCTATTTGAAATCTCTAAACTATCCTCTAACTTCTTCTTATTACCACCTAAACCCTGCTTTTACTATGACCATCTTACCCTCGATCATATAATCATAATTATAATATAATTTTTTTTTAATTGAGCTATTTTTAATGTTAAATTTGACATATTTATTACTAAAATTATAAATCTTAAAAAAATATCAAAACCTTTTAAGATCGTAAATGTAACTTGTAATTTTATCCCAACATATCACTTATTTTATACTTTTACACTTTATTAATATCAAATTCTTTAAATAACTAAATTCAGTAGACAATAATTACTTCGTAACTACATTGAATCTTTATAATAGTACAGAAGAAGTTATAGTTTTTAATTTAAATTGAATTATTTTTTAATTATGAATATTATTGCATTTTTTTTATTAAAATAAATAAATAAATAAATAAATAAATTAAAAAATAAATAAATAAATAAATAAAAAAAAAAAAAAAAAAAAAAAAACTATTATTGGCATATTGCATTTTATGTGTAGTTTTCTCAAAGAAGAAGATATGGTGTCATTAAATTGCGTGCCAAGTGTGAACTGTGAAGTGTCCCTACATATCGAAAGTACACGTGTCAGGTAATCCCAAAACGACAGCGATTAAGTTCCAACAAACGAGGGGCAGTTTAGGCACTTTTATTAAATCCAACGCTCTCGTCTCTCTCTGGACACACTATTTCAAACCTTTCGTCCACTCGTGTCACCAATCAAACAAACATTTTTTCCCATAAAAAAAATAAAAATTTACCGCCATTTCTGTTTTCAGAATCAGTTTCCAGCTCTGTGTATAGTTCTCACAATCTCACTCACCCAACTCTCAAGCTCCTTCGAACTTCAGGTACGCAAATTAAGCTCGAACACGTAAAAATGACAGAATATTTCAGTTTCCTGTTTGATTTCTGCTACTCTGCAATTTTTTAAGTTGTGTTTGATGTTTTAAAAAAAAAAAAAAATTATCTGTGATCTTCTTGATCGACAGTTTTAGTTATCGGAGGAAGCGAAGAATGTCTTCGATAATGAGAGGAATTATAATAAGAAGTGCACCGAATCCGAGGCTGTTGAAGGGAAAGTACATGGAAGTGAGCGATCTTCTTAGAGAAAACCGTTCGTTTCTTCTTCGTTTGAGCCGGTCCGGCAGGTTCCGTGTTGGCGGTTCTGTTACTCGGTGTCAGAACCGGTTCTCGAACGCGAATCAGCAGAGACCTAGAAAATACGAGCCACCGTTACGAGGTCAGGCTCGAACGCAGGCCATCCTCAGCCCTGTATCGGACCCGACACCGACTACCAAAAAGGTACGTACGTAAAAACGTAACTAGATCGCTAAGTTTTTGAATCAAATTCAATTTTGATTGATTGATCGATCGATCGTTGATATGGTATGTATTAAGATTTAAAAAGTAATTTTAGTGATTATGCACTTTATCGTGCATGACTTGACAGTTGACACCAACAACAGCGTTGAGCGGTGAGTGGTGATCCAGTGCTTGGCTTACTGGGTCCAAGGTCAATGCCCTCACGTTTTATATAATGCAGATTGGGCCGCAGCTGGAGATATAAACCATCATGAAGCGGCCCAAAAAGCCCAAAGAGTTGTACATCAACTTTAAAAACCAATTTTCAATATTTATCATGTTCACGAGTTAGATCAAAGCGACTTTTTAGTTGAATCTTTAGAGTTTATATTATAGCAGTTTGATAGTTGAGATTGCCTCTAGTCTCTTACATATGTTATTTTCAATGTATATTAAATTACACATTCATTATATTTATACATGTTTAATGCAATCTTAAGTTAACTGACTGTGTACAACTTGTGTATAAATGGCCGCTCATCTACACCATTTATGTGATTTTGTTTTCCTTCTAAATCTTAAACCCATATGGATTTTGGCTAATGATGAATCATAGAGAAGTTTCAGTTTTTGTGAAGTTTCAGTATTTGCTTCTCTGTGTTTATGCAGCGTGTATTTACTTTTGGGAAAGGAAGGAGTGAAGGCAACAAGGGCATGAAGTCTTTGGTCAGCATTATCTAATCTTTCCTTAATATCATGAATTGGCTATATATTTATTCAAACATTTTGATGGAAACTTGAATGTTATATAAAATGTAGTTGGGAGGAAAAGGAGCAAACCTGGCAGAGATGTCAAGCATTGGATTATCTGTGCCTCCTGGACTTACCATATCAACTGAAGCCTGTCAGGAGTATCAGCAGAATGGGAAGAAGCTACCAGAAGGCTTGTGGGAGGAGGTTTTGGAAGGTTTGGAGAGTGTTGAGAAAGACATGGGAGCTTTTCTTGGCGACCCTTCCAAACCTCTTCTCCTCTCCGTTCGCTCTGGAGCTGCGGTAAGACTTGTCAAGCTTATCTCATCGTGAAATGTATCAAAGACTCGTATAACCACAATCAAATTTCTAAGGGTGCATATGAATTTGCATGCTATTAGATATCGATGCCTGGCATGATGGACACTGTCCTTAATCTTGGATTAAATGATGAAGTCGCTGCTGCTTTAGCAGAAAAAAGTGGAGAGTGTTTTGCTTATGACTCTTATCGGCGTTTCCTTGACATGTTTGGAGGTGTTGTAAGTGGTTTTCTGTGATGCAATTCATCATATGTCTGCATATTTCATATAAAACATTAATGCTTCTCAATTCTCGGCTTATTTGTCCTCTCAACTCTTCTTGGTGTTGCTGAATTTCTTAATATGCTGTTTAATTTGAGGTCTTGGACATTCCCCATTGGTCATTTGAGGAGAAGCTAGAAAAGATGAAGGAAACAAAGGGAGTTAGACTTGATACTGAGCTAACAGCATCTGATCTTAAAGAACTGGTGAAGCAGTACAAAAATGTCTACCTTGAAACCAAGGGTGAAGAGTTTCCTTCTGGTACCAAGCACAATAAACTTTTTTTTCTTCTATTTTTATGTCTCTCCCTTCCTTATCAGCTCATTTGTTTTTCAAGACATACATAAAAGTGCTTTTACCTTTATTAATCTGCAGATCCAAAGAAGCAGTTGCTATTAGCTGTTAAAGCCGTTTTTGATTCCTGGGACAGCCCTAGGGCCATTAAATATAGGAGCATCAATCAAATAACTGGGTTGAAGGGAACTGCCGTGAACATTCAATGCATGGTGTTTGGGAACATGGGAAATACTTCAGGGACAGGTGTTTTATTCACTAGAAATCCAAGCACTGGTGAAAAGAAGCTCTATGGAGAATTTCTAGTCAATGCTCAGGTCATATAGTGTAACTCTTATTATATTGTTTCAGTTCTTTTTGTGTTGATCTTACGAGTCTAGGTGATAATTATCTTTGGACAGGGAGAGGATGTGGTTGCTGGAATTAGAACACCAGAGGACTTGGACACCATGAAAAGTTGTATGCCAGAAGCTTATAAGGAACTGGTTGAAAACTGTGAGATTCTGGAGCGACATTACAAAGATATGATGGTAATTCTTTTGATTTCAACAGCAGGACGGTTTTCTAAATTTTAGGCTCATTGTTTTTCTTTGATTTCTTAGTTTATATGGTTTTAGTGACCAGTTCTACTATGATGATCAGTTGATCTCTATAGCATTTCAACAAAAAAAATTAAGCTGGGATTTGTTTTTTGGGGAAATGCAGGATATTGAGTTCACCGTTCAAGAAAATAGGTTGTGGATGTTGCAATGCCGATCTGGGAAGCGTACTGGTAAAGGTGCAATAAAGATAGCTGTAGACATGGTTAATGAAGCGTTGGTGGATACTCGTGTTGCTATCAAACTGGTGGAACCACAGCATCTTGACCAACTTCTTCATCCACAGGTATATGTCCATGCTGCTAAGACAACGGTCTGCTGTATTTACAAAATCTAGTTGAAAATTGTACCGACATAATTGGTCAATTGTTGATGAAAGAACTAGTAACTAACCCTATGAGAGAAGTAAATAAACAATTGTTAATATGCAGTGAGTAGAGAATGATATTATATTTCTGATTAAGTAATTTACCGTTTACTATACTGTTCTAGCTTTTTAAGATTTATAATATTTAGTGTTCAGATCACCTTATTTGTACATACAATGTAATATGTTATATTGTTATTATAGGCCTTTTCTTTTTTCATTCTACAGTTAAGATCCTGATCAGGATTTAACCATGCTTTCGCATGTGTTTATTTGCATGTCTAAATAATCAAAGCTCTTTCTGAAATCACTAATATTCTGTTTGATTAGTTTGAGGATCCATCTGCTTACAAAGACAAAGTTGTCGCCACGGGCTTGCCTGCATCTCCAGGAGCAGCAGTGGGGCAAATTGTGTTCAGTGCTGAAGATGCTGAAGAGTGGCATGCACAAGGAAAGAGTGTCATTTTGGTAGGCATATATTCATTATCTATGTAGTACATTTTAAGTTTCTAAACTTGATAAATTTTATTTGATTGTTTGATCTGATAAAGGAGGTCTGCTCTGTAGTTTGGAAAATCCATGACTTAGTTGTTAGAAAAGAAATATAGATTCTCCACATCATAATTTCATAAGTACAAAATTTAATGGATGCAGTATGATCCAAATTTTCTTTTTACTGTTGGGGATTAAACTCTTCACAATTGTTTTTGGTTGAAGGTAAGGACAGAGACCAGTCCAGAGGATGTTGGCGGTATGCATGCAGCTGCCGGTATCTTGACAGCTAGAGGTGGCATGACATCTCATGCGGCTGTTGTAGCACGTGGATGGGGGAAGTGTTGTGTCTCCGGCTGCTCTGATATTCGCGTAAATGACAATGAGAAGGTAGAGATTGGATTCTTTCTTCCTCTATAGAATACTTTGTTTCAGTATAAAGATACTGTATGAATGGATTCCATGGTTAATATTGCAGGTTCTTGTGATTGGGGAGGTGGTTATTAATGAAGGAGAATGGCTCTCACTCAATGGATCTACAGGTGAAGTGATATTGGGAAAACAACCACTCTCTCCTCCTGCTCTAAGTGATGATCTGGAAACCTTTATGTCTTGGGCTGACGAAATAAGGCGTCTCAAGGTTCTAATGTTATTTTCTAATCCAAGGTTTTGTTTTGTGATTATTGTTGTAAATTTCTTGATTGTTTTAAAATATGATGCTGTAATAGGTTATGGCAAATGCTGACACACCTGATGATGCACTGACAGCTAGAAATAATGGTGCCCAAGGGATTGGACTTTGTAGGACAGAGCACATGGTAATGATTTCTCTCATCATGGTGATGGTTATTGCCACTGTCCAGACTATAATTATTCAAGAAAATTTGGGTTCTCTTTCGGCAGGATTCATATAACTAGTTCATATTAAACCATTCTTCCTATGCTTTGTGTATTTTCTGCCTGTGTATTTCATGTGCATTAAGTGTAAAATTTACATTGTACACTAAAATAAAACATATTTCACATAAATTAACTAAAGTTTTTTACTCAGTCCATGCTTTGGGTTCTTTCAGTTCTTTGCTTCTGATGAGAGGATCAAGGCTGTAAGGAAGATGATAATGGCTGTCACATCTGAACAGAGGAAGGCAGCTCTAGACCTCTTACTTCCTTATCAAAGATCTGATTTTGAGGGCATTTTCCGTGCAATGGATGGTATTTTCCTCTTCTGTCAATTCATTATTTATAATTATATATAATTGCCTGATTTATGGACCAGCAAGATTATGTATGGTAACAACATATTTATACCTGCTTGTTAGTAATCTTATCATTACCTTTCAGGTTTACTTCTCTCATTATGTGATTAATCATTACAATTTCAGGCCTTCCGGTAACAATCCGACTGTTAGACCCTCCTCTTCATGAATTTCTTCCTGAAGGTGATCTAGAACAGATAGTTAGTGAATTAACTTCAGAGACTGGCATGTCTGAAGAAGAAGTTTTCTTAAGAATTGAGAAACTATCAGAAGTGAATCCCATGCTTGGTTTCAGGGGCTGCAGGTTTACTTTTTTCTTATGAATTTCTAATACAATTTTGCCCGGATATTTGTTTTCAGAAACATTAGTAATTGATTTAATCTTTTGTTTGCTTATGTCCCTTACCATGTTACAACTATAACATATCCAAAAAAGGCAATGGAGATGGATTATGAGCTTAAGAAAACGATTAAGATGGATTTCTAAGCACAAAATAACATATAAAAATTCAAATCATCTCTGTTTGTATGTGCTCTAGAAGAATGATCAATTCTTAGAGTTCAGTTTGAGATTATGGAAATTTAGAGCTTCTTCTGATGTGTCAACCAGGTTAGGAATATCATACCCCGAATTAACGGAGATGCAGGTACGTGCAATCTTTCAGGCTGCTGTTTCTATGAGCAACCAACGAGTTAAAGTTCTTCCTGAGATAATGGTTCCCCTTGTAGGAACACCTCAGGTATGAGTCATTTTCTTGTTTTTGTGCTTATTTTATTTTCCATCTAAGTTCATCTGATATGCTTAAATGCAGTAGAATTTCTACTAGTTCACATTCTTCCACTGTTCCCAACATTTCAAACCGGCAGGAACTAGGACATCAAGTCAGTTTAATACGAAGTGTCGCAAAGAAAGTGTTCTCTGAGATGGGTACCTCCTTAAGCTATAAGGTGGGGACCATGATTGAGATTCCTAGAGCTGCCCTGGTCGCAGATGAGGTACGCTACTTGAATTATCCTATTAGTTTCCATAAATTTATACATTCTATTAGTTCTTGCCCATCATATTCTTTGAACCCGAATGTCTACTTCATGTAAGGAGATAATTAATTTTATGTGAATTCTTAATGCTGGTGGACCATCAGGGATTGCAAGTAAAAACAAATCCGACATGTTCTTGGAAAATGTTCTCATATTGTTTATTTTGAAATGATAGATTGCAAAGGAAGCGGAGTTTTTCTCATTTGGTACCAATGACCTGACACAAATGACATTTGGTTACAGTAGAGATGATGTTGGGAAGTTTCTCCCAATATACTTATCGAAAGGCATTCTGCAAAGTGATCCTTTTGAGGTTAGTTACATGATCTTCAAGTTGAAGGGGTCACCAAAGAAAACAATTGTTTGACAGTATTCTTTATATAAACAAATAAAGAGTAATCTCAAAAATTTGCTTGCAGGTACTTGATCAGAAAGGTGTAGGACAACTCATAAAGATGGCCACAGAAATGGGACGTGCCGCTAGGCCTAGCTTAAAGGTAAGGCCTACAACACACGGTGCTTGAATTCCTACGTTTGGAGTTATTGCATATAGGAGATTTTACATTTGAAAGAGCATACATATCATCTTTGCTGCATATCGTAGTGCCCCAAATCAATGATCTTGAACGCGATGCAAACATCTTGTGTTACTACTGCTTGCCATTCCTTGTTTAATTATCTAAACACCAGATTCCAAGCATGTTCTTCACTTCTTTTCATTCCATTAATGGACGATGATATATGAAAAACAGGTCGGAATATGTGGCGAGCACGGGGGAGAACCTTCTTCTGTGGCATTCTTTGCAGAGGCTGGACTTGACTACGTCTCATGTTCTCCATTCAGGTCGAGTTATTTTCCATATCGACAAACTCTATATTCGGATTAAATTACTAATTCGAGTTATCTTGACAGGGTTCCTATTGCAAGGCTAGCAGCAGCTCAAGTTGCAGTCTGAATAAGATTTTCCAAAGAAGCAAGCAAGCAGGCAACTCCCTTTACATGACTCTCGTGCAGTGGTAAATAAATTTGCTCCACAATCACATACAATAACTACATTAGAACTCCATACAAAAAAACCAAATAGAATAAACATGGTAAAAGTGTAAATAATGGTCAACTCGATCCTCATACTTGGAAGAGGCCAGGTATCATGTCATGTCATATAAGTTATAGAAAATTTCTAGAGATTCTTGTATTATATTCTTAGAAGATTACTTGCAAGGTCAAGTGACAATGTAAAATAAGAAACCTTGTTTTACACAAAACTTATATGATGTATAGTAGCATTTCTATATAGCATTGTAGCATTATACGATTTGTTTTCCCAGCTCTTACATTCATGCATGCTGATCAATTAAACTACATATTAATTAGGAGATGCATAGAGAGGGTTCTCAAGAGTGTTTGGAGAGCCTTTTTTCTTGAAGAAAAACAAGTCGGTCACAAGAGGAACAATAGGCTTCTTCTTCTTCTTAGTCATCGTCATTTTCCTCTCCTTTTCCTGATCTCCAAAATCTTTTTCTCCAATACTCAATATTTGTGCCAAAGTTGGTGAACTCTCCATCCTTATCATCATCCTCTCTTCTTCTCTGATTTCCCTCTCAGCGCTTGCATTCATTCTCGCACATTTAGCAGCCGCGGCCTCGGCCTCAGCCAACTTAGACATATTCTTGTGGAACTCAGCATTCAAAGTGGCCAAAGCTATCTCAGTTTCTGACTCTCTCTTCTTCAGCAACTTCAATTCCATCTTTGTTTCCTCAAGTTCAGCCTCAAGCTTCTTCAAACTTTCCGAAAACTCGCTCTGGTCAACATGATCTTCTCTAGGGTATGATTGTGGACTTGGACTTGGAGAAGGTGAATAATACTTCCATGAAGTTATCATTTCTTGTTTATTAGTAGGTGGACTGTAAGAGAAAGGCTTAGGGGAATAAATTTCTCCAACGAGAAACTGCTCCCCGAAGACAGCAACGGCTTCTTTGACAGAGCGAAAAGGGCGGGAAGTGTCGACATTGGAGCTATAGTCATTAATGGCTGGTTTTTTAGGAGCTACAGTTTGGGTATCCATGGGAGATGGTGGTGATCAATAATGGTGTAGTGTATGATGCATGGTGTGAAGGAGAAAGAAAACAAAGGAGATATTTCATGATGGGTAGGTCTAGGGTTTTTCTTTGCTTCTACTTCAAAAGATTAGAGAGAGAGAGAGAGCAAGTGAAAATGGAAGACTGTTGTTTCAAGGATAAGTCAGAATCACAAGTTTGGAGAGGTTGTTAACTTGATATATGAAGATAGATCATGACTTGTTAACAACTTGCTGCTGCTTGTGTCACGTGCGAACGAAAATCCAAGCCTTAAAATGTCACGTGCGAATTTTGATTTAAAAGTCCTGTCATTTTAAAATGTGCAGTTGCAAAAGGGGTACAAACTGGGCCAGGAAAATTTAATTGGGCCGATCAACTGCTTTAGACCCGAAAAGAAAACCCAATTTTTACCATAACGCACCGTCGTTTACAAATGTAAATCGATGGTCGCGGCCAAAAATTTTGACTTCCAACAGCAAAACCCTAGAAGAACACAGAAACAACAAAACTCTCTCTTGACTGTTGACTCGACTCTGTTACAACAAACCCAAGCAAGCGACGATGATAGAAAGCTACGTGGTGGTGCACAACATAGCGAAGCGGCACAACGTTGGGACGCTGGCTCGGAGCGCCACCGCATTCGGCGTGACGGAGATGATATTGGTGGGCCGCAGAGACTTCAACGCCTTCGGCAGCCACGGCTCCACCTCCCACGTCAAGTTCAGGCACTTCCACTCTCTCGCGGACGCGCGTGTCTTCCTCAAGAGCAAAGATTGTGATATCTGCGGAGTCGAAATCACCGAAAATGCCAAGCCTGTCAACGATCACCCTTTCAAGAAAAGCACCGCTTTCCTCCTCGGCAACGAAGTAATGCGTTTTTTTTTTTTTTAATTATAAAAATATATAATTATATATATTTACGCGAATTTATATCATACTGTAGATTTCATTAGATGGGTTGTTTAACAAAACATCAAAATTGACACTTGGAGGTGTATGTACAAGTAATGTTTATAATTTGTTGGTTGGTAGCTTTATACGAACATTGTTTGATAATGGAAGCCACCCAATTTGAAATTTTGGCTGAAATTAAATCTGTGAGTTGAAATGTTGAGTTTGGTTAAGGTTGAATCACCTAACATGTTTGGAGATTGATCAAGAAAAAGAAATTTATGCCCTTGCATATTCAAGTTGCATCATTTTAAACTCTTTTTGTTTGTTTGTTTGTTTAATCTTGTATAGGGAACAGGCCTTTCGGCTAAAGAGTGTGAGATATGTGACTTCTTTGTGTACATTCCTCAATATGGCAGTGGCACTGCTTCGTTGAATGTTACCGTTGCAGCTTCTATCGTTCTGCATCAATTTGGAGGTAATTTACTTGTATGGCTGGAATTTCTTATGGGATCCACTGTGTACATATTTATATTGGCTGGTTAATTATAGCACGGTTGATTTCTTTATGAAAATAGCATGTGTAAGTAGTGCACATTGTAAGGTGTTTAACTTAAACCGTAGTTTCAGTATGAAAATTGGTAAATTCAATTCTACTTTTAATTAGTATTAGGGGTGAAACTAGATACTTTTTTTCTAAATGGGTTGATTGTTTTTGGCCCACACGCCCAGTTGTACATATATTGATTGGCTCACAATTCTTTTTATAGATCTATCGTCAATTTTTTTTCTCAGCTTACCCCTACTTTACATTGTTCGCGGACAAGTTTTCATTACAATTGTGCAATAAAAATGTTAATTCAAATTTACTTAAAGTTGTCAAATGAACCTGCTACTGTATTCTGTCCTAAATAGACGTTGCTTTGCATAAATTGAAACATGTAATTGAAATTTGAACACAACCCTACCCCAGATTGGGCATAGGGTGTTTGTTATATCATATATGTGAATCTTTGTATAGCATTGCAATTTGTCGATTTTCTCACACGCGGTTCATTTCAGTTTGGGCAGGCTTCTCTGAAAGAACCCGTGACGGGAACAAGTTTGTTGTGGCTGAAAGACAGAAGCAGTTAAGACGAAATTACTGTGCGGAATCTGCAGATTCTATCATTGAGGAGCGAAGAAGTAGAAGGGAAAATGCTTCTAATGGTTTCTTTGACGAGAGTGGAAATGAGGTTTCATCTTCTAACCTTCTGGATGCATTGTTTGTTGATGATTGACTTACCATGTTTCAAAATTTTAGCATAATTTTCACATTGAAAGCATCCAATGCAATGGGCCTACATTTCTCACTGTTGTAAAAGATCAGCTTCAGAGAATCAATGACCGAAAATCCATTTTAGAGGACTCTGCTGCAACTCAGCTATTGGTGAAATCCAGGCAACCACTATATGTGATTGAGAAATATTCAAAGAACTCATACATCAGTTGTACTTGGATAAGCATTCCATGGAAGCGCAATTGCAAAGATCAAATTGTTACATTATTTTAGTTTGAAAAAGATAAATTGTTGTATCATTTGAATACCCAAAAAAGATAAATACCCAAAAAAGCAGTCTATTCATGTAATATAAATACGCAAGAAACCATCATACCCAACTGTGGTTGAAGTTGACTATTGTGTACCTGTAGTTGAGCTTTCATTTTGCACAGTGGATTCTATTCTACTAAAGGAATCCATTAATTGTTTATGCTCTTGATCTAAATATATTGAACCAATTACAGAGAAAAGTAACAATGAGTGATTGCAAAGTCTTGATGATAAAATTATTTCAAACTGTACTATATTTAAAAGTACTTGTGTGATTATCATGTAGGAGACATTTTTTCTTCTTTTTCTTGTATATGGGGTGGATTCCAATTATTTATAACTTTATAAGCAACAATTGGTAGTAGTTGGTGTGGTTTTTGGCGTGTAGGAAAAAGGAGCTCAACAATATTTTGGCAATTGTCAAAATCTACTCAAATCTTTGTTTGGAGCAGTTGGGATCCAATTTTTTTTGTCTCTATAATTACTTTTTCCTTACTATTTGGACACTATCACATTTTTGCCTTGTAGTCTTTGTCCCTTCTTCATATCCCATCCATCCATCCAAAAAACATGTAATTCTAGGCTAATCAGACCTCAATGATGATCTAAACTTTTTGAGAGCAGTGAATGCTGTAAGTTTTTTTTCATGATGTTTTCCAAAAGGCAAGCATGTTATATATTAAGTACCCTTAAGAGGAAATTTCGAAGAATCTGTTCAAGGTTACGGCGTTTGATATGGAAACGAAGGAGGACTAAAGTGATCATCAGGAGATTCGGAAAGTTGAGCTCGAAAGGGCAGCCTATTGGAGATGCTAATGCTAACACAAAGAAATCCAGCAATCATTCCAAAATGCCAATCCGGATTGCTACGTTTAATGTTGCGATGTTCTCACTTGCACCTGCCATTTCTAAAGCTGAGGAATTAGCTGAGGAAGGTTACATAGCATTGAAGAATAGTCCGGTGGAGATCAAGAATCAAACCAAGAATTCGAACTATTGTCCCAAGAGTATCCTGAAGCAATCTCCTTTGCATACAGCTTCCTTGAGTAGTAGTACTCCAGAGAATCTCACTCCGCATAACAACAAGCTTTCGAGATCAAAGTTGAAGGTTTCAATTAACCTCCCCGATAATGAGATCTCATTAGCACACAACAATCTTCTCATGAGGTCCCCTGCGTTCTTTCCTCCAAGTATGATGAACTTTCAAAGTGATTGGACCTCGAAAAGCAGTCGAAGCATTGCAGAAGTGCTTAGAGAGGTTGATGCTGACATTTTGGCCTTGCAAGATGTCAAGGCAGAGGAAGCAAACAGCATGAAGCCTTTATCTGATTTGGCTGCTGCTTTGGGAATGAACTATGTGTTTGCTGAGAGCTGGGCTCCGGAATATGGAAACGCGGTACTATCGAAATGGCCTATTAAGAGATGGAAAGTGCAGAAAATTGCAAACGATGAAGATTTCAGGTGTTAATTCTTTTTTTTTCTCATTTTCATAGTATCCTCAAATGATTTCAACACTTTTAAAACTTAATCGATTTCGATGCAGGAATGTGTTGAAGGCCACAATTGATGTGCCATGGGCAGGAGAGGTGAACTTTGATTGTACCCAACTTGATCATCTCAATGAAAACTGGAGGATGAAGCAAATAAGTGCAATAACCCAATCAAATGACTCTCCACACATCTTGACAGGAGGCTTAAACTCTCTAAACGCGTCGGATTACTCGCCCGAGAGATGGATGGACATTGTCAAGGTATACAAATTTCAACTTTCTCTCAATAGCCATAACAAATAGTACTTATCTATCTTGTTCTAAAACCCAGTTTTGAATGATAATAGTATTATGAGGACATAGGGAAGCCTACCCCAAAAGTTGAAGTCATGAGGTTCCTGAATGGAATAGAGTACATAGATTCAAAGGACTTTGCAGGGGAATGTGAGCCTGTTGTCATCATTGCCAAAGGCCAAAGTAAAACACCCTTTTCTCTATTCAATTTTTCACTTACGCGCGTTTATTGATCAGGAATCATAACGAGGGAAAAGGGAATTTAATTCCTGATTTGTGAGTGTAGCACACAAATCAGGAATTAAGTTCATGCTCGGAAGGGAATTTCGTTTCCGATGCAACTTGATTCCCTTTCATTTTCATTCTGATTTAGTAAACGCGTTGAATGGAGTAAAATTCACATCCTAAATGTTGATATTGATTGGGATTTTTTTCTATCATCAGATGTTCAGGGAACTTGCAAGTATGGGACCAGAGTAGATTACATTTTGGCATCACCAGATTCACCATACAAGTTTGTTCCAGGATCATACTCTGTGATCTCATCTAAAGGCACCTCTGATCATCACATAGTCAAGGTTGACATTACAAAAGTGAGTGAGAATGGTTGGGAAAATGTGACCGGACGTCCCCGGAATCTAAAACAGAAGATCATAAGAATAACAAATCCTTGTTCCATGCAAGGTATATGGAAGATTAACACTTGAAAATAATTTTAGTTAATGTAATTTAATGTATCTATTTCTGACATTTGTGTTTCACTTTGCATAAAGATCATCTTTGTTACCTCAGTAATGATTTGATGGATACTTATCTCTACTAGTTAGTGAATATTTGCATAAGGAGTTTTTGCATCTGTATGGGTTAATGGAATATTGTACAATTACATTATATGAAAGTCTCTATGTATGTAATAATTATAAGTATGGGATTCCGGCTGTTTTTTTTTCCGTGTGGGATCGACTATGTAACATTACAAAATGAGGTTTGAAACATTACAGAATGACCTGCACACAATCACAAAAGTGGCCGGATCACTTTGTAACATTACAAAATCGATTCGATATGAGGAAAAAAAGGGGGGATTGCACAAACATCCCTTGAGGTTTGATAAAATTGCACGAATATGACAGTTTTGACCATATACGCACAAACTTCCCTCAACATTTGAAAATTGTTGCACAAACATCCTCTACCGTTAAATAGATCTGTTAGTCAATGGTCAGCCGTGTAAAAAGTCTAAAATACCCTATATTTTTATTTTAAACAAAATTCAAAATTCAAAAATAAGATAAAAAATTATTAAAAAATCTTTTAGAAAATATGATTGTATCTTAAATCAGAAAGCTGGAAAAAAAATTCTCATCTTAAAAAAAAGTAAAAATTGCTTGTGCAATTCCCCCATTGATTTTAAATAAATTTAAAATTTAAAATTTATTTATTATTAAATTGTATAAAAAACTATTTTTTTTATTTGTAAAGATGATTTTTTTTTTTTCCAGATTTCATATTTAAGATACATTCATGTTATCTAAAAAATATATATATTTTTTTTTATCATATTTTTAAAATTTTTTAGTTTATTTAAAATAAAAATAAAGGGTATTTAGACTTTTTACACTTTTGACCATTGATTAACGGATCCATCTAACGGCAGGGGATGTTTGTGCAACAATTTTCAAATGTTAAGGGAAGTTTGTGTGCATATGGCCAAAATTGTCATATCTGTGCAATTTCATCAAACCTCGAGAGATGTTTGTGCAATTACCCCGAAAAAAAAAAAAAAAAAAAAAAAAAAAAAAAAAAAAACGCGCATGAGAATCTTGCAGCCAAAACTTTCTCCTATGGATGTAATTCTTGCATTAGTATAAGTTGAGAGAATTTAATATATGAGTTATGATTTATCTATTATAAATTCACAAACACAGAGCTGATACCAATTCACAGACACAGAGCTGATACCAATTAACATACAATATTTGAAGAAGTCTGATCATTCAAACTTCCACTAAAAGAAGAAAATCACACAAACTTGATACAGAGAACCAAATTTTCTCTTCAAAATATGGTTAAAAATAATAAGAACGGAGACCAAGCTAGATATATATATATATATATATATATATATCCAGCTAAGACTGATCATCTGAAGAGTCACTTGTTGCAGGGTACCCAATTCCATGGCGATTGTTAGGGAACACCATGAAAACTGTACCACAAATAGACCCGATAACAGGCGGCAAAACCAACAACAGCACCTTCTCAGTGGACTCGAACGACGGATAGAAACATTCAACTGTATTAGAATCCAACAGAGACAGCACAGCAAACACAACCATTGTAAATAAACAGTGAACAAAATCACCAATTCTCAGCTTGTATTTGGACAAATCAACAGACCCTGCCGCGGTAGACGGCCAGAGACCCTTCATTGTCGCGACACCATAGTGAGTCATCCCATCACTGCCTCTGTAACTGTCGGTGAAGCAGGAGAAACCGCAGGCCAGGCCACAGAAGCCGATGAGAAAACTTGTGAGGTACTTGTTGAGGGTGGTACAGTTGCCACTGTTGGTCACTACAGGGTTGAGGAACTGGAACACGAAGACAGTTCCTGTCGGGAGGAGCTTTATGAGGTTTCCAAGCCCTGTGAATGTCTTGTCTGAGATTGATTTGGAAGAAGAAGAAGAAGAAGAGGAAGAGCTGGTTTTTGCCATTTTTGTTGTTGTAAAGTTTTAGTTTTCTGTTATGGATTCTGTAAACCAGTGTTTTCGATCGTTTTGATTTCTGGGTTTTACAGGAGACTTGGTCAAGTATATATACTGATATACATGCATATATTTTATATAATATATATATATATAAATAGAGGGAGAGAGAGGTTGCTTCGACGTAAAATGGTGTGCTAAAGATGGCATGGTTTTGCTTTTACTCTTCGAAAGTCTATAATCCAAGCTTTCACTACACTTTAATTGGACATACAAACACTTTTCATTTATTCTTTAAACTGAGTTTAGGATCAACAAGTATACGGTTTTATGGACTCAAATCAGCTATCCAAAATAATGTCATAATTTGTGTTTAACCAACAAAATTGGGACATGTGTCTACATTTAATTTTTTTTAACCTCTTCCAAAAATGTAGACACATGTCCCAATTTTGTTGGTTAGACACAAATTGAGACACCATTTTTGGATAGCTGATTTGAGTCCATAAAACCGTATACTTGTTGATTACGATCCAAAACTCAGTTTAAAGAATGAATGAAGAGTGTTTGTATGTCCAATTAATATTGACCGAAAGACTAACAAATTTTATTAGTTAAATGTAACGTCGAGTTTTATTAAAATTAGATAACGATATGATGACCAATAAAATCGGGACTCAAATCAGCCGTCCAAAAATAGTGTCACAATTTGTGTTTAACCAACCACATTGGGATATGTGTCTACATTTAATTTTTTTTAACCTCTTCCAAAAATGTAAAAATTGTGTCTTAATTTGTGTCTAACCAACAAAATTGGGACATGTGTCTACATTTTTGGAAAAGGTTAAAAAAAATTAAATGTAGACACATGTCCTAATTTTGTTGGTTAGACACAAATTGGGACACCATTTTTGGACGGCTGATTTGAGTCCCGATTTTATTGGTCATCATATCGTTATCTAATTTTAATAAAACTCGACGTTACATTTAACTAATAAAATTTGTTAGTCTTTCGATCAATATTGGTCTATAGAGAAAAACTCAATGTTTGGATTTGAAAAAAATGCATGCATTCTCAATTAATTATCCAAGCAAATCACACAAACAATTAAGGACAAATTTTAATCTAATCTAATAAGTTTACATTTAATTTTTTTTAATTTTTTTTTAACCTCTTCCAAAAATGTAGACACATGTCCCAATTTTGTTGGTTAGACACAAATTGGGACACCATTTTTGGACGGCTGATTTGAGTCTCGATTTTATTGGTCATCATATCGTTATCTAATTTTAATAAAACTCGACGTTACATTTAACTAATAAAATTTGTTAGTCTTTCGATCAATATTGGTCTATAGAGAAAAACTCAATGTTTGGATTTGAAAAAAATGCATGCATTCTCAATTAATTATCCAAGCAAATCACACAAACAATTAAGGACAAATTTTAATCTAATCTAATAAGTTTACATTAAATATGCAGAGTTTTCTACCATTAGAAGTCAAAAACTGACTAGGAGGAGATAAGATTTATAGACGATGCCAATGTTCAGCTACCAGTCTTGTAGTTGATATCGCATTCAAACTGGTAGAGACTGTCAGACTGATTACCAGATTTAATGAGCTGGCTGCATGCTAGTTAAATCATTCTAAGATTATTGGAAGGCGGCTTCTACTTTTTGTCAATCAACAGGAAGCGATCAGATGGTGGCCATGGAGGAGAACGCATGTACAGGACAGATAAGGCGTCACCACAAACCATGGACCCGCCTTCTCCTAAGGTCTCCGGCTGCTGTGCCCTTTTTTCAAAACCTGCAGTAACCAATAATAAAACCAAACCCAGAAGGCGTAAGTCTTAACGTGTGTATATATATGTATGTTTTCATGTGATTGTTGTCTTGATGAGTTTCCCATTTCCTTTTTTTATATATATGAAAAGTTCAAGAACAGCTTACAAGAATTAATCGATTTATAGCATAATTAAAACAAACACACACACACGTCTGTGTTTGTTAATTTCTCTTCCAATTTACAGAGATGTTTTCGTGGACAGCTCTAGTCTCATTTCTTTTAACAATCAGTTGTCAATAATTTTGTTCTTTAATACATATTCAAGGAAATTTAGGTCCAACTAGCGAAGGTCTCTGAATTAAAAGAGATTTGTGATGTCTGGAGCGAGAAAGATTGTCACATCCGACATCCGACATCATGCATTTTTTTCAAATCCAAACATTGAGTTTTTCTCTATAGACCAATATTGATCGAAAGACTAACAAATTTTATTAGTTAAATGTAACGTTGAGTTTTATTAAAATTAGATAACGATATGATGACCAATAAAATCGGGACTTAAATCAGCCGTCCAAAAATAATGTCCCAATTTGTGTCTAACCAACAAAATTGGGACATGTGTCTACATTTAATTTTTTTTAACCTCTTCTAAAAATGTAGACACATGTCCCAATTTTGTTGGTTAGACACAAATTGAGACACCATTTTTGGATAGTTGATTTAAGTCCATAAAACCGTATACTTGTTGATTACGATCCAAAACTCAGTTTAAAGAATGAATGAAAAGTGTTTGTATGTCCAATTAATATTGACCGAAAGACTAACAAATTTTATTAGTTAAATGTAACGTCGAGTTTTATTAAAATTAGATAACGATATGATGACCAATAAAATCGGGACTCAAATCAGCCGTCCAAAAATGGTGTCCCAATTTGTGTCTAACCAACAAAATTGGGACATGTGTCTACATTTAATTTTTTTTAACCTCTTCTAAAAATGTAGACACATGTCCCAATTTTGTTGGTTAGACACAAATTAAGACACAATTTTTACATTTTTGGAAGAGGTTAAAAAAAATTAAAAAACTCTGCATATTTAATGTAAACTTATTAGATTAGATTAAAATTTGTCCTTAATTGTTTGTGTGATTTGCTTGGATAATTAATTGAGAATGCATGCATTTTTTTCAAATCCAAACATTGAGTTTTTCTCTATAGACCAATATTGATCGAAAGACTAACAAATTTTATTAGTTAAATGTAACGTCGAGTTTTATTAAAATTAGATAACGATATGATGACCAATAAAATCGGGACTCAAATCAGCCGTCCAAAAATGGTGTCCCAATTTGTGTCTAACCAACAAAATTGGGACATGTGTCTACATTTAATTTTTTTTAACCTCTTCCAAAAATGTAGACACATGTCCCAATTTTGTTGGTTAGACACAGATTAAGACACAATTTTTACATTTTTGGAAGAGGTTAAAAAAAATTAAAAAAAATTAAATGTAGACACATATCCCAATTTGGTTGGTTAAACACAAATTGTGACACTATTTTTGGACGGTTGATTTGAGTCCCGATTTTATTGGTCATCATATCGTTATCTAATTTTAATAAAACTCGACGTTACATTTAACTAATAAAATTTGTTAGTCTTTCGATCAATATTGGTCTATAGAGAAAAACTCAATGTTTGGATTTGAAAAAAATGCATGCATTCTCAATTAATTATCCAAGCAAATCACACAAACAATTAAGGACAAATTTTAATCTAATCTAATAAGTTTACATTAAATATGCAGAGTTTTCTACCATTAGAAGTCAATAACTGACTAGGAGGAGATAAGATTTATAGACGATGCCAATGTTCAGCTACCAGTCTTGTAGTTGATATCGCATTCAATCTGGTAGAGACCAGGGGCGGACCCACGTTTAGCCCAAGTGGGGCACGTGCCCCACCTCAATTTTTTAATTGACGATAGCTTAAGGATTTGTATTTTCTGTAAATGTATAATTGCAACTTGCAATCCTGAAGGGAGTGGATTCAGTTTGGATGATGAACTAAATTTGAAGTGGCTTCATTTAAGCTGAAAATTATATTTACAAGTTACCTATATCAGCATGTGACATATCTTAATTACAGTTTTAGTTATTGATTAGTTCTGTTCACTTGTATTTTGTAAAAATGGGCATCCAAATATACATAAATGTACATATATCAAACCTAGATTAGTTGTATAGTGCATGGACCGATAGAACCCAAAAGATTAGTCCAAAAATTGAAAGACTAGTTCCATTTAAACAGAATATTTTGTTTCAAACAGGGTGTAGTGACTCGGTTACAGGTTTCGGTGATTTCAGTTGTATCGGCTTATAAGTCTATCACACCACATGCCTGAACTTTCTCTCTAATGGAAGCTTCATGTTCCGGGATTGAAATCTTTTACATTTTTATTTTTATGTTTGGACATAAAATCTGATTTATCTGTAAAGTACTACATTTTTATTTTTATTTTGCATTTAGATTGAAATTGAAGGATCAGGATCCTCTTCTGAGTTTTTTCTCTGCTCAACTTTTTAGGATTTACGTACATGTGGTAAGTGACAAATGACAAAATCAATGGCTAATATTTACATTTTTTTTTTAGATTTGTTCTCATCCATCTCAAACCTAATCACTTTTGACATTTCTATTTGCCATGTTTTTCTTATTTCTTCTTTGCCCGTAACTTCTGGTGGCTGGAAGAAGAATTTTCATCTTATGAATTAAAAAGAAAAAGAAAAAAAAGAGAGAGACTATTTCAAGTTTCTCTACAGCTAGCCAAGCTTGACTGATCTCATATCATTCTTCAAATTTTAAAATAAAAAAAAAATAAAAAACTGAAAACTCAATTTTAAAAAATCATGAAATCTTAAAGTTGATCTTAGACTATTTTAAATATTCAGGCTTCAAACAAAACCAACCAACATATTCTCTTGCCTCTAATCCTCAACGTCCGTCGATTTTCTGAGAAACAAAAAAAGTTCTCATCTAATTTTCTGATTTTGAAAAAGAAAATTTATGTTGCCGGAATTTATAGGAGAAGCAACTACAGGGTAGATGAAAGAAAAATTTCAATTGCCGGAATTTATGGAATAAACAACCGGGGAGATAAGTTTTTTATTTTTTATTCATACAAAGCAACCGGAGAGAAGATGAAAGGGCTCTGGCTAATTTCTATTTAAAATGACATTGTTTTGGTAATCAATGAGACAAAAAAAAAATGTAAAATAAATCTTGACCATCCATTTTTGTAATGGTGCAAAATTGAGCATAGTTCAGCAGAGGATCCTGATCCGAAATTGAAATGCCTAATCTTATTTCAGTTGATGATAACTGGATGATAAACTAATTCTGGAATGGCCTTTTTTATTATTATTAATTTTTTTAAAGAGGAATGGCTTCTTTTTAGTTAAAAAATTATGTTTACAGGTTTCATTGTATGATACCACTACTCAATGTGACTTGATAGTAATCGACTCTCATTGTTAAAAAAAACTGTTGTGGTTTATTAAAATGTGAGCCAAATACGTAATTCTTGTATATAATGTTGAAAAAAAAAAATTGTGTTTGGGAATAATCTTCTCGTGAAATCAGATTTTACATTAAAAGATTCCTTTTTAATAATAATAATAAAAACCTTTTTAATACACTAAACCAATACACATGATGATAGATGCTGCTTTCTTTAATGTATTTGATTGTTTTCTCTCCTGTCCGATATTCTCTAGTATGTCTTTCACACCTATGTTCAGAGGTGAACCTGTGAGAGAGCTGCCTTCAACTGTAGTCCAGGAAGCTTTCTAGAAAAAAAAAATCAAAATATTATTAATATATAATGAGTTAATTATACAAAAGGATTATGAGGTTTAATAATATTATATTTTTTTATCTAAATTTAATGAAATATAAATATTTTGTTGTTCAAAGTAAGTTGTAAAAATGTATATAATATTTTAGTTTCTAATATTATAGAATTAAGTCATTTGCAAGTTTAAATATATTTTTTTAACTACAAATTAAAATAATTTTTTATGTATAAATTTTACAATATATTTAATATTCTTGAACAATCCATTATTGAATTGTTGTTATCTTATTATTAAAAAAATTAAACAAATATTTTCATCAATAATCATATAAAAAGTTTTTTTTTATTTTTAATCTATGACTGATCACGTCTTATTGACTTTTTTATATCAGTGTGCATTGAGGAAGAAAATCACAAGAGCCAAGGTGCATACCAAATTTAATTAATTTAGTGTGAGAGTTTGTAATCCATTAATTAAACATTATAAGATATTGACTAAATAAAAGTAGATAAATCCGATCATTGATAGCTAAGGAGCCGATTATTTATATATATAATTTAACCCGGACAGCAAATATTTCCTGAGTTCGCTCCTGCCTACGCTATTGAGGTTGACAGTTTATCCGGCAACCTCAAATTATTTATAATTATTTTTTTAAGTAAAAAATGAAAAACAAATATTTGGTAAATTGGTACATTATCTTCAACTATAAAACTCAAGCCCAAAAGAAATATCATCAACTAGGAAACAACGCAGTACCTACTTGGTATTATGTTGTGTTATTTGAACTTTGAAGTAGCTTTGATATGATTGTCTTTTTTTCTTTTTGATAAATTCCTTGTCTTTTTTGATGATTCTTCGACAATTTTTTTAGACAAAGATTTTTTAATAATTTTGTTTGAAAAAAATAGGCTTCTATGATACTAATCTACTTTCATCTTATATGGGCTTTAACCATTTTTGCTATAGAAATTACTCTTGTAGCTATCACCCTGTTTCTTCTCTTTTTCATTTTTCTCTCTAGGTTGCTTCCTTCCTCCACTGCTGCTCGGTTTCTTTTCCTTCAGCTTTGCTTGAAAAGCTCCATCTGTTGTTTCTGTTAGTATTCGAAGATAGTTGAGGCACAATGGACACAAAGAAGAAGGATTTAGTTGAGAAATGGTTTAAGAAAATTAGGAGCTTTTTATCTCCTTTTTATTGAAGTAGTTGTGCTTTATGTATTACAAAGTGGGTTTGTTTTTCAAGTGATTCAAATTACAGACATTGAAGCCTATTTATAGGCTGTATAAGTCGGTCATTACAACATTTTTTAACTAATTGAAATTTCTAGAATCTAAGTTACAACTAACAAGAAAATATTATAATAATTGCTTCAGTCAGCAAGAACTTGATTATTCTAGAGAAGACTAGAACTCTAATTGCATTTGTTAGATTATACTAGAGTTATCTTGAACTTCTAGATACCTTCTAGAATGTGCAGCACCGACTTCAACACTCCTCCTTGATGCACATTCTGTTGACGCCGATCAAACTCCGAAGTAGTTCAAATCTTTCTTTCGGCAATGCCTTAGTGAAAATGTCAGCTAATTGTTCTTCAGTCCTGCAATACTCGAGTTCAATTTCTTTGTTCGCTTCAGCTTCTCTCAGGAAATGATACTTGATTGCAATGTGTTTTGTTCGACTATGGAAGATGGGATTTTTGGCCATTGCAATTGCGGATTTGCTATCGCAAAGGATCTTTGTAGCTTGATTATATTTTTCTCCCATGTCTTCGAATATTCGTCTTAGCCATATAGCTTGACTAGCTGTAGTAGCTGCTGCGACGTATTCTGCTTCTGCTGATGACTGTGCTACACTGTCTTGTTTCTTGGATGTCCATGAGAATATTCCTGAGCCCAAAGAGAATGTATATCCTGAAGTACTCTTCATGTCATCCATCGATCCTGCCCAATCACTGTCCGTGTAGCCAATCAATGTAGACTTGTCCGTAGGTTTGAACCAAATGCCATAGTCTTTTGTGCCTTGCAAGTATCTGAGTATCCGCTTTGCTGCCCCGTAGTGAACTTGAGTCGGATTCTGCATAAACCTTGAAAGTAGACTTGTAGCATACATAATATCTGGTCTTGTGGCAGTCAAATACAACAAGCTTCCAATAAGACTTCTGTAAATTGATACATCTGCCTTGTTTGACCCATCTTCCTTTCTGAATTTTTCATTAGTAACGAGAGGAGTTGCTACTGGCTTGCATTCGCTCATCTTGAATTTCTTGAGTAGACTCTCCGTGTATTTCTTCTGAGACATGAAGATTCCAGATTTTTCTTGGTTTATCTCAATACCAAGAAAGTAGTGCATCAAACCCAAGTCTGTCATCTCGAAAGTCTTCATCATATCTTCTTTAAATTCTTTCATCATCTTCTCATTGTTTCCTGTATAGATGAGATCATCTACATATAAAGAAACAATAAGGTAATTGTTACCTTGGGTTTTGATGTATAGTGTTGGCTCACTTTTGCTCCTCCTGAATTCATGACTTGTAAAGTATTCATCAATTCTGCTGTACCAGGCTCTTGGTGCTTGCTTTAACCCGTACAACGCTTTCTTTAATTTGAGAACTTTCTTCTTTTCCTGGAATCACGAACCCTTGAGGTTGCTCTACATATATCTCTTCTTCAAGATACCCATTCAAAAATGCTGACTTCACATCTAGTTGATGGATTTGCCATTTCTTTTGTGCAGCAAGGGCAACAAGAGCTCTAATCGTATACAGGCGAGCAACAGGAGCAAATGTTTCATTGTAGTCGACTCCATATTGTTGAGAGTATCCTTTTGCGACTAGCCTTGCTTTATGTTTCTGTATAGAACCATCGGAGTTGAGCTTTGTCTTGTAAACCCACTTGACTCCAATGATTTCTTTGTCATTTGGATAGTCCACCAACTCCCAGGTTTTATTCTTCTCGATCATCTTTATTTCTTCCTGCATAGCTTTGATCCAAACTTCTTGTTTGGATGCTGCTTCATAATTTTCTGGTTCAAGAGTTACAAAATTGCAGCTCTCATAAATTTCTGTTAAAGATCTTACTTTTCCCGGTGTTGTTTCTGGAGAGGACACTTCAAGCTGGGTAGTTGTTGTTTGTGCTGGAATTTCTAATTCTTCCGGTTCAGCTGCCGCTTCTTCTGGTTGTCGTGGTACTACTGATTGCAGATGAATCTTTTTCTTCTCAATCTTCTTTTCATCCCAATTCCATGCTGCATTTTCATCAAACTCCACGTCTCTGCTAATGATAATTTTATTAGATTTTAAATTGTAGATGCGGTAGCCTTTTGACTGAGAGCCGTATCCCACAAATATTCCTTTCTCAGTTTTGTCATCCAGCTTGCTCCTTTTTTCTTTTGGAATGTGTACATAGCATATGCTTCCGAAAACTCGAAGATGCTTTGCTGAGGGCTTTCTTCCGCTCCATGCTTCAACTGGAGTTTTATTCTGAACTGCCTTAGTCGGACACCTGTTAAGTAAATATACCGCTGTGTAAACTGCTTCAGCCCAAAATGTATTTGGAAGACCCTTCTCTTTTAACATTGCTCTTGCCATCTCCATTACCGTCCGATTCTTTCTTTCGGAAACACCGTTTTGTTCTGGTGCATAGCCAACAGTTAGTTGATGCTCTACACCTTCATCCTCGCAGAACTTGTCGAATTCTTTAGAGTTGTATTCTTTGCCTCGATCACTTCTTAATACTTTGATGTGGTGACCACTTTGTTTTTCCACATAGTTCTTGAACTTCTTGAAAATTCCAAACACTTGAGATCTTTCTCGAAGAAAATAGACCCAAGTCATTCTTGTATAGTCATCGATGAAGAGGATGAAGTACTTGTTTTGGCCATTTGTAGGAGTTCTCATCGGACCGCAAACATCTGTGTGCACCACCTCTAGCAACCTTTTGGCTCTTTGAGCTTTTCCTGTGGGGAATGGTTGGCGATGTTGCTTCCCGAGTAGACACCCTTCACACACATCATCTTTATCTCTGATAAATGGTAGATCCTTCATCATCTTTTTCTGATGGAGTATCTTCAATCCCTGAAAGTTGAAGTGACCGAATCGCCGATGCCATAACCAAGAATCATCTAGTTGCGCCTTCATAGCTGCTTTTGTAGCATAGCTCTATCGAATAGGAAAATTCTAGTTCTCCATTTTCACTCGAGCTATCACCGTGCTTTTATTATTGTTGTCGTAGATTGTGCAGGAATCTCCTTCGAAATGAAGAGAGTAGCCGTTCTGGATCATCTGTCCTACACTGAGCAAGTTTTGTTGCAAATTGGGTACTAGGAGAACATTTTTTATGAATCTTCTTCCCTTCTTGGTTTCGACGGCAATAGTACCTTTTCCTTTTACCTCCACCAGTGCACCATTTCCAAGCCTCACTTGTGACTTGTTAGATGCATCAATATCACAAAAGATGCTTGCATCACCTGTCATGTGATTACTGCAGCCGCTATCTATATACCATTTATCATTTTTCTCTACACTTGCAGCTTGACAAGCGTAGAAGAGAACTCCATCTTCATCTTTATTTTCAGAAAAATTAGCTTGATGATTTTGTTTTAAACGGCACACTTTTTCTACGTGTCCGAATTTTTTACAATTTCTACATTGTGGTTTCCCACGAAACCAACAATCTTTTTCTAGATGACTTTTCTTCTTACAAATACCACAAGGTGGGTATTTTGTATTTTTATCTTGATTATCATAGTTTCTAGAATTTTCTCCTTTAAAATTGCTTTTAGATTTTTTCCACCCAAATTCGGATTTCTGAGACTGAATATTCAGTTTGGACTGAAAGGCACTCTCTACAGAGTCCTCGTTTCTTTGACTAAGCCTATTTTCATAAGCTTCTAGAGAGCCCATTAATTCTGTCACTGAAAGTTTAGTTATATCTTTCGACTCTTCTATAGCCGTTATTATTGGATCATATTTTCCAGTGACACTAACTAATATTTTTTCTACAACTTTTTTATCAGAAATAGTTTCACCATAGGCACTCATTTGATTAACTATCTCCTTTATTCTAGCATAATAATTTTTTGCAGTCTCAGAATCCTTCATTTTAATATTTTCTAACTCTCTTCTTAGAGTTTGTAGTTTTACGATGCGTACCTTCTCACTACCGTGGAACTCCTCCTTCAAGATATCCCACGCTTCCTTGGCACTAGTTGCTCCCATGATCCTCGGAAACATCTCATCCGCTAAAGCTTGTTGAAGAAAGAACAATGCCTTGGAGCCTTTTTTCTTTTCATCTTTTGAAGTTCCGCACCCATCTTTGACTATCTCCCAAAGATCTTGAGACTAAAAGAATGTCTTCATCTTGATGCTCCAGAAATCGTAGTTGTCGCCATTGAATACTGGAACCGACATCGAAACTGATGAGTGACTTGATTCGGCCATGATGACAGCTTACGAAGGAACACCCAACAACAAATGCTTGACAATGATCGAACACGGCTCTGATACCACTGTTAGTATTCGAAGATAGTTGAGGCACAATGGACACAAAGAAGAAGGATTTAGTTGAGAAATGGTTTAAGAAAATTAGGAGCTTTTTATCTCCTTTTTATTGAAGTAGTTGTGCTTTATGTATTACAAAGTGGGTTTGTTTTTCAAGTGATTCAAATTACAGACATTGAAGCCTATTTATAGGCTGTATAAGTCGGTCATTACAACATTTTTTAACTAATTGAAATTTCTAGAATCTAAGTTACAACTAACAAGAAAATATTATAATAATTGCTTCAGTCAGCAAGAACTTGATTATTCTAGAGAAGACTAGAACTCTAATTGCATTTGTTAGATTATACTAGAGTTATCTTGAACTTCTAGATACCTTCTAGAATGTGCAGCACCGACTTCAACAGTTTCTACAAGTCTCATTGCTCTCCTTTTCTCAAAGGCTTAAAGAGCATTGATAACTTCTGTTAGAGTCAACTAAGAAAAATCTTTTGAGTCTTCCAAGGACAAAATTTTAGACTCAAATATTTCAGGCATAGTAACAAGAACTTTCTCAACAATTCTTCCTTTAGTTAACTCTTCACCAAGCAGTCTGATTTGATTAACAACTTTCATGAGTCTGTCTATGTAATCCTTGATAGTCTCACTCTCCTTCATCCTAAGAACTTCAAATTCCCTCCTTAGATTTTACACTTGCATATGTCTAGTCCTGTCATTGCCTTGAAACTCTTCCTTAACTTGTCCCAAGCTTTAAGCCATTATTTTTGTGAAAATCACATCTGATATAGCAGTGTGGATAGCAGACAAGGCTTTGTATTTTTTAGCACATTCTTCACTGTGCTGTTTGATTTGAGCAATTAATTGTTGGGCTTGCTATCAAGGGAGGTGGATCTCTCCATGTTTCTACTACTTCCTACAAGTCAAATGCTCTTAAATATGCCATCATTTTTACTGTCCATATTGGATAGTTTACTGATGTAGCGGAAGCTCTGTCGAGAAAAACCTGCGTAAAACGATTAGAAACAACCTACTAAAGTTCCGTTGATTTGCGCACAAATACCGGAAAGTTAGGCTTCAATTCGTTGATTCACGAAGAATACCGAAATTGGGATAATTAGAGAAAACTCTAAATTTTATAAATCAAAACTGAATGGCCAATTCGGCCTACATCTTTATTTAAAGCAAACAAATCCTAAACCTAATCGAATTCCTTGGAAAGCAAGAAAACGACTTAAAACGGAAATTTACCAAAAAAGGCAAAAACGAATTTAAAGCAAAAACTAATTCTACTGAGAATCCTAAACACTCCAGAATTAACAGAAGTCGATTCGGAATTGGGAAACTCAATTTATTGCGAAAAAGAAACTTTCCTAAAACGGCAAAAACTGCAACTTCAAGGCCTAAACGACGGAATTTGCCTAAAAAAGGATGTGCTTATGCAGCAAAGCTGCATAGTAGTTCCGGAAACGCCAAAACGCATCAGCTGTCAAAATTTCAAATCATTCTGATTCCATCGCCCGGGTTTGGTCTTACTTGGTTTGTTTCAAATCCCACCCCTCCAAATAATCTAATGCCAGTTGATCCACTGCTGCCGCATCATTTTCACCAATAAAATTGGAGATGAAGGAGTGGAAAAGTTACCAGAAGCCATAGGCTAATTCTTAGGAGTTTCAGTTGTTTTTTAAGAAAGATAAGCCTTGCTAGTTTTCTCTCATGCTCACAACCCTTAAAGATCAATGAGCTCTGATACCATGTAACAAAAATGCCAGGGAAAAAGTAAAGAGAGATAAGAATAGTAGCAAAAGCTTATCAGAGGTTCATTCATTCCCTACAACATGTATTACAAATATTAGGTAAAGAGTTGTTGGTCAAGACCAAACCCAAACTAAACTTTCTATCTTTATCTAGACGGATTTCCTTAAAGCAAGGATTATCACACATTTACTGACTAATATTTGACCAACTACACAAAATACAAAAATATTTTCATTTAGAGTAGAAAAATCTCAAAGTCTAAAATAATCATCTGAAGAGTCACTTGTTGCAGGGTACCCAATTCCATGGCGATTGTTAGGGAACACCATGAAAACTGTACTACAAATAGACCCGATAACAGGCGGCAAAACCATCAACAGCACCTTCTCGGTGGACTTGAACGACGGATACAAACATTCCACTGTATTAGAATCTAACAGAGACAACACTGCAAACACAACCATTGTAAGGAAACAATGAACAAAGTCACCAATTCTCAGCTTGTATTTGGACAATTCAACAGACCTCGCCGCAGTTGACGGCCAGAGACCCTTCATTGTCGTGAAACCGTAGTGAGTCATCCCATCACTGCCTCTGTAACAGTCGGTGAAGCAGGAGAAACCACAAGCCAGGCCACAGAAGCCGATGAGAAAGCTTGTCAAGTACTTGTTGAGGGTGGTGCAGTGGCCACTGTTGGTTACTACAGGGTTGAGGAACTGGAACACGAAGACAGTTCCTGTCGGGAGGAGTTTTATGAGGTTTCCGAGCCCTAGGAATGTCTTGTGTGAGATTGATTTGTTCGAAGAAGAAGACGAGCTGGTTTTTGCCATTTTTTTGTTGTAAGGTTTTAGTTTTCTGTTATTGATTCTGCTAGCTAGTGTTTTCGTTTTGGTTTCTGGGTTTTACAGGAGACTTTGTCAAGTATATATACATATACATGCATATATATTATATACATATATAGAGAGAGAGGTCGCTTCTACGTAAAATGGTGTGCTAAAGATGGCATGGTTTTACTTTTACTCTTCGAAAGCTGGACTTCTTCTATAATCCAAGCTTTTACTACACTAGCTTTAGTTGGACATACAAACGCTTTTCATTCAACAATTTTGTCTACATTTAATTTTTTTTAACCTCTTCCAAAAATGTAGACACATGTCCCAATTTTGTTGGTTAGACACAAATTAAGACACAATTTTTACATTTTTGGAAGAGGTTAAAAAAAATTTAAAAAAATTAAATGTAGACACATATCCCAATTTGGTTGGTTAAACACAAATTGTGACACTATTTTTGGACGGCTGATTTGAGTCCCGATTTTATTGGTCATCATATCGTTATCTAATTTTAATAAAACTCGACGTTACATTTAACTAATAAAATTTGTTAGTCTTTCGATCAATATTGGTCTATAGAGTAAAACTCAATGTTTGGATTTGAAAAAAATGCATGCATTCTCAATTAATTATCCAAGCAAATCACACAAACAATTAAGGACAAATTTTAATCTAATCTAATAAGTTTACATGAAATATGCAGAGTTTTCTACCATTAGAAGTCAATAACTGACTAGGAGGAGATAAGATTTATAGACGATGCCAATGTTCAGCTACCAGTCTTGTAGTTGATATCGCATTCAATCTGGTAGAGACCAGGGGCGGACCCACGTTTAGCCCAAGTGGGGCACGTGCCCCACCTCAATTTTTTAATTGACGATAGCTTAAGGATTTGTATTTTCTGTAAATGTATAATTGCAACTTGCAATCCTGAAGGGAGTGGATTCAGTTTGGATGATGAACTAAATTTGAAGTGGCTTCATTTAAGCTGAAAATTATATTTACAAGTTACCTATATCAGCATGTGACATATCTTAATTACAGTTTTAGTTATTGATTAGTTCTGTTCACTTGTATTTTGTAAAAATGGGCATCCAAATATACATAAATGTACATATATCAAACCTAGATTAGTTGTATAGTGCATGGACCGATAGAACCCAAAAGATTAGTCCAAAAATTGAAAGACTAGTTCCATTTAAACAGAATATTTGTTTCAAACAGGGTGTAGTGACTCGGTTACAGGTTTCGGTGATTTCAGTTGTATCGGCTTATAAGTCTATCACACCACATGCCTGAACTTTCTCTCTAATGGAAGCTTCATGTTCCGGGATTGAAATCTTTTACATTTTTATTTTTATGTTTGGACATAAAATCTGATTTATCTGTAAAGTACTACATTTTTATTTTTATTTTGCATTTAGATTGAAATTGAAGGATCAGGATCCTCTTCTGAGTTTTTTCTCTGCTCAACTTTTTAGGATTTACGTACATGTGGTAAGTGACAAATGACAAAATCAATGGCTAATATTTACATTTTTTTGTTAGATTTGTTCTCATCCATCTCAAACCTAATCACTTTTGACATTTCTATTTGCCATGTTTTTCTTATTTCTTCTTTGCCCATAACTTCTGGTGGCTGGACGAAGAATTTTCATCTTATGAATTAAAAAAAAAAAGAAAAAAAAGACAGAGACTATTTTAAGTTTCTCTACAGCTAGCCAAGCTTGACTGATCTCATATCATTCTTCAAATTTTAAAATAAAAAAAAAAATAAAAAACTGAAAACTCAATTTTAAAAAATCACGAAATCTTAAAGTTGATCTTAGACTATTTTAAATATTCAGGCTTCAAACAAAACCAACCAACATATTCTCTCGCCTCTAATCCTCAACGTCCGTTGATTTTCTGAGAAACAAAAAAAGTTCTCGTCTAATTTTCTGATTTTGAAAAAAAAAAAATATGTTGCCAGAATTTATGGGAGAAGCAACTACAGGGGAGATGAAAGAAAAATTTCAATCGCCGGAATTTATGGAATAAACAACCGGGGAGATAAGTTTTTTATTTTTTATTCTTACAAAGCAACCGGAGAGAAGATGAAAGGGCTCTGGCTAATTTCTGTTTAAAATGACATTGTTTTGGTAATCAATGAGACCAAAAAAAAATGTAAAATAAATCTTGACCATCCATTTTTGTAATGGCCACATGTATGTAGATTCTGCAAAATTGAGCATAGTTTAGCAGAGGATCCTGATCCGAAATTGAAATGCCTGATCTAATTTCAGTTGATGATAACTGGATGATAAACTAATTCTGGAATGGCCTTTTTTATTATTATTAATTTTTTAAAAGAGGAATGGCTTCTTTTTAGTTAAAAAATTATGTTTATAGGTTTCATTGTATGATACCACTACTCAATGTGACTTGGTAGTAATCGACTCTCATGGTTAAAAAAACTGTTGTGGTTTATTAAAATGTGAGCCAAATACGTAATTCTTGTATATAATGTTGAAAAAAAAAATTGTGTTTGGGAATAATCTTCTCGTGAAATCAGATTTTACATTAAAAGATTCCTTTTTAATAATAATAATAAAAACCTTATTAATACACTAAACCAATACACATGATGATAGATGCTGCTTTCTTTAATGTATTTGATTGTTTTCTCTCCTGTCCGATATTCTCTAGTATGTCCTTCACACCTATGTTCAGAGGTGAACCTGTGAGAGAGCTGCCTTCAACTGTAGTCCAGGAAGCTTTCTAGAAAAAAAATCAAAATATTATTAATATATAATGAGTTAATTATACAAAAGGATTATGAGGTTTAATAATATTATATTTTTTTATCTAAATTTAATGAAATATAAATATTTTGTTGTTCAAAGTAAGTTGTAAAAATGTATATAATATTTTAGTTTCTAATATTATAGAATTAAGTCATTTGCAAGTTTAAATGTATTTTTTTAACTACAAATTAAAATAATTTTTATGTATAAATTTTACAATATATTTAATATTCTTGAACAGTCCATTATTGAATTGTTGTTATCTTATTATTAAAAAAATTAAACAAATATTTTCATCAATAATCATATAAAAAGTTTTTTTTTATTTTTAATCTATGACTGATCACGTCTTATTGACTTTTTTATATCAGTGTGCATTGAGGAGGAAAATCACAAGAGCCACGGTGCATACCAAATTTAATTAATTTAGTGTAAGAGTTTGTAATCCATTAATTAAACATTATAATATATTGACTAAACAAAAGTAGATAAATCCGATCATTGATAGCTAAGGAGCCGACTATTTATATATATAATTTAACCCGGATTGCAAATATTTCCTAAGTTCGCCCTTGCCTACTCTATTGAGGTTGATGGTTTATCCGGCAACCTCAAATTATTTATAATTATTATTTTTAAGTAAAAAATGAGAAACAAATATTTGGTAAATTGGTACATTATCTTCAACTATAAAACTCAAGCCCAAAAGAAATATCATCAACTAGGAAACAACGCAGTACCTACTTGATTTTATGTTGTGTTATTTAAACTTTGAATTAGCTTTGTTTGTCTTTTTTTCTTTTTGATAAATTCCTTGTCTTTTTTGATGATTTTTCGACAATTTTTCTAGACAAAGATTTTTCAACAATTTTGTTTGAAAAATAGGCTTCTATGACACTAGTCTACTTTCATCGTATATGGGCTTTAACCCATTTTTGCTATAGAATTACTCTTGTAGCTATCACCCTCTTTCTTCTCTTTTTCATTTTTCTCTCTAGGTTGCTTCCTTCCTCCACTGCTGCTTGGTTGCTTTTCCTTCAGCTTTGCTTGAAAAGCTCCATCTGTGGTCTCATTGCTCTCCTTTTCTCAAAGGCTTGAAGAGCATTGATAACTTCTGTTAGAGTCAACTAAGAAAAATCTTTTGAGTCTTCCAAGGACAAAATTTTAGACTCAAATATTTCAGGCATAGTAACAAGAACTTTCTCAACAATTCTTCCTTTAGTTAACTCTTACCAAGCAGTCTGATTTGATTAACAACTTTCATGAGTCTATCTATGTAATCCTTGATAGTCTCACTCTCCTTCATCCTAAGAACTTCAAATTCCCTCCTTAGATTTTACACTTGCATCTGTCTAGTCCTGTCATTGCCTTGAAACTCTTCCTTAACTTGTCCCAAGCTTTAAGCCATTATTTTGGTGAAAATCACATCTAATATAGCAGTGTGGATAGCAGACAAGGCTTTGTATTTTTTAGCACATTCTTCACTGTGCTGTTTGATTTGAGCAATTAATTGTTGGGCTTGCTCTCAAGGGAGGTGGATCTCTCCATGTTTCTACTACTTCCCACAAGTCAAATGCTCTTAAATATGCCATCATTTTTACTGTCCATTTCACCAATAAAAATTGGAGGTGAAGGAGTGGAAAAGTTACCAGAAGCCATAGGCTAATTCTTAGGAGTTTCAGTTGTTTTTTAAGAAAGAGAAGCCTTGCTAGTTTTCTCTCATGCTCACAACCCTTAAAGATCAATGAGCTCTGATACCATGTAACAAAAATGCCAGGGAAAAAGTAAAGAGAGATAATAATAGTAGCAAAAGCTTATCAGAGGTTCATTCATTCGCTACAATATGTATTACAAATATTAGGTAAAGAGTTGTTGGTCAAGACCAAACCCAAACTAAACTTTCTATCTTTATCTAGACGGATTTCCTTAAAGCAAGGATTATCACACATTTACTGACTAATATTTGACCAACTACACAAAATACAAAAATATTTTCATTTAGAGTAGAAAAATCTCAAAGTCTAAAATAATCATCTGAAGAGTCACTTGTTGCAGGGTACCCAATTCCATGGCGATTGTTAGGGAACACCATGAAAACTGTACTACAAATAGACCCGATAACAGGCGGCAAAACCATCAACAGCACCTTCTCGGTGGACTTGAACGACGGATACAAACATTCCACTGTATTAGAATCTAACAGAGACAACACTGCAAACACAACCATTGTAAGGAAACAATGAACAAAGTCACCAATTCTCAGCTTGTATTTGGACAATTCAACAGACCTCGCCGCAGTTGACGGCCAGAGACCCTTCATTGTCGTGAAACCGTAGTGAGTCATCCCATCACTGCCTCTGTAACAGTCGGTGAAGCAGGAGAAACCACAAGCCAGGCCACAGAAGCCGATGAGAAAGCTTGTCAAGTACTTGTTGAGGGTGGTGCAGTGGCCACTGTTGGTTACTACAGGGTTGAGGAACTGGAACACGAAGACAGTTCCTGTCGGGAGGAGTTTTATGAGGTTTCCGAGCCCTAGGAATGTCTTGTGTGAGATTGATTTGTTCGAAGAAGAAGACGAGCTGGTTTTTGCCATTTTTTTGTTGTAAGGTTTTAGTTTTCTGTTATTGATTCTGCTAGCTAGTGTTTTCGTTTTGGTTTCTGGATTTTACAGGAGACTTTGTCAAGTATATATACATATACATGCATATATATTATAAACGTATATAGAGAGAGAGGTTGCTTATACGTAAAATGGTGTGCTAAAGATGGCATGGTTTTACTTTTACTCTTCGAAAGCTGGACTTCTTCTATAATCCAAGCTTTTACTACACTAGCTTTAGTTGGACATACAAACACTTTTAATTCATTCTTTAAACGGAGTTTTGGATCGTAATCAAAAGAAGTATACGGTTTTATTGGTCATCATATCGTTATCTAATTTTAATAAAACTCGGACGTTACTTATCTCAACCGTCATGAATACATTTAACTAATAAAATTTGTTAGTCTTTCGGTCATTGGTCTATAGAGAAACACTCATTAATGTTTGGATTTGAAAAAAAATGCATGCATTCTCAATTAATTATCCAAGCGAGTCACACAAACCGTTAAGGACAAATTTTAATCTAATCTAATAAGTTTACATTAAATATGCAGAGTTTTCTACCACCAAAAGACAAAAACTGACTAGGAGGAGATAAGATTTATAGACGATGCCAATGTTCAGCTACCCGTCTTATAGTTGATATCGCATTCAATCTGGTAGAGACTGATTACCAGATTTAATTAGCTGGCTGCATGCTAGTTAAATCATTCTAAGATTATGGGAAGCTACTTTTTGTCAAGCGTCTGATTCTGAATAAGTGCACGTTTCAATGCACGGCGTATCATGTTTCTTTTGGACAGACATACAGATGACATGTGTTGTGATGTGTAAGGCTGTAAACCTTATCATAATATTATAAAAGTGTTGGGTGTAACAGTTTCTTTATGGATTCGCTTTTATTTAATTTTTCATGTGTTGTGATAAGTAATGTCTGATTTTAATTAACGATAGCTTAAGGATTTGTATTTTTTGTAAATGTATAATTGCAACTTGCAATCCTGAAGGGAGTGGATTCAGTTTGGATGATGAACTAAATTTGAAGTGGCTTCATTTAAGCTGAAAATTATATTTACAAGTTACCTATATCAGCATGTGACATGCCTTAAATGCAGTTTTAGTTATTGATTAGTTCTGTTCACTTGTATTTTGTAAAAATGAGCATCCAAATATACATAAATGTACATAAATCAAACCTAGAATCGGTCCATCCATTGTTTTATAGTTGTATAGTGCATGGACCGATAGAACCCAAAAGATTAGTCCAAAAATTGAAAGACTAGTTCCATTTAAACAGCATATTTTGTTTCAAACAGGGTGTAGTGACTCGGTTATAGATTTTGGTGATTTCAGTTGTTCGGTAAGATCCCCATGTAAGAAGGCATTTTGAACATCCATTTGATGGAGGCCCCAACCACAGACATAGGCAATGGCAAGAAGACACCGTAGAGTAGTGAACTTGGCAACGGGAGCAAAAGTTTGTGTAGTCAATGCCCTCTCGTTGAGTAAACCCCTTGGTAACTAGGCGAGCCTTGTATTTTTCAATGGTGTCATTTAAGTTATACTGGATCTTGAATACCCATTTTCACCCAATGGGACTGTGACCCGAGGAGAGGACAATTATAGACCAAGTCTTGTTTGCCTCAGGTGAAGTGATTTCGGCATTCATTGCCTCAATCCATTTAGGATCTATACAAGTTTGCTGATATGTTTCTGATTTGACCAAGTGAAAGACATTAAAAGCAAAAGTGCGATGAGCATGAGAAAGATTAGAAAATGACACATACCTTGACAAATGGTGATGCGTGCTTGATTTAACTAGAGGAGTCGAGTTTGAAGTAGGCAGAATATGATAGATTTGATAATCTCGGAGGTGTACTGGTGTGCGGGATTTGGTTGTCACGGTATAAAGTCACTAGCTGTGGAGCTCTCAAGGGCCTTGCTAAAAGAGAAGAGAAGGAAAGAGTTATGCAATTCCTTATTGGGTTGAATGATTCCTTTTCCACAGTTCACGGATCCATACTCATGATGAATCCTCTTCCTGACACTCAAAAGGCTCATGCCCTCGTCTTGTAGCACGAGAGACAAGCTGAAGTAGCCGCCAAGCGAGACATCACTGGACACCATGCCGCCCACTAGTGCGAGTCAAAACCACAGAACCGATCGACTAGAGGAAGCCGAAAAGACCTCCACTGCTGCAGGTGATTGGGTCATGGTAGGAGGCCAATTCATCCCAAATCACGTTCATCTTTTTGTAGTAAATTGAGACGGATTGGTGTCCCTATTGGTGCTCTACGATCTCTTGTCGGATTTGATAGATCCGAGAGTCATTCCCTTGTGAGAATCTATCGTGTAAATCGTTCCAGACATCGATCGTAGATTCTGCTTAAATAACACTACTAGCAATATCAGAATGAACAGAATTGAGGATCTAGAAAAGTACTATATGATTACAGCGTTCCCACATAGGAAACTTGGCATCGGTTTTTGCTGGTGCCTTGATTGTTCTGTTGGTGCCTTCATACTTTTACATCTTTGGAGTTTCAAAAAGATATTACATTGTGATTATTATTTCTTTTTTTCCCAATACTGTTGTGATGTCCATACTTTTCTTATAGGAGTTCTCTAGACATGCATATTATGATTTTTGAAACAGTATCTTCCATTTACTTCTTTAGCGTGTGAATGTGTATTGACAATAAGTTTTCTCTGGATAATAAGGGGCCGTTTGATAACGTTTTCGTTTTTCAGTTTTTGTTTTCTTGTAATCTGAAGTTTTTGAAAAACTGATTTTTAGATTTTTTGAATTCGAAAATGTGTTTGGTAGCAATGGTTGAAAACGATATTCGGAGAATCAAAACATAAAAAACGTGTTTAGTATAATATTTTTAAAATCATTTTTAAAAGATTAATATTATAAATAATGAAAAAGTGATATTAAAATAATTAAACATTAAAACTAAAAAAAATTAAAATTAAATAATAAATAAATTTAATTTTCATCATCAAACCTATCGAAATCATCATCATCTTTTTGATATAGATCCATGAAGATCCAAAAGATGGATTTGGTTTGAGTAAATTTTATTGCTAAAAAAAAGTTTTCAAGAATACTGAAAACAACAAATTGTTGTTCTCAGAGTTCTCAATTTTTTGTTCATTAAAACTGAAAACTGTTCTCAATGTCTTATAAAACAGTTTTTTGAAATCATCCTACCAAACGGGTTTTTTCTGTTTTTGTGACTCGAAAAACAAAAAACAGTTTCTGAAAACGTTAACAAACGCGCCATAAGATTCTTGTTTGTGTACTTGATGAAAAAAAGTACTTAGAGAATTCCATGCATTGATGTTTTTATGTTTGACATATATTTATGTGACTCTGTCTACTACATAGAAAGAGCTGAGCAGTTGTTTGTCTTTCCTAGTTGGCCTCTCCTAGAGTCCTAGTCCTACCACATCAATAAATTTTAAAAAAGTAGTCCCACATTGAACAGAGCTTCTTCACAACTTATAAGAAAGTATGAGACTGACTGTTTTTTTTATAGCTATAAGTCTTATTGCCCCTTATGTTTTAAATTAAGATAAATGATTTTGTTTGTTTTTTCAACTTATATCTTATTTTAAAATATATATATCTAGTAGAAAAAGTAAAAAAAAAAAAAAAAAAAAAAAAAAAAAATTGACTTTAATCTTTTTGAAAAAGTGCTCTAATAAAGTCTTCCAGTATATTTCCTTAAATGCCCTATAACAATTCATATATTTAAGATTTTATCCAAACATAATAGAACCCTAAAAATAAATTTTTCAATAGAAAAAATTTTCAATTTTTGAAGAAAACCCTAACACAACCTAACCAACTCAACAAGGGTGACGGCGGTGCTGCCCTTTGGGACTGGAGGAGGTCGGCCAACATCTTGCCGGAGTTCGACGGGTGGAGGCCAGTCAGCCTCTTGTCATTCTATGGGAGGAGGCCGCACCTCCTCCCATTCGATTTTGGAGAGGTTGCGGCCCTATTTGTGTGTGGAGGTCGGCGGCGGATGGAAGAGGAAAATGAGATGGTTGGGACGTTGGGTGCTGCGATGGAGGAGAAGAGAGGCAGATGGCACTTTTTCAACCAGGTTTCCATGTGATCTGGTATGTGAGATTTGGTTCAAAACCAGATGTGAGAGATCTGTTGTTTGGTGCGTCCTCCAATAAACAATTTTTTTTTTATTTTGTTTTTTCATTTTTTTTTGTTTATTTTATTAATTTAAAAAATAAAAAATATTTTGATTCAAAGGTTATAAATGGAAAAGGGAAAAAATTCTACTTTTCTAATAAATCATCCTAAATGAGAAAACAAACATGATAGAGTATCTTAATTTTTAAGAGTACTTATCAATATCTCTAATAAAATAAGATCTTATAAGACTTAAGATTAAAAAAACAAACCACCACCTAAGATTTATTTCCTGAGTATATATTATTATCCCCATACTCCTAATTTCCTCAATAGAACATTTATTCAGCCACCGAAATCTTTGCACTAATAGCGTGTTTACTAATCGGGAATGGAGGGAATTGGAATCAAGTTCCACTGGAAAAGGAATGGAGGAGAATCAGAATTAAGTTACTAAATTCCATTCTAGTGTTTACTAACAATTTAGGAATCAGAAATGGAATCAAATTTATTCCCTTTCTAGTGTTTACTTCAACTAAGGAATCGGAATGATATATAAGTGATTACAAAAATACCCTTGTGTATATAATATGTTGAAATATATTTTTTATTATGAAAAACTATTTTTTATACCACTCATAACACTATAACTAATAGTTAACATCTTTATATTGTAAACTTTCAACTTGAGGAGTAATTCAAATTCGAAAGCATAATTAATTTGATGTCGAATTAATTTCTCACATTTAGGTGCTTTTTTTCCTTCTCTCGAAAATTAAAACACAAAATAACTCAACATATACAACAATTAGCTCACACAGTACTTAATTAATTATTAACTGTATAAATGAAAAAAAAATAAAAATAAAGTCATTGTAGTATATATATATATATGCAATACATGCTTTACAGAAAAAGAAAAAAAAAAAAAAACTTAAACAAAACAGTATATATAAAATTAAAGTCACTGTAGTGTACATATATATATATATATACATGCAGTACATACTTTACGGAAAAAGAAAAAAAAAAACTTAAACAAAACAGCATGTATATATATGAATATGTAATACTGCTTTAGTAAAAAGAAAAACAAAAAAGAAAAACAAAATATATATGAATATGCAATACAAACTTCAAGTAAAATGAAAAAAAAAAAAAAAAATACATGAATATTATAAGTGAGGATATGAAAGACAGTTTGTTTTTTTTATTTTATTTATTTATTTATTTATTTATTATAAGTGAGGATATTTTAATAAAAATACATGAATTCCCTTTATCATTCAGGAAAGGGAACTTGATTCTTAGGGTGGGTGGGGGGAATCAAATTTCCTTTCCATCAGTAACTTAATTACTGATTTGAGAGTGGAGTCCACGTAACTTAATTCCCTAAAAATTAAGTAAACACTGGAATTCACAAATCAGTAACTTAATTCCCTTTCCTGAGTTTGATTACTGATTAGTAAACACGCCATAAAGGAATAAACTTTCTTTGAAAGGCAAAAATAGTCTCCTTTAAATGGTGACTTACGATTTCGTTTCTTCTTAAATGCGTGTTGCATGTAAGAAAACTACCTCTCTCATGTAGATGTGAAAATTTCCACCTCTGAAAAAGTTTGTGAGTGAATTATTCTATAAAATCATCCTTCAAAGTGTATATGTAAATTTTATGTATTATATATATTTGACATTGCATTATAGAGGATTATATTTTAATGAGAACTAGTTGCTCTTGAGATGGTTTGCTCCTGAGGCGCATCAGAAGTGTGAATTGATTATTCACCAAGTCATATAGGGTTCTTGCTGCATTTGTAAACACCCGATCAGATGTTTCAAATTAATACCATATATATATAATTAACTAATGATTATAAAACTTTTTTATTTCTCAATTGATTGGTTGGTGAGCCAATTACCAACATAAATTTTCATTCTTGTTTTGGAGATCTTTTTTTTAATGCAGACATCCATAGATTAACATTCATCCAGCAGCCTTAGATAGATGTAGTTTGAGTGGGAATATGGAGTGGTTTCATTTTAATTATTATAAATTTTAAAATAGAAAAAGTAAATATGATTCGATATCATTGATGTAAGTGTGAGAGAATTACAAGTAGGGTACTGTAAATTTTATCAATTGCAACATGTACATATTTGTGAATAATAGGGAAGAGGGAACTTTTCTGGAGCTTGAGAGTGCATTGTTGAATTTAGATGCTAAGTTTTCTTGCCTCTGTCATGCATTAGCAGAGCCCCTGACTCATTCCATATTGTATAAGTCTTCCTCTCCACAGTACGGCTGCAGATCCTCAAGACCTGGTCCTGCTGCCTCAATCGTGTTTTGGCCATCTAATGCCTCGATTGTGTTTCGGCCATCTAATGACCAGAGGGGGAGCTGGGACTGGTTGCGCTCCCCTTGCTCAATTGGTGGTATAATTATACGAAATTTAATTTTCCAATATAAAATTTTATCAACCGCTCAGATATGTTGATGGAACGTCGGTGCCTCTGGCAGATTTTTGTGTATTGGGTAAATTTTTTAGTATACCTCCAATATTTCAATTACATAATGGTAATTTGTAATGAAAATAAAACTGCAAAATATTGTGATAGAGTGTATTGAAATTGATCATATCAGTCTATAAAATCTCGTGTAGAGTTAATGGAAAACAAGTGCAGTTAAATACACAAAATAATAGTTAACTAAGATCTTACGATTGACATTCCAGTGTCCTTTAACATCCTCCTATTTAATAAATTTGGTCAGCTAAAATTCACACTATATCTGTTTTTGTTATTTTATAAAACAAATTTACATGATATTCTAAAATTCACAAATATTAGATGTTTAAGTGGTTGAATATCTTAAGCAATTTTTTCAGTGTGCTGTTTGCACACAACAAACACAAGTTAAAATAAATTCTCTCCAGGTTGATATCTAATAATTATAGAGTAATGTGAGATATCACAACTATTTCAACACAACATGTGGTACATGAGGTGTCAATTGGTGAGTGGATACACATTAATAATGATTTATCTCACCTATTTATGTATCCACTCACCAATTGACACCTCATGTGCCACATGTGTTGTATTGAAATAGTTGTGATATCTAGTGCTACTCATAATTATATCATATTTATCTCTTCCATTTTCTAAATTTGACAATCCAATGAAGACTTGGAAATTAATAAGGATGGGCGTGGGCAAGGCCGGCCCTAGGCTTTAATAGGAGGGGCGGCCACCTTAGGCCTCATTTTAAAGGGGTCATATTTACATGATTTCAGTATTAGTTTAGGGGTCCAATTTTGTTTTATTTTAGTTCACAAAAGGCCCAAATTTCTATTTTGAGTATTAGTCTAAAAAATGCTCATATTTACATGATTTTAGGGGTCGTTTGTTTTTTCCACTTATAACTTAATGGATCTGAATTGAACTCATTAAGTTGTTTTGTTTGTTTTGTTAAGTGGTCAAACAACTTTAAAAATAAAGTAAGAAACCCTGATTTTTAACTTAATTCCAAATCACTGGATTTCAATTAAAATATTCTCTTTCAAGTTTATCCTCCCAAATAAGATATATTTCTAAATTTATCTTAATTTGATATAGTGTAGAGATCTTTCTTTTAACATATTTCTTATTTTAAACAAAAACCCTAATCATTACTCATAGAGACTAGTGCATATAATGCATGAACCTATTTATAAAAAAAATTTTAAATTTAAAATAATTATAAAAAAAAAAAAAAAAAAAAAAAAAAAACCAATAACCATTTTTATATTTGATTTCGGGTGCATATGATTCAGGAAAAAAAAAATTTATTTCCTCAATTATATATACTGAAAACGTGGACAACATGCAAAATAACTTGAACTTTTGTTTTGACAATAAATTAAACTTGAATTTTGTTTCAAGAACATGCAAAATTATATTCTTTGAAGAATCTTTTGTTTTGTTAATTGAACTTTGTTTATAAAAGAACATGCATGTTAAATCACTTCTTTTAATTAACATGGGTATAAATGTAAAATTACTTATTTTCAGACAATTTTATTTTTTAAAACAACAAACATGTTGACAGTACATTCAGATGTGAGAAAAAAAACAAACAAACGTATCATTCAGGTTTAGATTTCAGTCTCTATTCAGTCTTCAGAAAAATGCAAGACTATTCAATCTTCAGACAAAAAAACAAACGACCCCTTAGTATTTGTTTAGGGGCCCAATTTTGTTTTATTTTATTTCATAAAATGCCCAAATTTCTATTTTGAGTATTAGTTTAAAAAATGCCCGTATGATAAAGCATTAAAGTGGCGATAATGGCACCCCTCAAAAACTGTATCTACACCCCTTTCGTAATCACACCCATCAAAAATTTAAAAAAATATATCTAATTTGTAAATAAACCTCACTCAATGTCAAAAATATCATTTTTTTTTTTTTTTAATTATACTGCATTGTATTTATGTAAGTACACACCACCTATAATATTTGATCAACTTTATAATTATTTCAAATTTTGTTGTTATCTTTAATTCTCTTTCCATTCTATCTCTTCCCTACTTCTTCTCTCTTCTCGGTTTTTTCTAAATCAAACTCAATTTTTTTATTATTTATTTTCGTTAAAAATCCATTTTAAGATTTTTTATTTATTTATTGGAGAACCACTTTCTGTTTGAGAGCCTATAATATTTGATCAACTTTATAATTATTTCAGATTTTGTTATTATCTTTAATTCTCTTTCTATTCTATCTCTTCCCTACTTCTTCTCTCTTCTCGGTTTTTTCTAAATCAAACTCAATTTTTTATTATTTATTTTTTGTTAAAAATCCATTTTAAGATTTTTTTTATTTATTGGAGAACCACTTTCTGTTTGAGAGTTGTAGGGATGCAAGATTTGTGTCATATCCCAATTGATGTGGGAATGATATTTCCAAAAAAAAAAAAAAAAGGTGTTCCATGAAATTGAAGAACATCTAATACTTTTCTTTTTGTTTTACAAGAAAGAACATCTAATATTGATAAATAAATAAAATACTAAAGTGTGTTTGAAAGAAATAAAAAAAATATGGATAATATAGTTAATTTAAAAGTATGTTTATATATTATTTTGTTCTTCTAATAAAAATAATAAAAATTAATTTAAAACTTACTTTTTCACAACCAAATTTGTCTCTTGATATTGATTCATTTTCAAGGGTATTATTGGATTTTTAAAAATATACTAATTTGGGGTATACATACAATTTTTAAGGGGTGCAAATATCAAAGCATTAAAGCCAACAATTTAAAATAAAACAAAAATATAAAATAGGGCTAGCTTGGAGTGTAAAAACCCGAATTAGATTGTAATTTTTTTCTCAGACATGAGACATCAGTATTCGGATTTCAGTATGTCATCTAAATCACTAAAGGATTTAGGGTTTCATGTAAAATTTGGTATTTGGGAGAAAAGAGAACGAGAGAATTTGTGAATTTTCTATATATTTCTTGAATAGAGAATTACAAATATTTATACAAGTAATACAAATGAGAAAGGGGAAACTAAATTGCAATTAATATTGATTGATTCTAGTCAACTATCCTAATTAATATTGATTGATATTACATAATAAACACCAATGAATGTCCGTGATACTTGCCAATAATCAATGAGATTCTTTCCTTTAATAGACTTAATAAGTGTATCACACCACATGCCTGAACTTCTTTCTCTCTATTGGAAGCTTCATGTTCCGGGATTGGAATCTTTTACATTTTTATTTTTCTGTTTGGACATAAAATCTGATTTATCTATAAAGTACTATATTTTTATTTTTTTGTATTTTGCATTTGGATTGAAATTGAAATGCCTGGTCTAGTTTCAGTTGATGATAACTTGAAGGTATGCAATTTCTGCAAATGTATAGTTGCAACTCTCAAGGAAGTGGATCCACTTTGATGATAAACTAATTATGGAATGGCTTTATATATATATATATATATATATATATATATATAAGAGGAATGGCTTCTTTTTATTTAAAAAATTATGGTTATAAGTTTCATCGTATGATACCGCCACTCAATGTGACTTGGTAGTAATTGAATCTCGTTCATTTAAAAAAAACAAAAAATGTTGTGGTTTATTAAAATGTGAACCAAATACTCTTTCTCTTATTCTCTTATTGTATTTACTATTTTTGCTGTCAAAAAGACGACTAATGCGGGTCCCACTAATTTTGATGCTGGGAACAAATTTTCTTCTAATTTTTAATCACTCTCTCAATCCATGCTCTCTTCATGTGACGATATGTGTATAACATTAACAAATATTCACTTTAACAAATTATCATTTAATACCTTTATAAAAAAATAAAAACCATTTAATATCGTTTTTTTTAATAAATAAAATATCCGATATGTGTTCTTTGTACAGTCCCAACTCCCAAATCAAATTGCTATTATAATTTTTTCTTACCAAAAGGTATTTGATAATTATACAAAAGCACATGCTCCCTAGTATATATTAGATTTATCACCTCTTTATTCTTTCTTTTTTTAATCTCTGCATCCCTTTACTTGTAACCATCTCGTAAAATATATATATATACGGAAATTATCCTATCAGTGCATCCTGATAGAATTATATAAGGATATTGAATGTGAGCCACTCGTTTTACATACTTTGACTTGGTATGTATGCACTTGTCAAATCACTGTTATAAATGAGTGGCTCACATTCAATATCCTGATAAAGTTATATCAGTGCATCCTAATAGGATCGAGACCGTATATATATATATATATATATATAAACTGATATTAAATGATTTTTTTATAAAGGTATTAAATGGCAATTTATTAAAATTAAAAAAGAAAGGGTAAATTAGGAAATTAGTTGTTGGTTTGCATTGTAAATCAAATAAAATATGAGACCATTTATAATGACTCAAAGTTTAATAGAAAAAAAAGTAGAGAGCCTCTTTTAACAATCCAATTTTTTCTTTTTACACTTCTTTTCTAAAAATACTCCATTCTTAAAATTTAAAATTTTAAAAATTCTAAAAATACTTCATTTTGTTACAAGATTATCCTTTTTATCTTTTTTGAATTAAATTATTAAAAAAAGAAATTATCTCTCCTAAATCATTAGATTAATTATTACATATTAAATACTCTCTCCTAAATTTTTAATTACCATATTAAACTCTCACTCCTCCAATACATATCTCTAATTTTCTATCTCTATTCTTTCTCATACAAGACTAACAGTTAAGAATTTTTTTTTTTTTTTTTTACTAATAAGCTTGATTTTTAGGAACAATATGTATGTATATACTAAAAAAAATTCAAAAAATTCAAAAATCAAGTATCTTGTTTTTATTATTATTATTATTATTATTTTTAAATCGAAATATGAAAATGCTTTTTGTTACTCTTGTAGGTATATGATTGCCTAGAGAACTTTAATTCTTTCAATAGTCTTAAAAATTCTAAGTTTAATCGAATCTAGTTGAAACAATTCAAGCTTTCAAATATCTTTTTTTTTTTTTTTTTTTTTTTTTAAATTGACGTTTTAGTATATATATTATTGTTAGTAAAAAACTAAAATATTCTTAAGTTATTTTTTCTTTAATTATTAATCAGAGATTGATAGAAAGTATGGAAATATGATTTTTTTTTTTTTTTTTTTTTTTTTAAAAACGGAGAGATATTAATTAGAAGAGAGTGTTTGATATGGTAATAACAGATTTAGAAAAGAGAGTTTAATACGTAATATTTAATCTAATGATTTATGAGAGATAATTTATTTTTTTAATAATTTAATTAGTTTACAATGTCTTTAAATGTTTTTGTCTTGTTTAGTAATTTTAATTTAGGTTAAAATTGTCATTAATAAAAAAAAATTAAATTGGAGTGTGAATAAATAATTTGTGGATTGTAAGGAGAAGCTCTCAAAAAAGTAAAGGTTATACATCAACATCGAATTATTTATAATTTTTTTATAAAAAAAAAAAAAAATTAAAATGAAAAACAAATATTTGGTAAATGGTTACATTATCTTCAACTATAAAACTCAAGCCCAAAAGAAATATCATCAACTAGGAAACAACGCAGTACCTACTTGGTTTTATGTTGTGTTATTTAAACTTTGAATTAGCTTTGTTCGTCTTTTTTTCTTTTTGATAAATTCCTTGTCTTTTTTGATGATTTTTCGACAATTTTTCTAGACAAAGATTTTTCAACAATTTTGTTTGAAAAATACGCTTCTATGATACTAGTCTACTTTCATCGTATATGGGCTTTAACCCATTTTTCCTATAGAAATTACTCAATTAGAACCATGTCCATGAATTTCAAACAAATTTTAAATTTGGTGTTGATTAATTTAAAATTTATAGAACTGTCACATTATTCATGGCATCATCGTATAAGATCATTATTAATATTTATCTACAATATTTATGATAATATTACTATGATATTAAATTTATTTTATCACGTCATTACATCAATTATGATATTAAGGTCAATCGAAGAATCGGTGATGATAATATTATTATATTTGTGAGATAAAAGTTAAAGTGACTCAGCAGTAAGTCCCTTGTATGCATATGTTGAGAGATTGTGAGTTCAAATCATATCATTCTCCTGGGACTATAAATTTGTACTTTACAAAAATTATCATATTTGTATATAATTAACTTTGAGTCATAAATCATTTAGTATAAACAAAGCAAGAAATGAAATCCTTTTTGGCTTCTGTTCAACAAATTGTACATCACTTTACTTGCTTTGCTTGATAGTTGATAGTCAATATCAATTTAATTAATTATTTATTTTGAAAGAAATTTAATTAATTAATTGAATGATTAATCAAATCCAACCACATTTACTTAGAAGTTGACTTGTGGTTTGTAAACATCGCCAAAAACCTACTATTTTTTTTAAAAAAAAAAATCTTATGTTAAATATAATGACAATTTTGTCTAATTTAGGCTTTGTAGGTCTTTGGTCATTGCCAAGGCTTTTGAGTTGGTTTACCACAACCATCAAAGTTTTGGTCATCAAACCTTCCCAATTTATAATTCCTAAGAGACCCTAAATACAAGAAATTGAAACTATCACGGCCATTACATTTCGAATTTTTATCCATTAGATTTATCTATTTTTCTGTTATTTATACATAAAACCAATTTCATTGAACAAATACTTCTAAATGTCCAATATCCGACATCATAATTTCTCATAGGTCAAATATACACCCTATGCATCATAATTTCTCCCAGGTCAGTGGCTCAAATCCTACTAATAACGAAAGCTTTCAAAAAAATATCTGAATTAATAAATATTGTAAAAAAAAAAAAAAAAAAAAAAAAAACTTTAGGAATTTTGATAAAATCTAAACAATGACACCGAATAAGGAGATAAACCCTAAATTATAAAAAGCATCACTAGTTAGGACAAAACTAATTCTATTGGTTTTCCTTGTTCAATAATGCTTTATGATGCCAACAAGTGCACAGCTCTAGTAGATGGACGAGTTTGGAGCTTGGGTAAATGACTTCCAGATCAGCGGCTCAAATCCTACCAATCACAAAAGCTTTTAAAAAAATACCTGATCCCGGATTAATAGATAATATAAATAAATAAAAAATGCTTCATGACTTAAAATATTAACACAAAAATGAAACCAAATAATAAGTTCATGTATTCGTTTTTAGAGTAATGCTATTTTACCTAAATTTGGTGTCCAAATCTGGTGCCCAGATGACGTGACAACACTCTCATCCATTCATTTAGATTGTATTAGATTTATTTGATTTTAATGAATTGATAAGAGTGTTGCCACATCATTTGGATACCAAATTTAGATAAAATAGCATTACTCTCGTTTTTATTATATCATTCAACACGTTATGTCTCTCTCGTAATTTATATAGTAAGAAGAAATCAACTCTTTTTATTCACAAAAAAAAAAAAAAAACAAACAAACAAACCAAAAAAAAAAATTATGGTTACAAGTTTCATCGTATGTTACCGCCACTCAATGTGACTTGGTAGTAATTGAATCTCGTTCATTTAAAAAAAAAATGTTGTGGTTTATTAAAATGTGAACCAAATACTCTCTCAATTCATGCTCTCTTCATTTGACGATATGTGTATAACATTAACAAATATTCACTTTAACAAATTATCATTTAATACTTTTATAAAAAAATAAAAACCATTTAATATTGTTTTTTTTAATAAATAAAATATCCGATATGTGTTCTTTGTACAGTCCCAACTCCCAAATCAAATTGCTATTATAATTTTTTTTACCAAAAGGTATTTGATAATTATACAAAAGCACATGCTCCCTAGTATATATTAGATTTATCACCCCTTTATTCTTTCTTTTTTTAATCTCTGCATCCCTTTACTTGTAACCATCTCGTAAAATATATATATATATATATATATATATATATATATATATAAACTGATATTAAATGATTTTTTTATAAAGGTATTAAACGGCAATTTATTAAAATTAAAAAAGAAAGGGTAAATTAGGAAATTAGTTGTTGGTTTGCATTGTAAATAAAATAAAATATGAGACCATTTATAATGACTCAAAGTTTAATAGAAAAAAAAGTAGAGAGCCTCTTTTAACAATCCAATTTTTTCATTTTACACTTCTTTTCTAAAAATACTCCATTCTTAAAATTTAAAATTTTAAAAATTCTAAAGATACTTCATTTTGTTACAAGATTATCCATTTTATCTTTTTTGAATTAAATTATTAAAAAAAGAAATTATCTCTCCTAAATTTTTAATTACCATATTAAACTCTCACTCCTCCAATACATATCTCTAATTTTCTATCTCCATTCTTTCTCATACAAGACTAACAGTTAAGAATTTTTTTTTTTTTTTTTTTACTAATAAGATTGATTTTTAGGAACAATATGTATATATATACTAAAAAAAATTCAAAAAATTCAAAAATCAAGTTTCTTGTTTTTTATTATTATTATTATTATTATTTTTATTTTTATTTTTATTTTTAAATCGAAATATGAAAATGCTTTTTGTTACTCTTGTAGGTATATGATTGCCTAGAGAACTTTAATTCTTTCAATAGTCTTAAAAATTCTAAGTTTAATCGAATCTAGTTGAAACAATTCAAGCTTTCAAATATCTTTTTTTTTTTTTTTTTTTTTTTTTTAAATTGACGTTTTAGTATATATATTATTGTTAGTAAAAAACTAAAATATTCATAAGTTATTTTTTCTTTAATTATTAATCAGAGATTGATAGAAAGTATGGAAATATGATTTTTTTTTTTTTTTTTTTTTTTTTTGAAAAAGGGAGAGAGATTAATTAGGAGAGAGTGTTTGATATGGTAATAACAGATTTAGGAAAGAGAGTTTAATACGTAATATTTAATCTAATGATTTATGAGAGATAATTTATTTTTTTTAATAATTTAATTAGTTTACAATGTCTTTAAATGTTTTTGTCTTGTTTAGTAATTTTAATTTAGGTTAAAATTGTCATTAATAAAAAAAAATTATATTGGAGTGTGAATAAATAATTTGTGGATTGTAAGGAGAAGCTCTCAAAAAAGTAAAGGTCATACATCAACCTCGAATTATTTATAATTTTTTTATAAAAAAAAAAAAATTAAAATGAAAAACAAATATTTGGTAAATGGTTACATTATCTTCAACTATAAAACTCAAGCCCAAAAGAAATATCATCAACTAGGAAACAACGCAGTACCTACTTGGTTTTATGTTGTGTTATTTAAACTTTGAATTAGCTTTGTTTGTCTTTTTTTCTTTTTGATAAATTCCTTGTCTTTTTTGATGATTTTTCGACAATTTTTCTAGACAAAGATTTTTCAACAACTTTGTTTGAAAAATAGGCTTCTATGACACTAGTCTACTTTCATCGTATATGGGCTTTAACCCCTTTTTGCTATAGAAATTACTCAATTAGAACCATGTCCATGAATTTCAAACAAATTTAAGATTTGGTGTTGATTAATTTAAGATTTATAGAACTGTCACATTATTCATGGCAACATCGTATAAGATCATTATTAATAGAACGAATTACACCCACCTCCCCTGAGGTTTGCTAAATTACAGATGAAAACAACTTTATCATTAACTAACACTCACCTCCCCTGCCGTCAGTCAACGTCCGTTACATTTAACCGTTGACCATATCAGGAAGGATAAAAGTCCAAAATACCCATGACATGACATTAGACACCCTATTTACTATTATAACCCAGGTAAAAGACAAAAAAAAATAGAGATTAATTGAAAAAACTATTTAAAAAATAGAGATTAATTGAAAAAACTATTTAAAAAATAAAATTAATTGAAAAAAATAATGTTTTTATAGAAAATTTATAAAGATTCAAATAAACAAATAAAAAAATAAAAAACTATTTTTTTTTTTTTAAATGTTGGTCTAGCTATTTTTTAAAACATATATTTAAAAAATTTAATGAATATTTACAAAGGTAAAATAAATATATTTTTTTCAAAGAAATTTAATCAAAAATTTAATTTTTTTTCAATAAATATAATTTTAAAAAAGATTGGTTTCCACCGTCCATCACCATGATGGACGGTGGAGATCAAATTAAAAAAAAATTAAAAAAAAAACTAAATGAAATAAAAAAAAAAAATTTTTAAAATCCACCAATTCATATCATCTTCATCAATCACCTGGAAAAAAAAATTCCAAATATAAAATAAATCACAAATCAATCTCATAACAAAATATTACAAAACTGGAAATATTATTTTTTGTCCTAAAAATACCCAATCATCCATCATCACTCATCAGTGAAGATACCAGATCTCCAACAGGACCAACACCCATACCATCTGATACTCACCAGATCTACATCAAAAACCAGCCACACCATCATCGACCATCATCTTCCTCAACATCCCACACAAACACAAATTGAAATCAGATTCCAACACAAATACAAATTGAAATTAGATTCCAACACAATTACAAGATTCAACACTCAAATCTGACCACCACCAACAACCGAAAGCACCCAAGTACCCAACCAACCCCACCAGTCGATATGTCGATCTCTTTGCCAGCGGCCACCCCAAACCAAAACCAATCGACGTTCGATCTCTTTCCCTCACCTCGCAGTGGTAGCCACCCCTCTGTCGAGGGTAAATAGAAGGGGATCAGCGGAGATGGTGATTGGAAGATGGTTTGGGTGAGCGGCGGCAAGGGTTTGGGTTATGGAGAAGATGGTGATTGGAAGAAGATGATGAAGAAATTTGGGTTTAAAATTTGGGTTTGGATAAAATGATGATTGGAAGAAGATGATGAAAAATGATGAAGAAATTTGGGTTTTAAATTTGGGTTTGGATAAAATGATGATTGGAAGAAGAAGATGATGATTAGATGTGAGGCAAAACGGTGGTGATGAGCAACAATGGATCAAGTTGTTTTTGAAAAAAAAATAATTTGGTTGTTTTGATATCTAGGCAGTGGATCAAGTTGTTTTGATTGTGTTTAAGTTTTTTTATTTATTTATTGTGCTTAGTGTTGGACTTATGAGAAATCTGGGTTTGGAAGAAAAATTGAAGATATGATCTTTTTTTCTTTTTTTTTTAATTTGATCTCCACTGTCCATCACCATGATGGATGGTGGAAACCAATCTTTTTTAAAATTATTTTTATTGAAAATAAATTAAAGTTTTTCACTTTTAAATTTTGGTGTATCAATATTTTTTCTTTTTAATTTGGCGTGTACAGTATATAAGTAATTAAAGGACGAAATTACCCTTCCTCATAAGGTCAACTGTTAGATTAAACAGACGTTGATTGACGGCGGGGGAGGTGAGTGTTAATTAATGATAAAGTCGTTTTCATCTGTAATTTAGCAAACCTCAGGGGAGGTGGGTGTAATTCGTTCTTATTAATATTTATCTTCAATATTTATGATAATATTACTATGATATTAAATTTATTTTATCAAATCATTACATCAATTATGATATTAAGGTCAGTCGAAGAATCGGTGATGATAATATTATTATATTTGTGAGATAAAAGTTAAAGTGACTCGGCAGTAAACCCCTTGTATACATATGTTGAGATTGTGAGTTTAAATCATATCATTCTCTTTGGATTCTAAATTTGTACTTTAAAAAAATTATCATATTTGTATATAATTACTTTTGAGTCATAAATCATTTAGTCTAAACAAAGCAAGAAATGAAATCCATTTTGGCTTCTGTTCAACAGCTTGTACATCACTTTATTTGCTTCGCTTGATAGTTGATAGTCAATATCGATTTAATTAATTATTTATTTTGAAAGAAATTTAATTAATTAATTGAATGATTAATCAAATCCAACCACATTTACTTAGAAGTTGACTTGTGGTTTGTAAACATTGCCAAAAACCTACTATTTTTTTTTTTTAATTTTAAAATCTTATGTTAAATATAATGACAATTTTGTCTAATTTAGGCTTTGTAGGTCTTTGGTCATTGCCAAGGCTTTTGAGTTGGTTTACCACAACCATCAAAGTTTTGGTCATCAAACCTTCCCAATTTATAATTCCTAAGAGACCCTAAATACAAGAAATTGAAACTATCACGGCCATTAAATTTCGAATTTTTATCCATTAGATTTATCTATTTTTCTGTTATTTATACATAAAACCAATTTCATTGAACAAATACTTCTAAATGTCCAATATCCGACATCATAATTTCTCATAGGTCAAATATACACCTTATGCATCATAATTTCTCTCAGGTCAATGGCTCAAATCCTATTAATAACGAAAACTTTAAAAAAAATATCTGAATTAATAAATATTGTCAAAAAAAAAAAAATTTAGGAATTTTGATAAAATCTAAACAATGACACCGAATAAGGAGATAAACCCTAAATTATAAAAATCATCACTAGTTAGGACAAAACTAATTCTATTGGTTTTCCTTGTTCAATAATGCTTTATGATGCCAACAAGTGCACAGCTCTAGTAGATGGACGAGTTTGGAGCTTGGGTAAATGACTTCTAGATCAGCGGCTCGAATCCTACCAATCACAAAAGCTTTTAAAAAAATACTTGATCCCGGATTAATAGATAATATAAATAAATAAAAAATGCTTCATGACTTAAAATATTAACACAAAAATGAAACCAAATAATAAGTTCATGTATTCGTCTTTAGAGTAATGCTACTTTACCTAAATTTGGTGTCCAAATCTGGTGCCCAAATGACGTGACAATACTCTCATCCATTCATTTAGATTGTATTAGATTTATTTGATTTTAATGAATTGATGAGAGTGTTGCCACATCATTTGGACACCAAATTTAGACAAAATAGCATTACTCTCGTTTTTATTATATCATTTAACACGTTATGTCTCTCCCGTAATTTATATAGTAAGAAGAAATCAACTCTTTTTATTTTAAAAAAAATAAAAATAAAAATAAAAATAATAAAATAAAAATAAAAAAAATCAACTCATCAAGTCACTATCAAAACAGCCAACTAGCCAAGACCCCATTAATGAATGCAAAAAATACCAAATATGAGACAAGACAAGCAAGCATTCATCAAAAAGTATGGCAATAGTATCCATCTCAACACCTTTGCACAGATTCGGACAACAACATTTCTTCACAGCTGTCATTGGATGCCACTACAAACTAGCCTCATCTAATCTTCCAATCCACCAACATGTGATCAAAATCATCATCCCCACCACACAAAAATATGACTCCACAAGATAATTCATACAAAAAATCCATCAAAACTTTAAAACAATCCCATCATAAAACGAAGGCAATCTGATAGTCTATAATATATCATCGGAAGATGATTCTGATAAAATTGATAGCAATCTCAATTCTGAAAACAAATAAAATGATTCGAAACTGAAAAACAATCCCACCTGGTTCCCGTTTATGCATCTTTGTTAGATGATTCTTATAAAATTTTAGTAACATGATTGAAAACAAAGAAAATGATTTGAAACTGAAAAACCAATCCCACCCGATTTCCGATTATGTATCTTTACTAGATGATTCTTATAAAATTTTAGTAACGTGATTGAAAATGATTCGAAACTGAAAAACAATCCCACCCGGCTCCCGATTATGTATCTTTGCCAGATAATTCTTATAAAATTATAGTAAGGTGATTGAAAACAAAGAAAATGATTCGAAACCCGATTTCCGATTATGTATTTTCGTTAGATGATTCCGATAAAATTATGGTATCATGATTGCAGAAATTAACTAAAACTAGTAAAAGGGAAAGCAAAAGTATATAACATCTCATAAAATCTTTTCCCTAATTTTTTATCTTACTTTACAATACAAAGCGAGATTTATTTAAAATCTCTGAAAATTCACAACAGACCAGAAAAAACATTCATTCAAAGCCCACAACAACTAAAAATCATTCGTTTTACTCAATTTATAATTCAACCCCCACTTTTCAACTTTTCTTCCATTATTTTACACCACCCTAATTTTTACCCAACACTCCCTTCGTTTTTTTCCTTCTTCAGCACCACCATTTTACCAATACCACCATTAAATACCAAATATTATCTAATTCGCCCCATCTGTTTTCCCTGATTTTCAGATCTACCCTTTCCAGTTTTAAAAAAAAATCACGGGAATCTCGGACCTTGAAATCAGAGAAAAAACTTGACAGACACGAAAACAACCAAGAGTTAAACAGCGGTTCGGATCTTTCCGGAGACCCGGGACGGTTTTTTTTTTCCGGTGAACCGGAGCTCACAATTCGAGCCGGAGCAGGCGCTTGATGTCTCGGGTTGCTGAGTCATCGATCGAGGTCTGTTTCTTCTTCGAAAACGACGGCAAAGGGAGCGAGCTTGGCGCCGGAGAAACCGCGAAGCCGGATCCGGCGTACATGGCGGCCGGACTAAACCGACCCGCGTCCACCGATCCGCTGCTCTTGATCTTCGAATCGAGCGACTCTCCGCGCCTCAAAATCGACACCTTCATCGAATCATCTGAGCTCGACCTCTTTGCCGACGAATTATCATCGTAAACCGATCTCCTGGAAACGGACGGCTCAGATTGAGCCCGCTGGTGCCGCCTCTGATCTGGCCTCTCATGTCGAAACGCCGGCTTGCGGTTCGTCGTCCTCACGTTGCTGTTGATGTTATTCTGATGATGACTAATATTATAATTATAATTATAATAAGAGTTTGGGTTATTTGACCCGTAGTAGTTTCTCCGGCGAGAAAATAACCCGCCCGGAGAAGAAACCCGGATCCGCTGGATCAAACAATCCTGAGGCCGTAAAACTTCGGTTCCCATATCTTTCAAGAAGGAAGAAGAAAAAAAAAAAAAAGCCGAAACGAACTATTAAAAAAACAAAAATCTGTGAAACTAAATTCCAAGTATCTGTAATTTTTCTTCTTCTTTTTCTTCTTCAATATTACAAAATCATGTTTGGAAGAAAAAGAAGAAGAGGGTGGTTTTTTTTTTTTTTTTTTTTTTGGTTTTTTAATTTTTTCTATTCTTTTTCCTGGCTCTGCTGTGGATTACTTTGAAAGAGAGCTCGGTTATGGAGAGATATATAGAGGAAGGTTGTGGTGGGTGGGGTCGGGTTTTGCGTTGTCACCGACCCATTTCATATAGTAATATGACGACGCGTGAGTTGAGCCGCCAGATTTGATTGAGGGAGGGACAAGTGGCATGGGCTGATCGGACCGGGTCTTCTGTGTCATTTACTTAATTGTTGTGTGTGGTGGGTGGTGGGCCCATGCCCTTGGAGTGGAAAAGTCTACACGAGGAAACTGTTTCTTTGCTTCTTTTGTCTTGTCATGTGATGCGATGTGATGTGTCGTGTTCCGTTTGGGTTAACGGACGTTTGCATGTTTTGGATGGGAAGGAATTTTATTTATTTATTTATTTTAGAGTGGGGTCCACATTTGGGGTAGGTTTTTGTGATAATTATATACATATGCTGGCAGGCTAGTGGGTGGTGGGGAAATTTCATCAAGTTGTGTTGCTCATAGTGCGATGGTCTGTCTGCTTCATTTTATGATAAATTAAAGATAATTCAAAATTAAATAGTATAAATATAAATTATGAATTTGATTATATTTTAAGTTAGATAAAATTAATTTTCAATTTCAGTATTAATTTGTAATTATTATTTTTAAGTATTACAATAAATTCAGGGTTAATTTAAAGGAAGAAAACATAATTATTGTTAGTACGATGTATATTAATGGATCAAATACATATCGTCACCCTTAATTTGTAACTTAAATTTTAAGTTTTTATACCTATTATTTCATTTATTTTTATTTAAATTTTAAGATTCGAGCGGTCAACAGTCATTTGTTTAAGCCACAAACTCGTCCATCTACCAGATGAACTACGTCCCGGCGGTAGGACACGATTACTGAATATATTAGTTGATAGAGCCTACCCCCTATAATTAAATATTTTATATAATTTTTAGAAGTTAGAAAATGATATGTGTTAAATGATAGTTATAAGTGACTAGCAAATGATCAATGATAAATATGGAAGATTAACCAAAATATCAATGAACTCATGATTTTTAGTGACAATCAAGTGTCCAACTAATCATAAAATTTAATTTCATTCTCAACTAAACTTTACTTAATTAATCCCCTCCCAACTATGAATTAGGCAGCAAACAAGTCTATATTTGTTTATTTTTTTTCTTAAAAGTATACTTTTCATTATAAAAAAAAATAATTTTTTTTTCTTTCTAAAAACTCATACTATGTGAATAATTAATCTGGAAAATTGGTCATGAAAAGGGAGGAAATAAGAATCAATCCTATTTTAGTGCTTCCCACTTTATCCATCTTAAATCATTTGGATTTTTTTTTTTTCCATTGAATTGTTCAAATAATCCTCATATGATCTAATTATTATTACTGACTTTAAATCATTTTATGAGGTCAAATTTTATTTCTTTATTTAACTCATAATTATAAATTTATATTTATTCAAGCAATAGTTGGTAATATAAGTATTATTTTCAATGAGAATAGCAATAGTCATGACCAATTTCGATCCATTCATTTATCTTAAGTTAATTTTTACACTAATGCAAGACAATCCAAAAATTAACCCAAAAACCAACCCAAATGATGTGGTAAATGATTTGTTTATTGACCACATAATCCTATGATTAGTGTGGTAATGACTAATGACTACTCACTTACTATATCATTTTGGTTGATTTTTGGATTAATTATTTGGGTCGTATAATATTACTTTAATTTTTAAAGGTATTCCTACTTTTAATGCAATAAACAAAAGGAGATGTATACATCATAGTAGAATAATAAATAAAAAAATTACTTTCAAATCTCTATCTTTCATGAATGTTGTTATTTTAATTGTGTTGATTTAGTCATGGATTATAAAATATAAATTATGCCACTTGAATTGAGACATGTAGATGTTTTGTATGATTTTTAAAAAACAAATATTCTTATTAAAAAAAATAAAAGCTACCTAAAAATGATGTATATGTAAGCAAATCTTGAGGCTATATTAGTTTACTTTCTTCTATAAATATTTAGTGCTTGCCAACAAAAAAGCTTAAGACCCAAACAATTTTATAATTTGCACCTAAGATGACTAACTATTCAATAATGACTCTTTAATAAATAATAAATAAATAATAAATAAAAGAATCTCAATCAATTTGATCTTACTTTCTTCAAATTTTAATCTATATCAAGAAGCACAATATTTCACACATTAATGTCATGTTTGATAAAATTACTCAACATTAGAATATTTAAAAGATTTTTTTTTTTTAAAAAAAAAAAGGAAAATTGACATTAATCAAATCAATGATTTTCCTGATTAAACATTACATGAACGATCCAAAAATCTAAAGATATTTACTTTTGTTACATTAAAGTAAAAAACTCTCACAAGTATTGCTAAAAACAAATGTTTTTTGATGCCTCAAAATTATGCTGCCATTTACAATAAAAATGAAAGTATTATATATCTTTTAAAAAATGAAATTATTGCTATCATAATTACATTGTTTTAATTATTCCTCTTGCTGTCCCATTGGGACCTTCCTCTACAGTTCCTTAATTTGTCACAAATAGGAGAAAATCTTGCCTGGGATGGTCCTATACATGTGGTCATGGGACCGTCCAATGATAGTGTGCCACATATATATTAGCACACTTGTGGCACACTCTTATTGGACGGTCCATGGCCACGTGTATGGGACTGTCTCATACAAGATTTTCTCCACAAACTGTGACTCATAATGGTTTCAGGTTTAGGTAGTATAGATTTTTATTTTTATTTTATTTTTTTATTTTTTATTTTTTAAGCATTGCACTTTTATATAAATTTAGGTTTTTTAGGGGAGGATTCGAATCTGTAATCTCGTGTGCAGGTATGAGGGGTTTACCACCGACCAACTTCATCTCGTCAGATAATATAGTCGATTAGTCATTAAACCAATTTTTTTATTTATTTAAAAGAATCTAAAATAATAGATAATTAAGAAATTGGTGAAATTGGTTTTTTTTTTTAAATAAAGAAAATATAAGGTTTGGCTTGAAATTGAATGATTGTAAGGTGCTCAAAATCACTTTTAAAAGAGTCCTGATAAGCTCAAAGCCTAAAATCGATCAGCAATATTGCTTTTCAATAACAAAACTGTTATTAGTGGATTTTTATTAATTGGGTCCCACTTAATTCTCAAATAATTTTCCACTGAATTTTTTTTTTTTAAAAAAGGAGAAAAATGAAGGATAAGAGGAAACAAATCTCGTAAAGTTTGGAAACTGTGGGGTCCAATAAAACTTTTTTTATTTTATTTTTTTTATATATAAGATATACAAAAGTTTGCAGGAAGCAATAATTTTTTTTTGTCCTCATGTTCTTAGAAAGTGAAGCAGAAACATCCTCAGATTATATAGATCGAGGTTGGTCCGGTGATAAACCTTACACGTATGTACCATGAGGTTGTGGGTTCGAATCTTTCCCTTTCTAAAAAAAACTCAAATTTATGTAATATTTTCAACAAAAAATAAAAATAAAAATAAAATAAAAAATAAAAAATAAAATAAAGAAGAATAAAGGGTAAAGTTTGGGTGGGAATTGTTGAAGTTTTAAAAAGAATATTACTTTTTAAAAAAGAAAAATACTGTGATTGACTACTTCTTCTGTAAGAGTTATTTTATTTTATTTTTTTGTTTGTTTGTTTGTTTGAAAGAACTTCTTCTGTAAGGGGTTTTTTCTTTTTCCTTTTTGTTTGAAAGAACTTCTTCTATAAGGGGTTGATTTGTCCTGTAACAATTTTTTTTTTCCTTTGATCATCATAAAATTTTATTGATTTTCTTAGAGATTTAATTTTAATCAAGACAATTTTTAGGAAAATTCTGAAATCTGTCTTGTGTTATTTTGTGTATCAACCGATCAATTTATTTATCCTTTAATCTGTTTATTCAAACATTTTTGATAATTTTTTAACTAGGTTTTTTTATATTTTTTTTTTATAAAAAAAAAAAACATATTTATAAGATTTTAGAATTTGATGGCATGTTTTTGTAAATATATATACATTTAAACGAAGAAAAGTAATTTCCTTGGTCAATCTACGTGTGGGTAGGATATGACTTATGAGTTATGAATCAAGGAGGAAATTGTTCCAACTTTACAATTCAAAAGTCTTCTTTGGACAAGTTTTCTTGCAGTAAGTTTCAAAAACTCTGATTTGAAAACAAAATCGCTCTCATTCGTCAAATTAAAATCGTTTTCAGAAAATAAATAAATCAGAATGATTCTAGCTACAATCTATACCAAATGTAATATGATTGTTGGTTGAACAGTGAACACACACAAACCAAATGGGTCCATATATAGATGAGTAACATCTGCAAGTCTACAACCACCCTTTGAATTATTAGAATTTGGATCCACCTTTCGAGAGAATCTTAGGTACACCGGATGTAATGAATCCGGCCACTGAAATTATGTCACATGGGATGGAAATTTATTCTCATTGGTTATACATATCACGTGACATGATATTTAGCCACCCGAACTCTTTCTTACTCTTCATTATGTTATGAAATATAAACACTACAATAAATGACAATGAATGGTTAGAATTTGAATTGCTTTTTATTATCACTTTATTAATAGAGTAACGATATTTACACCCCCAGTACACCCCAATTTAGTATATTTTTGAAAATCCAATATTATCCTTGAGTAAAATTACTTAAAGGACTAAATACTTTGTAAGTACACACTAATAATTATTAATTAGTTTTATATCAATCATTTGTAAAAAAAGAAAAAGGGAGTTTTCTATTAATTGTTTAATATGATAATAAAAACATTTCTATTTTATCAAACCCTAACTTCTATTTTAAATACTAATTTCAATTTCTTTTAAGGAATATAAATTGATTGAGTTGACAAACAATTTACTGCTATAATTGAGTGAAACAAAAATCAATACCAAAAATAAACTTTCTTATGAACAATTGTTATTTAAAAATAAAAAATAAAATAAAAAACTTTCTTAGGAACAAAGGAATTGAGATACATTGTTGTGTGCTGAGAACCTCTTTTTACATAAAAATAATTTAAAAAAAAAATAGTTTTAATGCAATGAAATAATTTTTTTTCATACAATTTTTTAGTGACATCAAATGTTTATGCAGGAGTTAGAAATTATTTTTTAAAAAAGAAACTATTTTTTTGAATAAAAAGATATAAAATAATAAAATTTTAAATAAATCTAATTAGATAACAAAATAGTGGGGTTTGCTAACAAAAATATAATGCAATAAAATTAAATAAATGGTATTTTTGGTATTAAGTGGGGTTTATTTACGAACCATAGATTTTTAAAATATTTTAGAGGTGTGCTTACGAAAAGGGTGTACATTCAATTTTTGAGGGGTGTCAATATCGCCACTCTTATCAATAATCAATAGCATGTTTTAATTAAAAGAATGGGCGCGTGGGGATGAATGTTTGTACGCGATTTGAGAGTGGGTTGTGCAAGTTTGTTTTCTGGTTCTAGATCTTATGCGCCGCCGTTCGATTTTCTCTTCTTCATCTCTCTCGCTCCTCCCTTTTGTTTTCTGGTTGCTTTCTTTGCTCTGTTCTTTGTGAGAATGGAGACTTTGAGTGAGACTTTTGTATTTTCAGCTCAACAACCTCCCCCTTGTGAGATGAATGTTGATTTGAGTAAAGGATTTAGTGATTGTTCTTCTGCCAAGAGAGCCAGAGCAACTAATGATGTCAGTGGACGAAATGATATTGGAACCAATCAGGTGAGGGAAGAAGCTATGGGAAGTTTCAAATCGAAGCTAATGGGGATGTCTACGCCCAGCTCTTGGTTTGGATTCGGAACTACAAAAGAGAAGCTCAAAATTGATGCTGAAGATATTTTGATTACTGAGAGTCCGACTGGTCCTGCGATGCAGATTTGTTTGAAATTGAAGGAACAACTTCATAAACCATGGCAAAATGCTCTAATATTGAAGAATATGGGGCGGCCACACACACTGAGTTTCATGACTAATAAATTGACACAGAAATGGTCCCTTCTTGGTCACTGGCAATTGACAGATTTGGGGGAAGGCTACTTTGTTGTGCGATTTCAGATGAGGGATGATTTAGATTATGTGCTTACGAATGGGCCATGGGTGATTAATAATCAATATCTGGTGACCCAAAGGTGGAGGCCGAATTTCGTTCCGGGTGAGGATACAATTAAGAGCATGCCTATTTGGGTGCGACTGTCGAAACTTCCAATGGAATGGATGGATGCTGATTTGCTGTGGAGTATTGGTGGCATGCTGGGCAGAATGTGCAAAGTTGACCCTATTACTATGAACCAAGCTAGAGGTAGGTTTGCCCGAATCTGCATGGAAATTGATATATCTAAGCCTTTACTTGGTTCTCTTAGTATTGATGGTAGAAGTATAAGGGTGGAATATGAAAGTTTAGGTCTCATATGTTTCAAGTGTGGAAGATACGGTCATAATCAGGATATCTGTAGAGAGGGTATGATGGAAGATGTTGCTGATAAAATGGTGGATACTAATGAATCTTGTGGAGGAAATATGGAGAAGGAGGAACCCCTTTATGGGCCTTGGCTCCTAGTTTCCTATGGGAGGCCGAATAATAAATATAGGATATGATTTATGAGTTATGAATCAAGGAGGAAATTGTTCCAACTTTACAATTCAAAAGTCTTCTTTGGACAAGTTTTCTTGCAGTAAGTTTCAAAAACTCTGATTTGAAAACAATATCACTCTCATTCGTCAAATTAAAATCGTTTTCAGAAAATAAATAAATCAGAATGATTCTACAATCTATACCAAATGTATTATGATTGTTGGTTGAACAGTGAACACACACAAACCAAATGGGTCCATATATAGATGAGTAACATCTGCAAGTCTACAACCACCCCTTGAATTATTAGAATTTGGATCCACCTTTCGAGAGAATCTTAGGTACACCGGATGTAATGAATCCGGCCACTGAAATTATGTCACATGGGATGGAAATTTATTCTCATCGGTTATCCATATCATGTGACATGACATTTAACCACTCAAACTCTTCCTTACTTTTCATTATGTTATGAAATATAAACGCTACAATAAATAACAACGAACGGTTAGAATTTAAATTGCTTTTTATTATCACTTTATCCCTAATCAATTGCATGTTTTAAAATATGAATCGAGGTCTGAATTATTACCCAAATTTCAGGTGGTAGTAGGCCCTCTTTTCAATTTTACAGGTGACAACTATCTTCCCTTCAAATAAAGGCACGAGACATAAAATCTTTATAATGCAAGAAACCAATTAACAACGTGAATGAATTGCCTAGTATAGAGAAGAAAATAAATTTTCTAGACACATATTTCGCATTTGATTAACACAAAAATGTTTAAATTTTTGAACAGTATTAGTATCACGATATTAAGACAAGGTCGACGGGTAATACGAGAAAATTAACTGTTTTCAAACCCTACAACTTTGGTCTTTGGTAACCAAGAAGCCGTGCATGACGAGGGAAAGTTGAGTGTTGATATGAAGCTAGCTATAGTTCTATAACTATTTATTCCATCCAAAATTTGACCATTTCAATTTTGTGACACGATTAATCAATTTTTATTTACAACCTAGACCAGAATGAATGGTAAACATACATCTCACAATAACACAGATAGATTTGGATTCTCTACTGATCTTATCTTTTTAAAGCATGTGATTGGTTGTTGATAAAGTGGTTGTTGAAACCAATCACATCTTAACTATGCATTCATTGCAATGCTTATGTGTTATGAGATTATGTAAGGTCAGGAAAAAGATAAGATCAGTATATGGATAGACTATTTGTTTTACTATAAGATTAAAGAAAAATCATAGGTACAAGAAATGTTTTTATTTTATTTTTATTTAATTTAATTAATTAATTAATTTTATTTTAAAGAAGAAATGACAGCAAATGAATCAAAAAGCACTGTTTTCATTTTTATTTTTCTTTTCGCAAATGAAAAACGCTTACGAGACGCCTCCTAAAAACATGGAAAACAAATTATACATGCTTTCTTTGTTTTTATTTTTGGTTTTCAAAAGAATACGAACTTTTTAAAAAAGAAAAATACTGTGACCGACTACTTCTCCTGTAAGAGGTTTTTTTTTTTTTTTTTTTTTTTTTCCTTTTTAAATGAACTTCTTCTGTAAGGGGTTGACTTGCCCTGAAACATTATTTTTTTTTCTTTTATCACCATAAAATTTTATTGATTTTCTTAGAGATTTAATTTTAATCAAGACAATTTTTAGGAAAATTCTGAAATTTGGTTTTTGTATCCCCCAATCAATTTATTTATCCTTTTGTTTTGTGAATCAGTTTATTCAAATATTTTTGATAAATTTGTAACAAGGTTTTTTGATCATTAAAAAAAAAAAACATATTTATAAGATTTTAGAATTTGATGGCATGTTTTTGTAAATATCTATACATTTAAACGAGGAAAAGTAATTTCCTTGGTCAATCTACGTGTGGGTGAGAGATATGAGTTATGTTTCAACTTTACAATTCAAAAGTCTTCTTTGGACAAGTTTTCTTGCAACAAGTTTCAAAAACTCTGATTTGAAAACAAAATCACTCTCATTCATCAAATTAATATCGTTTTCGAAAAATAAATAAATCAGAATGATTCTACCGAATGTATGATTGTTGGTTGAACACACACAAACCAAATGGGTCCATTTATAGATGAGAAACATCTACAAGTCTGCAACCACCACATGTATTATTAGAATTTGGATCTTCTCCTCAAGAGAATCTTCGATGCACCGGATGCAATGAATCCGACCGTTGAAATTATGCCACATGGAATGGAAATTTAATCTCATTGGTTATCCATATCATGTGACATGACATTTAGCGACCTTTTTTTTTTTTTGTTGACAATATCTATTAATTCGGGACCAGGTATTTTTTTGAAAGCTTTCGTCATTGGTAGGATTCAAGCCGTTGACCTGGGAATCATTTACCCAAACCTCAAGCTCGTCTATCTACCGGCGAGCTGCCCCCTGTTGGTCAGCTGAGCTACACTGACATTTAGCCACCTAAACTCTCCTTACCTTTCATTATGTTATGACTTATGACATATAAACACTATAATGAATTACAATGAGAGATTAAAATTTGAATTGTTTTTTACTATCACTTTATCAATAATCAATAGCATGTTTTATAAATGCAAGGAAAAAACTAAATTGAAGAGAGGATTGATGTCCGAATTATTACCAAGATTTCAAGTGACAACTCTCTTCCCTTCAAATTACTTCTCGTATTACCAAGGTCGACAAGTAATACGAGAAAACTATTATCAAACCCTACAACTTTGGTCCTTGGTAACCAAGAAGCTGTGCATGACGAGCGAAAGTTGAGTGTTGATATGAAGCTAGCTATAGTTCTATAACTATTTCTTCCATCCAAAATTTAATCATTTACAGCCCAAACCGGAATGAATGGTAAACATACATCTCACGACAACACAGATAGACTATTTGCCTTGCTATAAGATTAAAAAAAATTCATAGGTACATGATTTTTGTTTTTTTGTTTTTTACATAACAAGTCAACCGATCATATTAAACTTCATAAACAATAAACATAAGAATCAACTGAATTTGATGGCAAGTTTTTGTAAACATGTAAACGAAGAGAAGTAATTTCATTGGTCAATCTATGTCGATAGATATGAGTTACTTCGGTTGAAAAAAGAAGAAGAAAAAGAAAAAGAAAACACTCAAGGAGGAAATTATTCAACTTTACAATTTCAGGTCTTCCCAAAACAATAATGCTTTGGACAGAGGTTTTCTTGCAGCAAGTTTTAAAACATCTGATTTGAAAACAAAATCTCTCATACATCAAATTAAAATCGTTTTCAAAAAAAATAAATAAATCAGAATGATTCCTTCCTTATAATCTCCTACATACCAAATCATTTCCAATTATCAATTTCAATTTTAACCATTATGCTATAACTTATTCTCACATAAAATAGAATCAAATAATATAGATAGTTTTTTTTTTTTTTTTTTTTTTTTTTTTTTTTTTCTCTTTTTCCTTAAAGCAAAATATGCTAACATATAAAAACATCAATTTTCACAAAAACTTTTATAGAAAAACTTATTTACTCTTTTTTGGGCCTGATCTCGATCCCTTGAACAAGAAAGTTTTGCTTCATGTTAGTATAAATAGTCATTAATAATTCACCATCTTTATCACCCTCATAGAAAAATTCACCTAATTCACTTTCCAACCACCCATCTACTCTCTTTTTTGGGAAAAAGCCATCATCGTCTCCGTCTTGATGCACACGATGAATATAAACAGTTCGGTTTTGGCCATTATTACATCCAACAAGTCCAACAGAGACTTCTACCTCGTCATAATCTACGTCACATATAAGGTCTCCGGCGAACACAATATAGGCTACATAAGTTGTGATCGGGGACAAAAGTGAAGTACAAATCTTGCCACCAATTTCAAAATAGTACACTTCAGCACATATGACCACCTCGGGGAACCTTTATTTAATGTGTAGGCAATCAAATTTTTTTTTTTTTTTTTTTAAATACAACAACAATAAGAGCAACAAGAAATTAGGGAGGAAAACATACCTGCCATCGGGTATGTGAAAACGATGCTGGGCATCGGGTGTAGAAAACCATCTCCAAGCATAAATACAATCACTATTCTCAATATTGAGTTCCCTAGCCGATATCATGTAACATTTCTTTTCACTTGGGAGATCAAACCAAAAGCTCTATTCAATAATAAGACAATTAAACAATTAGAAATTCATCAAAATACGAAAACAAACAACACTCAATCAATTTAAAAATACGAAATATGAAATTCCTATTACACCATGAACCACATATCAATCACATAACATTACATACCATACAAACACAAAACCCTAATTTTATTTCCAAAACTTTGAAATTACCAATTTGCCCTTGTGAATGGGATTGAGACAGGAGCGGAGGTAGAGCTCCTTCTTAAACAAACCAGAGACAGGAGCGGAGGTAGAGCTCCTTCTTAAACAAACCAGAGATGGATCCAAGGTCCGAGATCGCAGACAAGTATTCAGGGTGTAGGAAGCGGTCCCAAACAATGTCAGAATTGGCGACAGATCTGAAGGCAGTTGACACACAAGCCAAGCGACATGCGTTGCGAGGGCTGGTGAAGGAGATCACAGCCGCTATACAATCCTCCGGTAACGCTAGCATCCCGCTCATCACCACCAATGCAGAAACTTGTGAGGTACTGGATTCGAGATTTTTCGGCTTCTTCTTTTATATAAGCGATACAGAGGTGCTCAGTTATTGGAGAAAATCTTAAATAACAGAGCAAATCTTTATTACGGGAGAAAATCTCTCCGTGTTTAAGAAAATCTCTGTAATTGAAGAAAAACTATACTCCATGCTTAAAAAAATCTCGGATTTTATCCCGATTATTTATGGAAATTAACACAGATTTTTTTTTTTTTTCTTTTCTTTTCGGTTTTTTTAGAATGTATTAAATATGTATTAAATACACTAGGGTTATATATTTATATCAAAAAGTAAATGTTTTTCAATTTTAATTATGCTTATAAATTGTAATAATTAAATATTTTGTAAAACAAATTAAAATATCAATTGTAATATCAAATTTTTTTTTAAGGAAAATTATTTCAATCTTTTCTGATGATGTATTGCTCATCGAGTTTATTAAACTTCCTTTTATATGCTTACAAGAGCAGCTAATAACGTAACTGTACTTTGAGCCTACCTGGGAAAATTATGGAGTTGTTAAAAGATCTTATTTATATGTATGTTGTTTAGGACTTAATTACATATTTGTTTTTAGTTTTACATAAATTTTAACTTTGTTGGAGTATAAGGTTGTTTTGATGTCTTTATTTTAATGTCATGCAAGAATTTAACACATTCCAACTTTTTACTTTTTTTTTCTTTTCTTTTTTTTAACCATATGACCAAGAGTGGATGTACTTTAAAATAAATTATAAATTATTTTTAATTTTCGTGTACCCTTAGATTGAAACCTAATGGTCAATAACTAATCCAGCAACTATACTGAAACTGTATAATAACTGAACCTATAGAAGTTAGAAGTATTGCTAAAAACAATATTTTTGATGCTTTAAAATTAATATTGTTCCCCTTCCAATATCACACTTCAAAAATGTTTTCCCTATAAAAGAGATTTAATTTTAATGAACCGAAAGCCGGACCCAATTTATTTACCTTTTTTGTGAATCAGTTCATTCAAACATTCTGGGTAAATTTATGGCGTGTACAATTTTTATTTTCAAAACTATTAAGAACATTAAGAACATTATTATACTGGGCAAAAAAAAAAAAAAAAAAAAGAGTAGAATGATATTATTATATTGTAATAATAAAATGTAATAGAGTCAAAAACTATTAAGAACATTACAATGTATCTTTGAACAATGAAGACTTCCTTCCTTGTAATCTCCTCCATACCAAATCCTTTCCAATTGTCAATTTCAATTTAAGCATTGTATTATAACTTATGCTCTCACATTTTATGGTTTCACTCTATAAAAATAAAACAAAGATGAGAAATCGTGAGTGATGGGTCTGGGTTGGTCCAAAATACTTGGTGGGTCTGATTCTGGGCTAAAAGGACCTGAACCCAACCCATTGCATTGCCTTTATTTAATAGAGTTTTATTTTTAATAAAGGAAAATTTTTTACCACGTCACTAGTTGCCAGGTCTACCATGTCCACGTCAACTATGTCCACTTCGACCATCCGACGTTTATGATTTATCAACCTTTTTTTTTTTCTCTCTTTGGGCTGTGCTTATTAACACCCCTCTATCGAATTAATAATGCCCCACATTTTAAATTTATTTAATATTCTACTTATATCCTTCATTAAAATTATTAAATTAGACATACATTTTAGAGATGGTAAAATAACCCGTGGGAACCCGCATTTATAGGGTGGAGATGGGTTTCAATTTGATGGTGATGGGACGAGGATGAGGATAGATAATAAAATTCGCAATGGGTATGGGGCAGGGATGAGTTTTATAATCCTCACCCCGCCCCATTTAATTCGATGTTTATGTTTTAAAATTATTGAATTTATTTATTTAGTTTTGAGATTTATATTTATGAGGTGATTTTCAATAGTTTTTTAGAATTACTTTATATTATTCATTGGGATATATGTTTATTATTTTAATAATATTAAAATATATTTTTTGACAACATTTATTTTTTAAAAAAATTAGATAAATGGGTTAAATAGGGTAAATTGGGTGGAGATGGGGAAAGCATACCCCACCCCGCCCTACCCCGCTCCATCTATTGAGGGATTTTATAAGGGGATGGGTTTTTAAAAAATAAATTAGGCGGGGTGTGGGGAGGGCCACCCCGCCCCGAACCCAACCCATTGTCATCCCTAATGCATTTCAATACAACTCTTTTATAAATTGAATTCCGATAAAACCCCATCTTTATAAATAACATGTTTATTTAATTTTTTTCGTTATGGTTTTAAACACTAATTTTATTTGATTGTTTTCTTAAGTACAAGTCTCATTATTTTTTGAAGTATTACATAAATTTAGGTTTTTATTTATTTATTTATTTATTTTTTTTATTTTTTTTAGGGGGGGAACACTAACTCACAACCAAAAGGTGTAAAAGGTTTATCAACAGACCAATCTTGTATGGACACCTACAACTCTTACTATGGCAAAGAAGAAACTGAAAACAACATCATGAATCTCAAACCAATTTGAAGTTAGTTTTTTATAATATTAATTTTTTCTTTTCATTGTGATTATTACTTTTGTCGATGTAGCATAGTTGTTGTTTTTTTTTTTTTTTGATATTTTAACTCTTTTTGGGTTACACATCACTCGGAAGAATTTCACATATAACATTATAACATATATAAAAGCAGAAAGCAGAAATTATACGTTTGAGTAAAACAAAAGGCAAACCAATAAATAGACCAAAATTCTTCAAAAAAAAAAAAAATAAATAAATAAATAAATAGACCAAAAATTGATGATAACACAAAGCAACTAAAATATATTTTTAACGGGTATGCATAGAAAGTAAATTATACTTCATACTTGGATTCGAGGCCTTGAAGCATCTGATCAAGATTCAAGAGTGGATGTACTTTAAAACAAATTATAAATCATCTGATTACTAATAATAGAAGTATTGCTAAAATTATATATTTTTTATGCTTTAAAATTAATATTGTTCCCATTCAAATATCACACTTCAAATATGTTTCCCCAATAAAAAGAGATTTAATGTTAATGAACTGAAACTCGGATCCAATTCGGCATGTCGATGTTGCCGGAGTTGCTGCCAATGTCAGAAAGCTCCACAATCTGCATCCCATCGTGGCCTCATGGGTTTTCTTTTACAATTAAATGTTTTTTTTTTTTTTAAGAATTTTAAATTTTAAGAAAAAGAATTAATACCTTCAGAAGGCTGATCAGCCTGATCGCCACCCATGACGACGTCACACTCCATCTGAAAAGGCTCCACCACCTGCAATCACACATGTTTCTTAAAATTTCTAAGAAAATTGTAATTTTTTTTTCAAAAAATTAAAAAGAAAAAATATCTGATCATTGTTGGTAACTTATTTGTGAAAACCAACCAGCCATCCGATTATCAAAAGATTGAAATTTTCAATCTCCACATCACTAGTCTTCGGTCTCCAGGTCGTCCATGCCAAGTCAACTATGTCCACATCAAAAGGCTGATCACTGATGTCAGTGTCAACCATCTCCACCTCCACCTCCACGTACATCACGACATCAGCATCTTGCATGACCGTGTCACACGCTCATGTAAGACGCTGATGTCGTGATGTGGCGAGATTGAAATTCCAATCTTTTTTTTCTTTCTTTAACTACTGTTATTCAATCTTCTGATAACTAGAACCGTCAAGCATTTTGGACCGACCCAGACCCATCACTCACGATTTCCCTTCTTTATTTTATGAAATGAAACCCTAATATGGGAGACCATTGAAGTATTCTTAGCTTTCAAACGCCACTGGTAGATATACTTTACGTTTTTGGGAAGAAAGTTGAAATTGAAAATCACACTGTTCAGTGAGAGAGAAAGTTTTAAATGTGGATATTATATGATCTGATAAAAGTGAAAAAAAAAATTCTTTAAAAATGCACAAGTTCGATTTTTTATTTATTTTATTTTTTTTAAAGAAAAAGAAGTGTGATTAATCATAATAGTTTGGACATATGAATATTACATAGAAGAGATATATGTAAGCCAACATAAAAAGAAATTAGAAATAAAAAAAACCGTGTATGTAAACCAAACTGGTTTGAACAACTTGATTGTATAAAATATAAAGGTAGAACTGTAATAACACAAGTATTTTTTAAAAAGGCAGACTGGGCTGATGATTGATGAAAGATAATAGAGAGAATAAATAAGCAAAGAAGATTGAAAAAGGTGGCCATTTTTTATAAAGAAAGAGAGAAGGGAGTGGGGAAGAGACGAGATGGGAGGAAGAGAGTGAAATAATGGATAGTGTTTGATAAAAGCACCAAGTGCTTGATAAAAGTACACAAAGAGAATACAGAGTAGAAGCTCCATTAATGGAGAGTAGCTCAGAGTCAGAGATTATAAACTTTATTGAATTAGTTTTTTGTTTTATAAGAGACTGATTCTTATAGCAGAAATTCTAACACACTAAAAGTGTGGAAAATTACTGGCCAATCAGAGTCAACGAATTATGTCCACGTCAGCAGATTAGTTACAAATGGTAATTAACTTCTAACAACCTAACACGAGGTGAGAAGAGATATCCGGATATATATATATATATATATACAGATTTTCTATTATCAGCTATTCTTGACAATAAATATATAGGATGAAGGATGTGAATTACTAGATTTACATACTTTGACTCAAAGTGTATGCACTTGTCAAAACTTCTCTATAATCTGTGGTCCACATTCTTCGTCATGATATATTAATTGTTAGGACGAACTGATAATAAAAAAATTGTATATATATATATATATATATATATAGAAATTCTATTATCAGTTCGAACTGACAAAAGTTATATCAGTTCCTTGCATGTGGGCCACTGGATTTAAATACTTTGATTTGGCTGTATGCACTTGTTAGTCAAAGTATTTAAATCCAGTGGCCCACATACAAGGAACTAATATAACTTTTGTCAGTTCGAACTGATAATAGAAAGACTGTATATATATATATTTAACTTTTTAATTTTGTTTTTGTTTTGAATATATTAAAATTACAAGTGTGCCCTTACTATCCTAAAACCCTAAAAGTTTCGAATTCGATGCTTCTACGAATAATATTTATAGTGACACGACATGATATTTATGGGTTTGAGTTAGGTCTTATTGTGTTCGGACCACTAACGGGTCAACATGTTAAAACCGTTAAGTAAACGGGTCGTGTTCGGATTGAACAAAAAATCAACGGGTCGTGATTGAGTTTTTACAAACGTGACACGATTGCCCATATTACCACCCCTGATTGTGGGGTTGAGCCAAAGAATATATTATATTGTGAAAATTACACAAACGTCCCTGTATTTTACTCAACATTGCATGCAACGTCAAAACTTATAAGGACATAATGGTCATATGACAGGAGGGTATCATTGGTAAATAAACAGTTTAGGTGATTCTTATTTCTTATATAAGAACGATATTTTTTCCTTTGTAGGTTGATTTGTTAGTATATCTTTCATTTTATTTTTTTTAACAGCATTAAAATGAATAATTATTATTATATAAAATTTTACCACTTAAAAAAGTTAAAATTTTTGAGAAAAATATAAAATCTAATGCATTATTATTTATTACCAATGCGTTTTTTATGTTTTAATTCTCGTAAACTTCAATTTTTATTGTTTTGAACCAGTCAAAAGTGGAGTGTGAAGCATGTGAACTTTTTTTTTTTTTTTTTTTACATTAATTACCTCTGAAAGGACAACAGTACTACACAGACATGAGGAAGGTGTGTTGCAGAAAACAAGAAGGGTGTGTTGAGACTTGTGGAGTTTGTTGAGTTCACTGGTATTACAAGTTTCTTGAGTTTGTTGAAAGTTTGTTGAATATGACAAATGATAAAACAACTGGAAGGTGCATTATTGTACTTTGTTGTAAAAAGTAGGGAGATAAATGTAAAAAGTAAAAGAAAAATATCACGTGATATATTTTGATTGGTGGTTTAGTATTTTGGGTGTTAACTAGTCAACACCCAAACATTATCGTTTTTTTTTTTTTCCATTAATTACCTCACAACAGTACAACAAGAAGGGTGTGTGTTGCAGTCTTGCAGGAAAACAAATAAGGGTGTGTTGACTGTTGAGAAAACAAGAAGGGTGTGTGTGTTGAGAACTGTGGAGTTTTTTGAGTCAGTACCAAGCATTTTTCTTTTCATTTTTCCACCACAACATTATAATATTATATATATATATATATATAGTTTTTCGATTGTCAATTCATCTTGATATAAAATATATCAGGATGAGGACGCGAAGAGCCGCCAAGGAGCTGGAGGGTGTGGCGGTGGTGAGAGTGGAGGAGGACGGCGGAAACCCTCCAGATCCCATCGTCGTCGTCGCTGCACGTCCCTCATCGCCGTCGCCGTCGTCGCTACACCCTCCCGATCGCGTTGCCGCCGTTGCTTCATGTCGCCGTCGTCCTCTGCACCTGTTGAGTTGGGTGGTCTGCTGAGTTGGAGGGCTGAGTTGGATGGCTGAGTTGGATAATTGGATGAGGTGTCAAGTTTTGATTGGTTGGGGTGCAACACTCAGCATGTGGTGAGTGTTGCACCAGGTGCATGTAAGTTTTTCTCTTTTTATTGATATTATTTTGTTACTTATAGTTTTTGAGAATGTAAAATTTAATATTTTAATATATATATATATATATATATATTTGTGTATATATTTGATTTCCATTTACTAGTAAAAGTAGCTTGTTTTAATATTTTTTTTATAAGTTGTTATAGTATCATATTAATTTTAAAATGTATATATTGTGGTAGCCAGAAATGGTCCATAGGCCCAAAGCGTAACAAAGCCCAAACCTTATATCAAAAAGACCCAACCCAGGCCCGTTGGGTTGATCGATCCAACAAGTGTCAGCAGCACGACTTGGTCTTCGAATGACCAAGTCAAGTCTTCAGTTAGGTTTGGTGAGTAACTGGAAGAGAGAATCTCTCCCAGTATCCCCCCAAATCTCGCCCACGATCATAACATGACCAGTGAACGTTGGAGTCACCTCCACTACTATAAATAAGAGGGCTTCTCTACTAAAAAGCTCTCTGAACTCTCCCAAGCAAATAGAGATTAAAATCTTGATCTTAACTCCGATCACCGGAACCTATCTTTCAGTTACCTAACTGCTTTGCTCAGCCCAAGCATATCTAAGGCTAACTTCAAGCCCCAACCTTTCTTGTTTCTCTATATTATATTACTGTTTCAAGTTCTTTTGCAGGTTCAGCTAATCCCAGACGACCAATCGTAGACGACAGCCGACGTCATTTTGATATAAGGTTTGGGCTTTGTTACGCTTTGGGCCTATGGACAATTTCTGGCTACCACAGCTTGTCCCCCACTCTCTAAAGAAGTAACCTATTGATTTAGAGAGTGACTTGCGCTAGATGGATTACTTTGTCGGTCGACCCCTCATTGAGTCGAGTAGACGTTCTTGGGCCACTATTCGACGTATCCGTACGGGGATTGACACTACGAAAGAGGGGGTTGTCGTTCGACGGATGTCGAGTATTTTGTCGTTCGACTTTCATCTCGAGGTACAGCAGATGGTCTTGAGATGCAGCGAATGGTTCGTTTTGGTGGGAACGTTTAGGTTTCCCATGATGACGTCAGGTGCTTTTAAACCCGTGCGCAGTTCTCGATAAAGGTGTTTGAAATTTAAAACTGGTAACTTCACCTGGGTTAATCAAACTGACGGGGAGTTGACACGTCAGTTAGGTTGGGTTAAGTAGTTGAAAAGGCGCTGACGTTTTAACTAGGGTTATAGGGAGAGTAGGTTTTATAAGTAAACCTCTCCTCTCCCAAAAAGAACTTACCTTGTACGTTTCCGGTGGTTTCTTTCTCTGAAAATTCTCTCCTTTTTGCTGCTCTTGTTGCTTTTTCTTTCTCTGCGAAGTGCCGGTGATCCATCTTCGGTAGATTCCTTCATTTTCCTCAAGGTTAGTATACATTCTGTTCATTTGTGTTTTATTTTGTATGTGAATCTTGGATTCTGATATCCCTCGGTGTGTTTTTTTTCTTTTTTGATATTTCTCGATGTTTCTTGATAGCTCGATGTTTCTTGGTAGCTCTTGATATTTTGATTCGCTGCCATGTTGTTTTTGAATGTATATGCTGTTTCTGCTTTGCGTGGGTGTCGTTGTGACTAGGACCGTCATTTAGCTTTGATAGAGTACCTGTTTTGTGAGTAGACTGCCTTTATGGGATTCTAGATTGATGTTCATCTAAGGCTTCGTGATGTAGACTACCAGGGGGTTTCTTTTTGATCTAGAAACCTTAGGTTGTGATAGTAGCGTTTTGGCTTGACTGACCTGCGCCCTTTTTCTTTTTTGCATGTCAGTTATTTTTTGGAGATATGTCGGGCGACGAGCCAATTTCGATTTCGTCTCAATCAGGGTCTGATAGTGACATGGGGACTGGGTCTGAAGGTGTTGATAGTGGGTCGACGAGTGTCGATAGACGAGTCACGGTTCGCGATCCGTCAGAAATCGTCAACATAAATGTCGCGGGTATTTTAGACGGAGGTGGTGTTCGTGCGATAGCAACACCGGTCGAATTTTCCCCGCGTAGGGATGATGCTGAGGCGTCCACTTCTGGTCGGGCGACAGGAGTCTTGGATGTAAATCCAGCTAGTTTAATTGCCCATAAGAATTTGGACGGCTTGCGGACGATGTACGGTATTCCCAAGTCGGTCGAACTACGTGCCCCTCTAGGTCGTGAACGAGCAGATTGGGATATACCTGGGTGGACATGTTTTTACGAATACACATTACGTCTAGGCTTCAGATTTCCAGTCCCTGAGTTGGTGCGTCGACTGCTGAAATATTTTGATCTTGCCCCTGGCCAACTGATGCCAAATAGTTGGAGAATCTTGCTGAGCCTGACGGTTCTGCAAGAGACGCATAATATAAGATTTGGGTTGGGGTGTGTGCTGCATAATTACTTTCTAAAGGAGCATGTAGGCGACCGGGGTCGTTACATATTGACTCCTAGGAATTTCGCTAATAGGCTTATTGTTGACACGACCTCGAACGACCGGTTTTGGAAGGACGCATACTTCTTTGCGAAGGGTCCGCCAATTGACGGCCCATGGGGAGCATCACAATATGTGCTGAGGAGAATTTGGAACCGGAAAGGTTAGTGTCGTACGATATTTCTTTTATGAATATATCTGCTAGTATGATAGTCGTTATAACAGTAGATGAAACTCTATTGCAGAGATTACGCGCGCCGAAAATGATGTGACGAGCGAGAGTGCCACAGACATCACAAAAAAGATACTGAGCATTCCTCATGAACAACGGAGCTGCAAAGTATTGCTTGCGGATGGTAAGCTTAGGAACAGCTGTCTGTGGCGGTGGTCGACTTTGAATAGAACGCGGCGACCGTATCCTTTAGTGAAGGACTTCGCATCCTATGTTTGGATTAGGAGGAGTCTTGATATACTTGGCTGTAAAATGATTATCTTGCCGCCTATTACTGACACTGAACGTCGTTTCGCAGTAACTTCGATGTCGAACGCGAAGACACGCCTGCCCCAAAATGCTGATGCCATGCTGCGTCTGAAGGATGAGATGGCAAAGAAGCGGGCATCAAAGAAGAGTCCGTCGGCCGACAAAGCGAAGGAAGGTGAGGCTGCTGAAGATGTGCATATTTACACCTCTTCCCCTGAGCGTCCTGTAGGACGGAAGAGGCAAAGAAAGGATTCGTCGGTCGACGCTGGGAAGAAGGTTGGGTCCAGCTCGAAGAAGAAGGCTACCGATATCTTCGAGCCTGATTCATCGATGGTGCTGCTTTCTTCCGGCATCTCGTCGTTCGGGGATCCTGCTGGATTCCTATCCAGGTCGAACGAATTCCTCCTCGACGCTGATGAGGAGATTTTGAAAAAGAAGCAGCCTGAAGAAGTTATTGATACGGGCGTACTCTCAGCGTTCCAAGTAGTTTATTTTGACATGTCGTTTCAACTGGTACCGCCTCCTTTTATTTTTACTCATGATATTTGGTGTTTGCAGGCTTTGCAGACGCAGTTGTACCTACGTGACAGGTACAAGTCGACCGACGACAAGTGCCAAAAGCTAAAGAAGGTGAACGAAGCTCTCCGAGCAGAGAAAGCCACAGCTGCTGCTCGCCTGAAAGACCTGGAGCAGAAGGTTTCTGTTCTAGAAACTAAGTTAAAGAGCACGGAAGAGGAGAGAGATCGTTACCTTGAAGAGTCGACGACTGCGAGGGCGATGGTCGCAGAGAAGGAGGGCGTGGTCGCTGGTTTAGAGGATGAGCTCACGTCGATCGCCTCCATAGCGATATGCAAGGCCAGGGCAGAGTTGTTTAAAGAATATCTGTCAGGCCAGCATGTCAACTGGAAGCAAGAAGAGATGCAAGAGGTGATCGACGCTTGCGAAGAAATGCTTAGGCTGGAGGAGCCTTCACCTGAAGAAGAGGCAGACGCAGGGGAGAACGCTGATAAGAGCCTCGAACAGTCGACCAGCCCGAACGACGATGCTGCCGATCCACCACTTGAATGATGCTCTAAAATATTTTTTGTAATTTGTCGATGATTTGGTTATCACTCCTAATTTGCATTTGTAACGAATGTTTACGGTCGACTTCGACCATTAAAAAAAAAATTCTATCTCCATTTAATTTCGCTTTTGTTTCGACTCTTCTATGCAGTGATGGTTTTGGACTTGTATGATATAAGTTTGTATACCCACACCTTTGAATGAGTCGGTCGACTTACAGAAAGTTTGTATGAGAAGCCGGTAAACTTACGCCTATAAACGGGTCGACCGACTTGGGTAATAAAATTGCGTAAGCCTTTAAACTTACATATAAATGAATTGATCGACTTGGGCAATAAAATGTATAAGCCTGTAAACTTACATATAAATGATTTGATTGACTTGTGATATAAGCCTGTAAATTTACGCCCATATATGAGTCGATCGAAAAAGTTGCAGTATGATTTCATTGTCGATGACTGTAATTTAGATTCGATTTCTCGTGTTCATGGTCGACAAGACCTCGTTACAGTATCGCGTGCATGCGTTATTTTTTGGGTCGACAAGACCTTGTTACAGAATATCGCGTACATGCGTTTTTTCGGTAGACAAGACCTCGTTACAGTATCGCGTGCATGCGTTTTTTTCGGTCGACAAGACCTTGTTACAGATAACATCGCGTACATGCGTAATTTTTTCGTTTTTGGTTTTCATTCGACATCTGTCCCCAATACTATGCATGTTTGGGCACGCCTTGTTGTCAGTCGACACGTTTTCAGTCGACATGTGTAAAATCGTGATTTGTCTTGTCCCCAGTGCTACTCCCCCAACTCTTAACATGTGTTTGGCATAGCAATTTGTTGAGAGTTTTACGCCGGGTCGAAGGTTGCGAGCGTCGTACCTGAACTAAGACAGTGGTTGCTTGTTGATGTCGACAGTCAAATTATATAATTTTGTGAGCTCAGTATTGCACTTAGTTGCACTAAGTAGTCATCATTGCTCCTCGTGGGTCGATTTCATTAATAGGGAATTGTCGATAAAAATAATATTTCAGAAATTGAAACAACTAGTTTAGAAATGGTACTGTTTTAGATGTAGCGCATTCCAGCTGTTGTGTCGCTCTCGACCGTCGAGGCCTCGTATTTTGTATGCTCCTCGTCCGACGACATCTGTTATTTGATAAGGTCCTTCCCATGTAGGCCCTAACTTGCCAGCGCCTTCCTCCCTTGTATTTTGGAACACTCGTCGTAGTACCCAGTCGTGGAGTTTGAAGACTCGGACATTAACCTTCTTATTGTAGTGTCGAGCGACTTGTTGTTGGTACGATTGAGTTCGAAGGGCTGCACGATCTCGTCGTTCGTCGAGGTGGTCAAGTTCGAAACTGAGCTCCAAGTTGTTCTGTTCTTCATTAGGATTCTCGCTGCGGGCGGTCGACAACCTGGTTTCTATTGGGATGACTGCTTCTGACCCGTAGACGAGTGAAAAGGGGGTTTCTCCTGTCGACCGTCGTGGGGTAGTTCTGTATGACCATAAAATCTCTGGAAGTTTCTCTGCCCACTGGCTCTTTTCGGCTTCCAGTCGCCTCTTCAGTGTGTTGATGATTGTTTTGTTGGTCGACTCCGCTTGTCCATTCGCTTGGGGATATCGTGGAGTTGAGAAGCTTAACTTGATGGCGTATTTGTCGCAGAAATTCTTGAAGTCGAACGAAATGAACTGGGATCCATTGTCGGTTACTATCTCCTTTGGGACCCCAAACCTGCATATGATATTTCTCCATATAAAATTGCGTACCTCAGTGTCGCGTACTTGTTGATACGCCCCGATTTCAACCCATTTGGTGAAGTAGTCTGTCAGGACTAACATGTAGACGACACCGCCTGGCGCAGCTGGTAACTTACCTACAATATCCATCCCCCATTTCATAAAAGGCCAAGGGGCCGAAATTGAATTCAACATACCTGGGGGGAGATGTGATATTGGTGCTAAGCGTTGGCATTTGTCGCATGACTTGACGTGATTTTGAGAGTCAACTCGCATAGTCGGCCAGTAGTATCCTGCTGTGATGGCTCTGTTCGACAAGCTACGGGCGCCGGAATGATTTCCACATTCTTCTTGGTGCAAACTTTTCAGGACGTCGTACGCTTCTCGAGGGGTCACACACCTCAAATATGGGCCTGTGAATGATTTCTTGTAAAGTTTACCATATAGTATGCAGAACTTGGCTGACTTTGCCTTGATTCTCCTTGCTTCTACCCTGTCGTCTGGCAGAATGTCTGCTTGGAGGTAATTGAAGATCGGCTCTATCCAACTTCTTCTGTTGTCGACCGGTGCCACTGTTTCTGATTCTTGAATTGATGGAGACATGAGATGGATTATTGGAACTGATTTTGAATTGTTTGTCGTCGTCGAACCCAGGTTCGCTAGTGCGTCTGCTCATGTGTTCTCGGACCTGGGTATTTGCTCGATTGAAAACTCGTCGAAAGTCGACTGCAGCTGTCTGACTTTGTTTAGATAGGACGACATTCTTTGGTCTCTAGCCTCATATGTGCCGTTTATTTGTCGAACGACTAATTGAGAGTCGCTTCGTACTTTAATGATTTTCACATTCAGGTTTTTCGCGAGGTCGAGCCCGGCGATTAAGGCTTCGTATTCGGCTTCGTTGTTCGTTGCATGGAATCCACAGTGGATCGACTGCTCCAGTATGTCCCCTTGTGGGGATTCAAGTACCAATCCTAATCCGCTTCCTTTGATGCTACTTGATCCGTCGACCGACAAGATCCATTTACCGGGTGCAGCCGTTTCTGTGAGTGCAACTAGTTCTTGTTCGACCTGCACACTTTCACCGGGGGTAAAATCCGTAATAAAATCGGCTAATACCTGTGATTTCATCGTTGATCGCGGGTGGAAACTGATGTCGTACTCGCTGAGTTCTACTGCCTACTTCGTCAGTCGACCTGAAAGTTCAGGTTTATGAAGTATATTTTTAAGTGGATAAGCGGTTAGTACCTTAATCGAATGGCATTGGAAGTATGGTCTGAGTTTGCGGGCTGCCATCACAAGAGCAAGAGCTAGCTTCTCCAGTCGACTATACCTGGTTTCGGCGTCGAGCAAAGTCTTGCTTACATAGTAGACTGGATGCTGGTTACTTTCCTCTTCTCTGACTAAAACTGCACTTACGGCTGTATTCGACACGGCCAGGTATATGAACAGCACTTCGTTGTCCTTTGGTTTCGATAGTAATGGGGGCGATTTCAAGTAGGTCTTCAAATCTTGCAACGCTTTCTCACAGTCATCATTCCATTCGAATGCTTTGTTCTTCCTGAGGATGTTGAAGAATGGGAGGCATTTTTCGGACGACTTCGATATGAATCGGTTCAGCGCTGCGACTCGACCGGTTAGTTTCTGAACGTCCTTCATGCATTTAGGCGACTCGATATTTTCGATCGACCAAATCTGATCTGGATTAGCTTCGACGCCTCTTTGAGTGACTAGGTAGCCTAGGAATTTTCCTGAAGACACACCAAAAGAACACTTAGTAGGGTTCAGTTTCATACCATATTGGTCGAGTACGTCGAACGACTGCCGAAGATGGTCGATATGTTGCTGGGCGACTAATGATTTGACCAGCATGTCGTCGATGTAGACTTCCATCGTTGATCCAAGCATGTTGGCGAACATTTTGTTGACTAGCCTTTGATACGTTGCACCTGCATTTTTCAAACCAAAGGGCATTACTTTGTAACAAAAAATACCTCTTTCGGTGACGAAGGCTGTTTTTTCCTGGTCGTCTGGATGCATTAGAATCTGGTTGTAGCCGGAGTAAGCGTCCATGAAGCTCAATAATTCATGCCCTGCAATTGCGTCGACCAGCATGTCGATGTGTGGAAGCGGAAATGAATCCTTGGGGCATGCCTTGTTGAGATCCGTGAAGTCGATGCAGACTCGCCACTTCCCGTTCTTCTTTTTTACCATGACGACGTTGGCCAGCCAGTCTGGATATTTTACTTCTCTCACTGAACCGATGTCGAACAACTTTTGTATTTCTTCGTTGATCACTTTGTTCCTTTCAGGAGCGAACTTTCTTCTCTTTTGTTTAACTGGCTGATGGTCCGGGTCGACTTGTAGTCGGTGAACCATTACTTCTGGGTCGATTCCGATCATGTCTTCGTGCGACCAGGCAAAGCTGTTGCGGCGCTCCCTCAGGAACTGGACTAACTGCTTTCGGATGTCGACTGGTAATCTCGACCCGATGAATACTTTACGATCTGGTTGGTCTGGGTCGATTGATACCTCGTCGAGTTCCTCCATTTTTTGCTTGGTTGGAGTCGACTCGACCGTGGCTTCCTGTAATTGCTATAATTCCTGTTTCTTCTTTTTTAAAGCGTTTTGGTAGCACTCTCTTGCGGCTCGTTGTTCTCCTTTAATTTCCTTAACTCCCCACTTGGTTGGAAACTTGATCAGTTGATGGTAAGTCGACGGGATTGCTTTTAACTCGTGTATCCAGGGTCTGCCGAGTATTGCGTTGTAAGGGGATTGGCAATCGAGCACTAGGAAGTTGATGTACAGGTTGACTCCTTCGGCGTAGACTGGTAGCACAATTTCGCCTAGCGTACTCTTTTGCTCTCCACTGAACCCGGTCAACATAGTCGTTCGACGACTGAGTTTCGATTCGTCGACCTGCATTTCCCTCAGAGCACTGTTAAACAATATGTTGCATGAACTGCCATTATCAATTAAAATGCGTTTAGTTAAACAATTAGCGATATGCAAAGAAATAACTAAAGCATCATGGTGGGGAGAAAACAAATCTGATTTGTCTGTCGACCGAAAGGTGACGGTTTCGTCGACTTTGGATGGGTGCTCTCGATTTGGCTGAATCTCTGCATTTGACACCTGTCGTGTGTGTCTCTTGGCTGCCGAGTAGCTTACACCACTGACCTCAGATCCGCCGGAAATGCAATTAATCACCCTGTCTTGCCTAGGAGGATCTGGTGGGCTGTCGACCGCACCGGTCTGCCTTTGGTCGTCGCGTCTGGCGTAAGTTTGCTTTCCCTTGTCGGTCAGGAACTCCCGTAGATGTCCCTGTTTAAGGAGCTCGGCCACTTCGAATTTTAAGGCGATGCAATCTTCCGTGCGATGGCCGTGATCACCATGGAACTCGCATCGAAGTTTTGGATCCCTATGCTCGGGAAGGGCGTTCATTTTCGTGGCCATTTGATTGTCTTGCCCATTTCTCTCATAACTGCAACGAGGTCGACCGGTTCGATGCTGAGGAGGTATTCTGGTGCTTCCACCTTCGGTCGACTCGACCTTGGAATACCGCGCCCGTAAGTGCTCCTCTCACCAGAGCCTTCGTGCCGCGACTGGATGTTTCTTCTGTCGCTCGTCGGGTATGGTTCCGACCGTTTGTCTTTCGACTTTCTATCGATTCTCTCGTTTCGACGACCTCCATAGTAACTGCTGTTGGCTCTTCCAACGAAGTTTGCCTCATCTTCCTCCCACTTGATCTGGGCCCATGCTTTGGCCAATACGTCTTCCATTGTCCTGCAAGGGTATTTGGTAAGTTCCTTGTATAAATCAGAATCGAACCTGAGACCTTTTCTGAAGGCGTAGATGGCAGTCGCCTGGTTGCAGTGAGGGATTTGCACTTTTTCTCTGTTGAAACGTCCGACGTAGGCTCGCAAATTCTCGCCGGTTCTCTGCGTTATGGTGTAGAGGTCGTCCGACAGCTTTTCCAACTTACGACTGCTTGCAAATTGCTCCACGAATGTGTCCGTCAGCTGCGCAAAAGAATCAATAGAGTTGTTAGGTAAATTTGTGTACCACTGAAAGGCAGGTCCACTAAGGCTGGACCCGAAGGCCTTGCACATGCATGCTTCTCTAAGGTCGCGTGGGATTGCGGCCGTGAACATCCTTTGCTTGTATTGTGCTATATGGTCGTCCGGATCGGTCGTTCCTTCGTATTGCTTCATATTTGGGAAGTTGAACTTCTTAAGCATTTCCACGAGAGCAATTGCATCGACGAAGGGTGAGTCAGCGAAGCTATTTGCGGTGCTTTTCTTGATAGGAGCAGGGACTCCTGGGATTCTTTGGATGAGAGCCTCCATTTCTGCAAACCTGCGAGAAAAGTCTAGATTAGCAGATAAATTTAAGTCTGGCCCCGGTTTTACCACCCCGGGTGTCGACTGGAGAGACATAACCGCCTTAGGGACGTTGTCTGGTTGTTGATCTATCGGCTGTTCGTGTTCGTTCACAGCATCGTTTCTGGCGGGTATGTCGTTGAGGTCGATCTCAACCCTTGCCGTCTGAGGTGTTGGTCGAGTCTGATGGTCGACCGGATTTGCTTCTGGTGCGATGGGGTTCCCTGGAACTCTCCGAATATGTCGGTCGACGTTGTTATCGTCGTTTGACGTCGGGACTGGATGCTCCGAAGTGGCTGAATCTGGAACTACTACTCCGTCGACCAGCATTCTCAATTCTTCGTTTGTCGCCCGGATTGCCGCATTTTCCGCTTCGAGTGCTTGTAGTCTCTCGGTGCTGGCGGCCATTTGGGCGTTCAGCATAGCGATCTACTCTTCGACGGTTGGGTTTGATCCATTTCCGGCCATGTTGAGTTGTAGTTAGGATTGATTGATTTGGACTCAAAGGTAGTTGCAATGGGCCCCACGGTGGGCGCCAAACTGTAGGTGGTCGATCAACTTGGTATGTCGAGTGGGTCGGGTTGAATCAGGCCCAAAGCAACTGATCCGGAAAGTGGATGAATGACGTCGGCTGTCGTCTACGATTGGTCGTCTGGGATTAGCTGAACCTGCAAAAGAACTTGAAACAGTAATATAATATAGAGAAACAAGAAAGGTTGGGGCTTGAAGTTAGCCTTAGGTATGCTTGGGCTGAGCAAAGCAGTTAGGTAACTGAAAGATAGGTTCCGGTGATCGGAGTTAAGATCAAGATTTTAATCTCTATTTGCTTGGGAGAGTTCAGAGAGCTTTTTAGTAGAGAAGCCCTCTTATTTATAGTAGTGGAGGTGACTCCAACGTTCACTGGTCATGTTATGATCGTGGGCGAGATTTGGGGGGATACTGGGAGAGATTCTCTCTTCCAGTTACTCACCAAACCTAACCGAAGACTTGACTTGGTCATTCGAAGACCAAGTCGTGCTGCTGACACTTGTTGGATCGATCAACCCAACGGGCCTGGGTTGGGTCTTTTTGATATAAGGTTTGGGCTTTGTTACGCTTTGGGCCTATGGACCATTTCTGGCTACCACAGTCGCCAGGTCTACCATGTCCACATCGACCATGTCGGATGGTCGAAGTAGACATAGTTGACATGGAGATGGTCAACGTTTATGATTTATCCACCTTTTTTTTCTCTCTTTGAGTGGTGCTTATTAACACCCCTCTATTGAATTAATAATGCCCCACATTTTAAATTTATTTAATATTCTACTTATATCCTTCATCAAAATTACTAAATTAGACATATATTTTAGGGATGGCAAAATAACCTGCGGGGACCCGTATTTATGGGGTGGAGATGGGTTTCAATTTAATGGTGATGGGGCGGGGATGGGGATAGATAATAAAACCCGCAATGGGTATAGGGCGGGGATGAGTTTTATAATCCCCGCCCCTTCTTGCCCCGCCCCTTTTAAAATATAATATTTATTTATTTTATTATTTAGTTCGATGTTTATGTTTTAAAATTATTGAATTTATTTGTTTAGTTTTGAGATTTATATTTATGATGTGATTTTCAATAGTTTTTTGGAATTACTTTATATTATTAATAATATTAAAATATTTTTTTGACAACATTTATTTAAAAAAAAAAAAATTAGATAAATGGTGTAAATTGGGTGGGGATGGGGAAAGCATACCCCGCCCCGCCCTACCCCGCTCCATCTATTGAGGGGTTTTATGAGAGGATGAATTTTCAAAAAATAAATGGGGCGGGGTGTGGGGAAGGCCACCCCGCCCCGAACCCGCCCCGTTGCCATCCCTAATGCATTTCAATACAACTCTTTTATAAATTGAATTCCGATAAAACCACATCATTATAAATAATGTGTTTATTTAGTTTTTTTCGTTAAGGTTTTAAACGCTAATTTTAGTTGATTGTTTTCTTATGTACAAGTCTTATTATTTTGAAGTATTACATAAATTTATGGGTTTTTATTTTTTTATTTTTTAGGGGGAGGACACGAATTCACAACCAATAGGTGTGAGAGGTTTATCAACAGACCAATCTCGTATAGTCACCGACAACTCTTACTATAGCAAAGAAACTGAAAACAACATCATGAATCTCAAAGCAATTTGAAGTTAGTTTTTTATATTATTATTTTTTTCTTTTCATTGTGATTATTGAAAATTACAATTTTTTTCTTTCAAGACAAATAGCCTTTTTGAATCAACACATATTTATCGGTCGACATATAATCATTTACATCATTAACACGGAATTCATTAAGTTAGGACATTTAAATGGTCACAAATTATATGATATATTAACGAGACTCATATAAAAAAGAAAAAAGAAAAATTGACATTATATGGTCACAAATTTGTTTTATAATTGAATTATGGAAGGTGCTTTCCTGATAAAACTCCTTCTCCTATGGAAGTTTAGAAAACTTGTGTCCAAGAGTCAAGACTCTCTCTATATATATAATCTCTCAAAGACTCAAATCAAACGACTATAAACAACTATAAACAGTGTTTTGTGTGGTCTCTTTCTCTCCAATTATATATATAATGTTCAACAAAAGTGAATTTCAGAAGGTGTACAGAAATCATTATTCTTTTTTCAAAGATCTCAAAGAAAAAGATGCAGAATTCTGCAGAGACAAAGCAGAAGAGCTCTTTAAAGAAGAACAATTTATCTTGGCAGTCTCTACAATTGCAGTAGGCATTCTTGAAGAATCGTGACCTGTCTGATAAGCTACTCACATGCATACGAACTCCACATGGCTGTCAAGAAGACCAATGAAAACTATTATGCTATTCTTGGCATCCAAGATCAGCGCGCCCCAATCGACACCATCAAGAAAAACTACACTTTTATGGTCCAAAATGTTCTTCCATTGCAGCCGACGGCGCAACCAAGCTCATCAATGAAGCCTGGGGGAGGCCTACGATCTTGCAAAGGGTTACTGTTCAGTGGTGTACCCGGCCACAGCAGAACTTCAACCTTGCAATCCGTTGGAGGTGGACTTGATTGAGACCAACGAGGACGGATTAGAATCTTTAATTTCTGGTCCTCTGCCCAAGATTTTCTTGTGCTTAATTTCCATCATCATCTCTAAAATTATTAGCAAGAAATATTAATAAAAGCTTCTACGTTTTAGAAGTAGTAACCTTGGTGGGTTTGAAGTCATAGAAATTTTGATGTTTTTAGATTTACTTCTTGGACTAATTAATTAATTGGACCCTCTGAATTTGGTTGGTATAATTTCCTATGTTGGTTCAGAATTTTTTAGTTAGATGGCAACCAAAAGATTTGAAAAATAAAAAAAATTTAGAAAAATAAAAACTCTTACCGATAAAAAGACTAAAGGGTGTCGATATTAACACCCATAAAACTTATTAGTACATCCATATTTTATTAAAAAATTTAATTACAAAAATATTACAATAGAAATTTACCAATAAAGACAAGTTACTTTAATTAAAAATAAATCAAATACTATATACACTCACGTATATCTTCAATTATAATTCTTTATTAAAAAAACAAAAAAACTTACCTTAAAAAAATTTAAAAAAAATAATAATAATAAAAAAAACAACTTTTGATAAAATCCAATTTTATTTCAAGTATCAAACTTTCTCATCATCACATGATTATCATATTATTTTTGTCTTTCTTTTTTATGTATAGTTATGAACTCTATCAATAAACAAAATATATTTTTTTTAACGATAAGATATCAACAAGCTTTTTTTTTTTTTTTTTTTTTTTTTTTTTTTTTTTCAAGATAGTAGATGTCAATAAGATTTTTTTTATTTTTCTTTTATTATATGGCTATATAAATAAGAGAATTCCATATTGAAAATCTCTTGACCCCTTTAATTTATAAGGCTCCTACATTCAAGATATTTCCAAAAATAAATTGGACCATCATTAAAAAAGGATTTGATTCCAAAAATAATATGATTTTTTTATATATATAAATTGGGTGTGATAATAATTTAATAGTGTTTATAAATAATATGTATTAAAATAAATATATTTATTTCAATGATGGTACTATTATCATTATGATGGGTGCTTATAGTAATATTTATTTTTTAAATTTTAGATATGAATGTAATTATAAAAATGAGTGTACTAATAGGTTTTATGGGTATAAATATCTGTAACCAAGACTAAACTGTTGAAAATCGTATAAGTTATATTGTTGATTATGATTTCCTATATAATCTCTGTAGTCCTATTCTATTAAGTACGTAAAAATCTAAATCTGAAATCTTGAAGCAAAAATATCCCAGCTGTATATCTTCCGGTACAATTTCACCCACCAAAGTCGTTTTCAAGAATTCTTTTTGATTCTGTCTTCTATCAAATAGCCCGGAAACATTCTTTCGAACTTGAAAACAGTGTATGTAAACCAATCCTTTAACCATGTTTTGGATAATACACTGGTGCAATATTGATTCCGACAATTCAAATATCCGGTCTAATATTGATTCTGACAATTCAAATATCCGGTCTATTGCTTAATTGTGTTATCTCCATTATTTTGCCAAGAAATTTTCTTTTTTAGAAAAAGAAAGTATAAGCTGAATCAAGATTGGGGCAGCGAGGGTTCTACTTTTTGTTGGAAATTGATAAAAGAGAAAGAAAAAAAAAAATTTTAAAAGGTGAAGAGAATAATTAAAACAGGTGTGATTTTTTTTTTTTTTTTTTTAAGAAAAACAAGTGAAGAGAATAACTAAAACATGCGTGAATTTTTTTTTTTTTTTTTTTTTTTAAAGAAAAACAATTGTGATTAGGGAGCCAATATTGACACCCATAAATATGATAAACACACCCATATTTTAATAAAAAATTTAATTACAAAAATATCTCAATAGGAATTTATCAATAAGGACAAATTAGTTTAATTAAAAATAAACAAAATACTATTTACACCTATATCTTCAACTATACCACTTTATTAAAAAAAATTTAAAAAAAATGGATTCATTGTGGCTTAATTTTGGGTTCGTTTTGACACCATCAACTGTATTAGTTTTCCCATTGAGACCTCTTTGCCTAAAAGGAAACAAATATCACCTGCCAATATTAATCCAGGACATGGTAAACATGAAGAAAGACAGGAAGGTGAACCTTCTTGCTTCTTCATCTCTAAACTTCACATCCATTTCTTTGCTGGGAGGATACTTTGGTAAACTTGATGGCTCATAAGCATAAGGTTCAGTGGTAAAGAACTGCAACCAGTAAACCAATTTAATGATTACAGTCATTCAATTCGAACCAATATCATTCTACACAAGTGTCTTTAGTCATCTGCATCAAGCCAATTTTAATGTACAGAACACTGTGTTGTTCAGCAGAAATTAAATTAAGAGAGAAGTACTCAACGCAAGTACAATCATACAAGTAATCCTCAAAAACAACATTTATTTTCTTGCAGACATGAGAGAGAGTAACTACTACTCACTTCACTATTTAGAGCTGCAATACCAGTGCCTCGTTCATCAGGATCTATTGAAAGAAGAGTTTCAATTAGAGGTAGGGAAGAAGAAGGGAAACATTTATTTAAATAAGGGTACTATTGGCATTAAAATGGGTGTTTATAGTAATGTTTTAATTTTAAATTTTAGACATGAGTGTACTTATAAATATGTATGCACTTATCATATTTATGGGTGTCAATATCCATACCCTTGTGATTAATCATAATAGTTTGGACATATGGATATTACAAAGATATAAACTGAAAGTTCTCAAGGTGTGTTCAATATTAATCTAGGGGGGGGGGGGGGGGGGGGGGGGGGGGGGGGTGGGGGGGGTGAATAGATTTTATACGATTTTACCCAATTTTCGCATGTATGTCAATTTTACGAAAATGCCCCCAAACTAGTCAATCAAGCAATCAAGTGTAAATGTGCGGAAATAATAAATGACATTTGATATTTATGTGGAAACCCTCAACAGGGAAAAATCATGGGTTGGTAAGTGCGCCACACTCGAACCTCGAAATCCACTATATGAAAAGACGGTTACACCCTCAAGTGATTCTCGGACTCTCACCCTAGATAACCTCAGGTTATGGACACTACCACTTGCCACTCTTGGTTCAATCTCTAATGATATCCCCTAATACACTACTCTTAGCGTGAGCACCCTTTAATCTACCCCGCGGGCCTTTTATAGCGGCTCTTAGTCCAATTTGCTCATGTGACCACCTAATCCCGGTGTAACGACCTAATCCCGGTCTATCACACAAGACTTACATTCTCCGAAGAGATCAAACACCCTATGTGAATATGTAATGAATATTCAAAGAGCAAATAAAGCTAGGGAACCTTAGATGCTTATCTAGGATTATATGATGACAATAAAATCAATCCTAGATATCAAAATAGCTATATGACATGGCATACAGCTTTAGCTATGTTAAGGATGACCAATCCTAAATACAATAACTATCACAAATAACCCACAAATATTCAAAAGATTAACTAGTTGATTAAAATACAATCTATCAACCTAGTTATCAATAAATCACATAAGAATGTTTATGGCATAGCTTTTAGGTAATAATGACCTAATCAATTAAACTATCAAAAATAATTTCAATCATATAATGAGATTAATTAGCTAGATATAAAATAGGCATGAAAACCTAGCTAACATAAATAACTCAATCAACACATAATCTCAATCATGTATGTAGAAATTACTCAAAGAACATACAAGTGATAAAAGTGATAAATTGATAAGTAAAAACACTAATTATGTAAGATAATAGTGTTCAACATATCATACCATGTGTGTTGAAGAAGACCCATGCTTTAAAGATGCTTAGAGATGCATGAAGATGATGGGTTTTGGGTTTGGAGAGTTAAAGAAGCAAGCTTGGTGCTTTCTCTCTCAAGAATCTCTCTTTCTCTTTCAAGAATATCTCTTTCTCTTTCTAGAAAGTGAATTCTCTCTCTAGGGTTTCAGTTGGGAGAGTTATGTTGAAGAAGGAGAGATAAGAGGGTATTTATAGATGCCAAATGAAGCTACGACATTTTGAGAATGTTAAAAAGACGTCACTGGGCATTCTGCGGCTAAATCGGTGGCCAAGCCGCAGAAACATGCGACAGAACTTCATCTCCAAATTCGAGCGCACCGAAACATGATCAAACGACATCAAAACCTTTCGTATAATATACCGTTGGAAAGGTATGGAAGTCTACTTTCTACTCCAATTTATGGAATATCATTTCGATGTCTGTAGAAAACGTTATAGTCAATAGAGTGACCAATGGTCAGAAACGGACAACAACATAGTTACCCTGTTTTGGTGGTCACTTTGGAGAATTCAAAACCAATCCAAACGGTCATGAAATATTACGAATAATATACCGTTGGAAAGGTATGTGTGTCTAGTTTGTTCAGAATTTTACAAAACTCAATTTCAATTTTTTATAAAAAGTTATGGTCACATGACCATACAAAGGTCAGTTTTGAAAAACATTTAAAACATTGAAATCCAATATTTTGAAACTAGACACTTTACTCCAAACAACCAAACCAAAACTACCACTTATCCAAGAGAAGAATGAGACCTTCTCAAGTGGTCAACCATCGCGCTAAGACATGCATACCATCGTGCAAGCGCGGACATTTCCGATCACACAAACGGAAACGAATTACACCACACTTAAGACTAATCATGAAGTGCAAGTGTGGGTATTGAATGCATCCTAATGCCTAACATGTCATGGCATTATCATTGAACAAGATGCAATTAAATAAACATGCATGAAAAGATATTCAACAATTATGAATGCACACATATGAAAACACACAACATATAAGTATAAGAAATATGCATGAGTTGTGAGTGTGTACAACTATGATCTCTTCAAAGCATGTAAGCACTAGAATTTACCTTTGGTGCTTCTTCTCTTGAGATCTTGAGAGGGCCATTGAACTTTCACCAATTCCTAAGCTACCCTTACAACAAGCCCCACATGTGGTTTGTCCATGAAAAAACCAATCAATAATTGGGAATCCTTACATAAACGTATACTTAAACATGAATAGATGTTGCCACATGCCCAGTTTCCGATACAAGATTCCTTAATTTTCTTGTACATGCTTCTAACACAGTCTCACATGCTTCTAAATTACGTATGGTACGATTTAAATCCCTGACCATCAACGTAAAAGAGAGGTGTTTAATCATATGTACTGAGAGGTGATATGCATGTAATGTTACATTAATGTACGTAACATTACAATGTTAAAATCCCTAATTGCTATACGTAACTCTCACCGTGTATACCGGACTCCACGATGAGAGTGACTAGGTGATGATTTCACTTATGTATTTATTATCAATTAAATGGAGTTCCAAATTTCCAATTGAAAAAAAAAAAAAAAAAAAAAAAAGATAAATAAGATCTTAAAAGGACGTGACCAAAATTCAAACTATAATTTCATTTCTTGTATAAAAAGAGCTCTTACTTTTGGACAAGTTACAATTATCACATTACAGTTTTATTCAATTATTGCCTATTGATTTTCTCATAATTGATCAATTCCAAATTCCATTCAGTTTTGCCTTTGCAAGAATGGATTGGAAACTCAACAGTACTACTATTGTGTAAAAACTTGAAAAGAAAAAAAAAAAAAAATCATCAAAGCACTAGCACTATCACTAACTAAAATCTACTATACGAGTGTTATTAAGATTTAATCTCCTCCAAACCTGCTTGGAGGGAGATTGAATGCTTGAAATCATCTCCAATATGAATGGTATGTTCACCCATCAGTTCCGAACCTTTCAATTTTAATTTGAAAATGAAAAATTTACCATGTCCACATCAGCCTCGGCGTCCACCGTATCCACTTCTAGGTCCACGTGAGCGTCCACCAACTCAGCATCCACGTCAGCCTCTGCCTCCGCCATATCGGTGTCCACCATCTCCATGTCAATGTCAACCTCCGCCATATCGGTGTCCACGTCAGCCTCACCATAGTGAGAAAAACACCGGCAGAGGCTGTCGTGGACGCTGCTATGGCGGAGGCTGACATTGACATGGAGATGGTGGACACCGATATGGCAGAGGCAAAGGTTGACATGGACGCTGATATGTTTTTCTCACTATGGTGGACACCGAGGCTGAAGTGGACACAGAGGTTGACGTGGACATGGTAAATTTTTTCATTTTCAAATTAAAACTGTAAAGAGGTCGGGTTCGAGTCCCCAGGACCCGAACCGCCAAGACCTTATTTTGTACAGTCACTGACCTTGTTTTATTTTTACAGTTACATGTTTGGGAGGCCGTGGATGGATTTAGGGATTACAAACGACAGCCCTGCCACCTATAGGCTGTAGTTATGCTACAATGATATTTACCTACTGTGTTGATTTTTTTTTTAAGAAAAACAAGTGAGATTTTTTTATAAAGGCTGATTAATAAAAATGAATTTTTTTGATGAATTTTTTATCGTATTGCTTAATTAATTGACCAATATACGAATGGATTAATTAATTTGATTAAAGCATTTAACCAAGGCTTTTTAAACCTAGATCCTAAACATAATCAAACCTGTAAAACATTCAAACTTAAACTTTACATATCAGTTGTCAATGACATCTGTAAAATTATTCACCATAAGAATTAATTCCGCTATCACACTTTTGATATATCAATTATCTTATTTACATGTCAATTTTCTTTCAGAGATCAAGAATCAAAACAATTTGTCAAGTAGCTGCCAGTGTGAGTTTAGGCTCAGGAAGATCACAGCTTAAAAGCTAGATCATTAAGCTTGACAAGGCTAGGCAATAGGTTAAACATCTGCTCGATCAAATTGCTTCAACAAATCCCACATCCAAATAGGTTTCAATCACTAGCTTAAAAGTTCTAGAACCTTAACAGATTTTGACTAACAAAAAAAATACCAAATCACACTAAAATCTAATGAAATCCTGTTATCTACAGCTAGGGCTCGAGAAAATCATTCTAAGATTTTTTTTAGAAACAATCAAACGATTATGATATAACTCAAGTCACATAAAAATTAGTACAAAAGATGAATAATCTAGAATATGAGAAGCACCAAGGATGGAATTCTCAAAATTATCTTATGTACTTATGTAAACAGGAATTTTTTGGTAGATTGAGTAGAGAGGTCTACTCAATTTCTTCGGCTATAAATCCGATGTCCTCGATGATGCATTGGATGACTAACTGCGAGGCTGCAAAGTCACCATCCCACTCATCTGGTGATGTATATATCAGTGTGCTACCATAGTGAGAAAAACACCGGCAGAGGCTGACGTGGACACTGATATGGCGGAGGCTGACATTGACACAGTGATAGTGGACGCTGAGATGGCGGAGGCTGAGGCTGACATGGACGCCGATATGTTTTTCTCACTATGGTTGACGCTCACGTGGACCCAGACGTGGATACGATGGACACCGAATCCGATATAGCGGAGGCAGAGGCTGACGTGGACGCTGATATGTTTTTCTCACTATGGTGGACGCCCATGTGGACCCAAACGTGGATACGGTAGACACCGAGGCTGACGTGGACACGGAGGTTGATGTGGACGTTGTAAATTTTTTTATTTTCAAATTAAAACTGTAAACAGGTTGGGTTCGGGTCCCTAGGATCCGAACCGCCAAGACCCTATTTTGTACAGTCACTGACCTTGTTTTATTTTTACAGTTACAGGTTTGGCAGACCGTGGATGGATTTAGGGATTACAAACGACAGCGCTGCCACCTGTAGGCTATAGTTACGCTACAATGATATTTAACTACTGTGTTGATTTTTTTTTTTTTTTTTAAGAAAAACAAGTGAGAATTTTTTAAAAAGGCTGATGAATAAAAATGAATTTTTTTTGATGAATTTTTTACTGTATTGCTTAATTAATTGACCACTATACGAATGGATTAATTAATTTGATTAAAGCATTTAACCAAGGCTTTTTTAACCTAGATCCTAAACATAATCAAACCTGTAAAACATTCAAACTTAAAATATTTAGTCATGAAATAACTCATTTGCCGGATCCAATTTCTTCTGCTACCAGATTTTTAGAATTTATGACTAAATATTTAGTCATGAAATAACTCATTTGCTGACTATGTATCTAATTTAATTGTAAATTAATGATTAATATTTTTGCGCAATCCTTTCAATCTAGAGGCACATGTCTTGTAATCAATATGTATTATTCACAGAATTTTTTTATGGCAGAAATTTTTAGTCGACAAAGAAGAAAAATAATTTTGGACCCAATCTTTCCCTCCAAAAACATTTTTTTTTTTAAAATGTAAAATATAGAATCTGCAACTATAGTTTAGTTAAGTAGCAATTTTTATTTTTATTTTTTAAATAAGCGATTTTTTTTTTCCTAATACGTTTAGTTGATAAATAGGAAAGAAAATCTTTATGACTATTTTATGTTTTATTAAATAAGTTAAAGTTTTCTTTAAAAAAAAATTAAACCTTAAAATAATTATATTAATAAAATAAAATTTGTTTTTTTTTCTCTAAAATAAAAATTCTGTAAAAAAATAATAAGTTAATTTTTTAATAAGTTATAGTGACTATTCTTTACGTAGTTGAAATAAGAGAGAATAATATTTTAAAAAGAAATAAGAGAGAAGAAAAATAAATAAGAATGAAAGAATGATTAAACGATCAAAAAAAAAAAACCGTAAGATGAAATTTTTTTTTTTTTTTTTTTTTGAAAAGAACCGTAAGATGAAAATTGAAAAATGAAAAAGAATAAAAAAGAAATAAGAGTAATGAATAAAAATAAAACCTAAAAGGAAAAAAAAGAAAAGAAAAAAAAAAGAGAAAGGAAATTAGTAAATAAAATGAAATAGAAATTGTTGACCATCTCTCTTGCAAGTAAGTCAAGCAAATTAATATGGCGGAGGCTGACATTGACACGGTGATGGTGGACGTTGAGATGGCGGAGGCGGAGGCTGAGGCTGACGTGGACGCCGATATGTTTTTCTCACTATGGTTGACGCTCACATGGACCCAGACGTTGATACGATGGACACCGAATCCGATATAGCGGAGGCAGAGGCTGACGTGGACGCTGATATGTTTTTCTCACTATGGTGGACGCCCATGTGGACCCAAACGTGGATACGGTGGACACCGAGGCTGACGTGGACACAGAGGTTGATGTGGACGTGGTAAATTTTTTTATTTTCAAATTAAAACTGTAAACAGGTCGGGTTCGGGTCCCCAGGATCCGAACCGCCAAGACCCTATTTTGTATAGTCACTGACCTTGTTTTATTTTTACAGTTACAGGTTTGGCAGACCGTGGATGGATTCAGGGATTACAAACGATAGCGCTGCCACCTGTAGGCTATAGTTACGCTACAATGATATTTAACTATTGTGTTGATTTTTTTTTTTTTAAGAAAAACAAGTGAGAATTTTTTAAAAAGGCTGATGAATAAAAATGAATTTTTTTGATGAATTTTTTACTGTATTGCTTAATTAATTGACCACTATACGAATGGATTAATTAATTTGATTAAAGCATTTAACCAAGGCTTTTTTAACCTAGATCCTAAACATAATCAAACTTGTAAAACATTCAAACTTAAAATATTTAGTCATGAAATAACTCATTTGCCGGATCCAATTTCTTCTGCTACCAGTTTTTTAGAATTTATGACTAAATATTTAGTCATGAAATAACTCATTTGCCGACTATGTATCTAATTTAATTGTAAATTAATAATTAATATTTTGGCGCAATCCTTTCAATCTAGAGGCACATGTCTTGTAATCAATATGTATTATTTGCATAATTTTTCTATGGCAGAAATTTTTAGTCGACAAAGAAGAAAAATAATTTTGGACCCAATCTTTCCCTCCAAAACATTTTTTTTTTTTTAAATGTAAAATATAGAATCTGCAACTATAGTTTAGTTAAGTAGCAATTTTTATTTTTATTTTTTAAATAAGCGATTTTTTTTTTCCTAATACGTTTAGTTGATAAATAGGAAAGAAAATCTTTATGACTATTTTATGTTTTATTAAATAAGTTAAAGTTTTCTGTAAAAAAAAATTAAACCTTAAAATAATTATATTAATAAAAATAAATTTTGTTTTTTTTTTTCTCTAAAATAAAAATTCTGTAAAAAATAATAAGTTAATTTTTTAATAAGTTATAGTGACTATTCTTTACGTAGTTGAAATAAGAGAGAATAATATTTTAAAAAGAAATAAGAGAGAAGAAAAATAAATAAGAATGAAAGAATGATTAAACGATAAAAAAAAAAAAAAACCGTAAGATGAAATTTTTTTTTTTTTTTTTTCTTGAAAAGAACCGTAAGATGAAAATTGAAAAATGAAAAAGAATAAAAAAGAAATAAGAGTAATGAATAAAAATAAAACCTAAAAGGAAAAAAAAAAAAAAAAAAAAAAAAGAAAGGAAATTAGTAAATAAAATGAAATAGAAATTGTTGACCATCTCTCTTGCAAGTAAGTCAAGCAAATTAATATTTCGTTTGTTTTGTGTTTCATTTTTATATTGGTTGATTTTATTTCCTTAATGTTTTTTTTTTTTATTTTCTGGTTATTTGGTTTGACTAATTTGTGTTATTAGATCCATGATAATGGTTTTGACTTTGTAAGGACTTTAATCGATCAACAAGGAACAACAAGTTTCGAATGATGAAAAATTGGTATGTTTCAAATTTTTATGGCTATTTTTTTTATTGAAATTTATTTATCTTTTAGTAACTTTTATATATTGGCTCATTGAAAAAATATACAGCAAAAGACTCAAAGTTCGAGTATTTGGACTACTTTGGCAAGTGGTGGAATTTAGAATGGGAATATGGGATTCAACGGTTCTGTTGAAGATTAGAAGATGCTGAGCAGAGGAAATTCAATTTGTCAAAACTAGTATTGAAGATTCGACTTGTCAAATTAAGAAAACATTGTCTTATTGATTTTCTCATTTTTGATGGTACTTAAATGTTGTATATGTTAATTATGATCTATAAATGTAAGAATTTTGAGTTAATATTAATAAATTTTATAACGTTTTTCTATATGAAAATATGTGTCTTGAATGTATATATTATACAATAAAACAATGTATTTGGTTGTAAATATACATATTTCGCTACCAATTGTGTTTAGATGCAAAAGATTATTAAATTTATGTGGTTACAAAATGCATGTTTCTACAATAAAATATTTTGTTGTAAAATACTATTAGTAACTATTTGTTTTGATTTTCTATGATCTTAAGCAACTAAAACAACCACAATCTACAACAAAATATTTAGTTGCAAAAGGTAAATCTTTCTATTCGGAGGAAAATAGAGGAGCCACCGGAAGAGTATTGTCTTCATTGGTGCAAATATTGGCGGTGGCAGATATCAACGTGATGGTGAGGCTATGGATGGCCGAGATTGGGCTGAGCAATACTCGACGGCTTCGACGGAGACGGACACCTGATTGGTTTGTTGTTTTTTTTTTTTTTTTGGAAACAAGTTTATTGATTCTACTTAAGTCAATTTTTTTTTTTTTGGGTCAACCGATGATGGGTTTAAAGAAAATCCATATTAGCTCTACAAGTTATTTTTGATGGTTTGAGGAATACCCTATTGATTTCAAGGCTCTTGATTCACTTTGAAGAAGACGAAAGAATAATAATAGAAGAAGTTGATTTAAACATTTCTCTGTATGGAATTTATTTGGATTTCAAATTGTCGAATTATTGGGGAAAATAAAAAAGCCAAGGAATGGAGGAAGACTGAAAGAGTCTATTTCTTGGATTATGAAAACAAAGTTGAAAGTTTGTGTTGAAATAATAGGTTGAAATCAAGGCTTGGATGAGAACAAGAACTGCATCTTGATTTTTTTTTACTTTTTTTTTTACTTCTTTTTTTGTTTCTTTTGGGAATCTTCATAAATATAAATATATATAAACATTTTTGGGAATCATATATAATTTTTATTCTTTTTTAAAGAATTTTTTTACCAAAAACTTTATTTTTTTTATTTTTTTTATTTTTATTTTTAAGATTTTTGTATAAGTTATGCTTCAAAAATAAATTGTTTACAAGTTTATTTATTATTTAATAATTTAAAATTGACTATTTTAAGAGTAAAGGTCTATTAAGACTTTTTGAAATAAAGTATAGTGGTATTTTTCGACTTTTCCACTCAAACCTTAGTCAATCGTTAAAATGGAAGTCAATCGTTGAAAAGCGGGTTTGCTGCAATTAGGATTCGTTTGGTACACTGTATTGTATTGTATTTAGCGGTATTGGATTGGATTGTACTGTACTGGACTGTATTATTGTTAGTACAATCATGTGTTTGGTGATACATATAGGGCTTGTTTGGTACGCTGTATTGTATTGTATTGGACTGTATTGAATTGGATTGTATTGTATTGTATTGGATTGTATTATTCTTATACAATCCTGTATTTGGTGATATTTTGTATTATATTGTATTATGTTGTATTAACTAATACAACTTCTCTACTCTGTATTAGCTAATACGATATCCACCGTATTAGACCAATTAAAATGTATTAGCTAATACAATACAGTGAACAGTGCAAAACAAAACAAACCAAACATTGTATTGTATTATTCTAATACATTTTAAACTCCTAATACAATACAGTGCAGTGTACCATGTATTTGGCTGTATCAAATAATACAAATATTTGGTAAGTTATTATATAGGACTGTTTTGTATTTAATAAATATTAATGATTATAAATTAATAAATTTATTTTTTAAAAAATAAAAAATTATAATTAAAAACTCTCTTAATCTCTCTATGGGAGATGACCACAAAGCAAAACAATACAAAAACCCTATCACTATTGATCACCTCATGACCATTGTATATTTGTATTGTGTAATACATTGGCATGTGTATTAGATCAATAACTATGTATTAGCTTGTACAATACACAAACCATTGCCAAACAAACGTATTGGATTATATAATACATTTTAAATCTTTTATCCAATACTATACGGGGAAACAAACATGCCCTTAAGAACATTAAACATTTTTTGGAAACACTCATGTATGTTATTGCAACTAACCCTTTTTAAATAATAAAAAATGTTTTTTCAACACACTCATTACTCTATTGGTCTATCTTTTTTGTCATCAAAATGCTGTTGTGTCGGATGTTGTTGTTTGGCGGTGAATTTCAGATTTGAATCATCGTAACCACATATGATATATAATAATAAATAATAAACAAAACAACATTAGTTGGATTTTTCCAACTAAAAATTACATAACCCGATTAGGTTTATGATTTACTAACTACATGTCTGTATGTACATAATGAGACTGAGATTGATTTTCAGGGATAAAAATTAAATTTAAAAAAAGATTTACTAACTGCATGTCTGTATATACAATTTTTTTGTTTCTTTCAAGATAAATAGACTTTTGGAATCAATACATATTTATAGGTCGACGTATAATTATGTGTATGATTGACATGGATTCATTAAGTTAGGACGACATTTGAAGGCTCATAGATTCGTTTTATAATTGAATTAATGGTCCTATTAAGGCAAAACGTTATGGGTAATATATTTTAGTGAGGCCCAATACGAACATGTGAGACTGAGTAGCCGATATGATAAGGTATTGGAATCCCCGAAATCTCGACCATTGACTCGACAAAGCTTTTTTCACCCGAAAAATCTGGCTAGACTATTTTCCTAAGAGAACTTCTCCTTACAATCCACAAATTATCTATTCATACTCCAATTTAAATTTTTTTATTAATGACAATTTTAACCTAAATTAAAATTACTAAACAGGACAAAAAAATTAAAGGCACTCCAAACTAAAATTATTAAAGTATATATATTCTCTCTCCTAAATCATTAGATTAAATATTACATATTTAACTCTCTCTCATAAATCTATTATTACCATATTAAACACTCTCTCCTAATTAATCTCTTTCCATTTAAAAAATAAAAAAATAAATCATGTTTCCATAATTTTTCCATCAATCTCTGATTAATATTTAAAGAAAAAAAAACTTATGAATATTTTAGTTTTTTACTAACAATAATATATATATATATATATATTAAAACGTCAATTAAAAAAAAAGATATATTAAATATTGAATTGTTTCAACTAGATTCAATTAAACTCAGAATTTCTAAGACTAATGAAAGAATTAAAGTTCTCTTGGCAATTACATACCTACAAACAAAAAAACATTTTCATATTTCGATAAGGTACTTGTTTTTTAAGTATTATTTATTTATTATTATTTAATATATATACATACATATGGTTCCTAAAAATCAAGCTTATTAGTAAGTTTTTTTTTTTTTTTTTCCTAATTTTTAGTCTTGCTTGAGAAAGAATGAAGATAGAAAATTAGAGATATGTATTGCAAGAGAGAGAGTTTAATATGGTAATTAAAAATTTGGAAGAGAGTATTTAATATGTAATAATTAATCAAATGATTTATGAGAGATAATTTCTTTTTTTTAATAATTTAATTTAAAAAAGATAAAAAGGATAACCTTGTAACAAAATAAAGTGTTTTTAGAATTTTCTAAAATTTAAATTTTGAGAATGGAGTGTTTTTAGAAAAGAAGTGTAAAAAAAAAAAATTGGATTGTCAAAAGAAGCTCTCTTTTCCTAATTTAACAAGAAACATTAAAACAGAGTGTGATTAGCCGGAAAAAAGAAGAAGCTATAAAGCCTAATATATTTTAGTGAGGCCCAATTCGAACATTTATTAAAGCCCAGCACAGCATCTTTGGGTTAAAAACAAAGAAGCTACTCCTTAATGGAAGGTGGATAATTGCTTTCCTGATCAAACTCTCTCTCTCTCTCTCTCTCTCTCTCTCTCCTCTCTCTCTCTCTATATATATATATATATATATATATGAGCAAATTGCAACCAACCTCCCTGAGGTTTGGCATTTGACAACCAGAAATAACTTTATGCTTAATTGACAATAACATCCCCTATTATTAGTTAAAGTAAAATCAAACTTAACAAAAATAAGGGTATTTTTGTCATTTTATACCTTTTTATTTATTAAAAAAAAAAAAAACTGATCTCAAGTTTTCTCAAGTTTTTTTTTTTTTTTTTTTTTTTTTCCTTTTCTATTTTCTTCTCAAGTTTTACTAACATGGAAGAATGAAAAAAAAAAAAAAAAAAAAAAAAAAAAAAAAAAAAACTAACTAAAGAAAATGTTGTTGGATTGGATTTAGGTGAGCCACATTTTTTTTATTTTTTTTTTGAAAAATTTGAAAAACTTGAATCCGAAGAAAAATTTGAAGATACACCAATGGAAGAAGAAATGTTGTTAGATTGGAATTGAATGAGCCACACTTTTAATTTTTTATTTTTGAAAAATCTGAAAAACTTGAATCCGAAGAAAAATCTAGAGATACATCAATGGAAGAAGAAAATGTTAGATTAGATTTAGATGAGCCTTTTTTTTTTTTATTTTATAGTATTAATATATTAATATATTTTTTAAATCAGAAATTTTTTATTCAGGGATATTTTGGTATTTGTTGCACCCAAATCCGGTTAATAGTTAAATTTGACCAGCTTTAACTAACATTAGAGGAAATCATTGTCAATTAATGATAAAGTTATTTTTGGTTGCCAAAGGCCAAACCTTATAAGGTTGGCTGCAATTTGCTCTCTATCTATATATATATATAAGCGGTCCCGATCCTATCAGTGCATCATGATATAACTTTATCAGGATATTGAATGTGAGCCACTCATTTATAACAGTGATTTGACAAGTGCATACATGCCAAGTTAAAGTATGTAAAACGAGTGGCTCACATTCAATATCTTTATATAATTATATCATGATGCACTGATAGGATAATTTCCGTATATATAAGATTATAATCTCTAAGAGTATTTCCAACGTTGCTTCATTTGTTTCGACAAAAGAAAAAAAAAATTGTGTTGAGTAACAGTGCACCACCGCAACTCACTTTTCTTGTTTGTTTTAATTCTGAAAACGTCACATCATCGGTTCTTTTTCTTTATTTTTTAATTATCTTTTCTAATTAATCTTTTTTATACTTAATTAAATGAAATGTATTCCCAAAAAATATACCATTAGAAAGATCTCATCGAGATCTTTAAAATGACACCCACTTTGATATATATATTTTATATCAATAAAATTATTAAATATTATATAAATTAACTAATAGAAATTAATTTGTATAGTATAAATGTTTATTAGAAGAATATTCTTTAAAAATACTTTTTTAGTGTAACATTTGGTATTGAATATTGGAGTGGAAAAAAATTTAGTGTAAACATATTCCCAGAAAATTCCTATTTAACTTCAAATTGAAGTTGAAGTTGGAGCACAACATTGAAGATGCTCTCAAAGACTCACACCAAACGACTGTAAACACTGTTTTGTGCGGTCTCTTTCTCTCCAATTATATATTATATAATGTTCAGCAAAAGTGAATTTGAGAAGGTATACAGAAATCATTATTCTTATTTCAAAGATCTCAAAGAAAAAGATGCAGAATTCTGTAGAGACAAAGCAGAAGAGCTGTTCAGAGAAGAACAATTTATCTTGGCAGTCTCTACAATTGCAGTAGCATTCTTGAAGAATCGTGACCTTCCTGGTCTGATAAGCTACTCACATGCATACGAACTCCACATGGCTGTCAAGAAGACCAATAAAAACTATTATGCTATTCTTGACATCCAAGATCACCGCGCCCCAATCGACACCATCAAGAAAAACAATCCATTGGCGTTGGAGGTGGACTTGATTGAGACCAACGAGGACGGATTAGAATCTTTAATTTCTGGTCCTCTGCTCAAGATTTTCTCTATGCTTAATTTCCATCATCATCTTTAAAATTATTAGCAAGAAATATTAATAAAAGCTTCTACGTTTTAGAAGTAGTAACCTTGGTAGGTTGGAAGTCATAGAAATTTTGATGTTTTTAGATTTACTTCTTGGACTAATTAATTAATTGGACCCTCTGAATTTGGTTGGTATAATTTCCTATGTTGGTTCAGATTTTTTTTTATTTAGATGGCAACCAAAAGATTGGAAAAATCAAAAGAAATTAGAAAAAAATCAAAACTCTTACCGATAAAAAGACTAAACTGTTGAAAATCGTATTAGGTATATTGTTGATTATGATTTCCTATATAATCTCCATAGTACTATTCTATTAAGTAAAAATCTAAGGGACTGTTTGTTTTTTTCACTATAAGACTTATTGCCTCTTATATCTTAAATTAAGATAAATCAGTTTGTTTATTTTTCCAATTTATATCTTATTTTAAGATATATATGTCTTTTAGAAAAAGTAAATTTTTTTGACTTTTATCTTATTCAAAAAGTGATACGGTAGAGTTTTTTAGTAAATTTCCACAAATGTCCTATAACAATTCATACATTTATAATTTTATCCACACATAATAAAATCCTAAAAATCAATTTTCCAAAAAATTCCAATTTTGAAGAAACCCTAACACAACATAATCAATTTTATATTTATAATAAGTCATCAAAAATGAAAAAAACAAAAATATCATAGTATCTTAATTTATAAGACTTATCCATATATCTAATAAATTAAAATCTTATAAGATTTTAGATTAAAAAAACAAACAGCCCCTAGATCTGAAATCTTGAACAGTGATATATGCGCGCACATGCAAAAATATCGCAGCTGTATATCTTCCAGTACAATTTCACCCACCAAAGTCGTTTTCAAGAATTCTTTTTGATTCTGTCTTCCATCAAATAGCCCAGAAACATTCTTTCGAACTCGAAAACCATGTATGTAAACCAATCCTTTAACCATGTTTTGGATAATACACTGGTGCAATATTGATTCCGACAATTCAAATATCCGGTCTATTGCTTAATTGTGTTATCTCCATTATTTTGCTAAGAAATTTTTTTTTTTTAGAAAAAGAAAGTATAAGCTGAATCAAGATTGGGGCAGCGAGGGTTCTACTTTTTGTTGGAAATTGATAAAAGAGAAAGAAAAAAAAAATTCTTTAAAAGGTGAAGAGAATAATTAAAACAGGTGTGATTTTTTTTTTTTAAGAAAAACAAGTGAAGATAATAATTAAAACATGCGTGATTTTTTTTTTTTTTTTTTAAGAAAAACAATTGTGATTAATCATAATAGTTTGGACATATGGATATTACAAAGATATAAACGCATACTTAAAATGAATAGATGTTGCCACATACCCAGTTTCCTATACAATATTCCATAATTTTCTTGTACATGCTTCTCAATTACGTATGGTATATACGACTTGAATCCTTGACCACCAACGTAAAAGAGAGGTGCTTAACCACATATACTAAGAGGTGATATGCATGTAATGTTACATTAATGTACGTAACATTACAATGTTAAAATCCCTAATTGCTATATGTAACTCTCACCATGTATACCGGACTCCATGTTGAGGGTGACTAGGTGATGATTTCACTTGTGTATTTATTATCAATTAAATAGAGTTTCAAATTTCCAATTGAAAAATAAATAAATAAATAAATAAGATCTTAAAAGGACGTGACCAAAATTCAAACTATAATTTCATTTCTTGTATAAAAAGAGCTCTTACTTTTGGAGCACAAGTTACAATTATCACATTACAGTTTTATTCAATTATTGATTTTCTCATAATTGATCAATTCCAAATTCCATTCAGTTTTGCCTTTGCAAGAATAGATTGGAAACTCAACAGTACTACTATTGTGTAAAAACTAGAAAAGAAAAAAAAAAAAAAAAATCATCAAAGCACTAGCACTATCACTAACTAAAAACTACTATACGAGTGTTATTAAGATTTAATCTCCTCCAAACTTGCTTGGAGGGAGATTGAATGCTTGAAATCATATCCAATATGAATGGTATGTTCACCCATCGGTTCCAAACATTTCGATGATGCTGAGATGCCTACAGATATGAATATCAACCCTAACAGCCGCTTGGTTGCTGACCATTTTCCGGGCGGGGTTGAGAAAACAAGAAGGGTGTGGATTCCAAATTCCATCTATGTCTCTGGTGTTTTTAACGTCAATGTGGAGACCACATGAGGAGGGTGTGTTGCAGTTTGTGTGGGAGACTCTGTCTGATTCCATTGCCTGAAATTGTGGAGTTTTTCAAGTTGTAGAGGCTTCTTGTTGTTGTTGTGAGGGGTACAGTGATATATATATATATATATATATATATTAGAAGATACTTTTCTATTTATTTTAAATAATGACTATTTATTCAGAGTTAAATAAGTTAAAAGAGCGATATTTTTACCTATTTAATTTTGAGTAAATATTCATTATAGAAAAGTATCTTCTATTATACATCAATCTTTCTATTATCAGTTCGAACTAAAAAATGTTATATCAGTTACTTGTATGTGGGCCACTGGATTTAAATACTTTGACTGACAAGTGCATACAGCCAAGTCAAAGTATTTAAATCCAGTGGTCCACATGCAAGGAACTGATAATAGAATTTATATATATATATATATATATAAAGAATATATATATTTAGACAGTCTTTCTATTATCAGTTCGAACTGATATAAGTTCGAACTGATAAAAGTTATATCAGTTCTTTATATGTGGGCCACTAGATTTAAATACTTTGACTGATAAGTGCATACAGCCAAGTCAAAGTATTTAAATCCAGTGGCTTATATGTAAGGAACTGATATAACTTTTGTCAGTTCGAACTGATAATAGAATTTCTGTATATTTGGATTATACCTATAGTGTTTAAATTTGATAAATAATATAGTAGTCTAATCTTCTATCCTTTTTCAAGTTTAATTCCAACCATTTTTTGTCATGGCTTTATGCCCAATTGCGTGGTGGGTTTTCTAATAATTAAATGGTTTTTTATTTTATTTTTTAAATTTAGAAGAATTTTAAATTTCAAGAAAAAGAATTAATACCTAGAAAAGCTCATAGCTGGCCACGTCAGGCATGTCGATGTTGCCGGAGTTGCTGCCAATGTCAGTCGTGACAATGTCAGAAAGCTCCACAATCTGCATCCCATCATGGCCTCAGGGGTTTTCTTTTACAATTAAATGTTTTTTTTTTTTTTTTTTTTTAAGAATTTTAAATTTTAAGAAAAAGAATTAATACCTTCAGAAGGCTGATCGCCACCCACGACGACGTCACACTCCACCTGAAAAGGCTCCAACACCTGCAATCACACATGTTTCTTAAAATTTCTAAGAAAATTGTAAAAATAATTTTCAAAAAATTAAAAAGAAAAAATATCGGATCATTGTTGGTAACTTTTTTGTGAAAACCAACCAGCCATCCGATTATCAAAAGATTGAAATTTCAATCTCCACATCACTAGTCTTCGGTCTCCACGTCGTCCATGTCAAAAGGCTGATCACTGATGTTAGAGTCAACTATCTCCACATCACGACGTCAGCCTCTGCCATCGCGTCTACGTTGCAGTGCGACGTGGACGCCATGACAGAGGCTGAGATCGTGATGTGGAGAGATTGAAATTCCAATCTTTTTTTTCTTTCTTTGACTACTGTTATTCAATCTTCTGATAACCAGATCCGTCAAGCATTTTGGACCGACCTAGACCCATCACTCACGATTTCTCTTCTTTATTTTATGAAACCCTAATATGGGAGACCATTGAAGTATTCTTAGCTTTCAAACGCCACCGGTAGATATATACTTTACGTTTTTGGGAAGAAAGTTGAAATTGAAAATCACACTGTTCAGTGAGAGAGAAAGTTTTAAATGTGAATATTTTATGATCTGATAAAAGTGAAAAAAAAAAAAAAAATCTTTAAAAATGCACAAGTTCGATTTATTTATTTATTTATTAAAAAAAAAAAAAAAAAAAAGGCAATTGTGATTAATCATAATAGTTTGGACATATGAATATTACAAAGAAGAGATATATGTAAGCCAACATAAAAAGAAATTAGAAAAACAAAAAAAAAAAACGTGTATGTAAACCAAACCTTTAACCATGTTTTGGACAACTTGATTGTATAAAATATAAAGGTAAACTGTAATAACACAAGTATTTTTTAAAAAGGCAGACTGGGCTGATGATTGGTGAAAGATAATAGAGAGAATAAATATGCAAAGAAGATTGAAAAAGTTGGCCATTTTTTATAAAGAAAGAGAGAAGGGAGTGGGGCAGAGATGAGATGGGAGGAAGAGAGTGAAATAATGGATAGTGTTTGATAAAAGCACCAAGTGCTTGATAAAAGTACACAAAGAGAATACAGAGTAGAAGTTCCATTAATGGAGAGTAAGTAGCTCAGAGATTACAAACTTTATTGAATTAGTTTTTGTTTTATAAGAGACTGATTCTTATAGCAGAAATTCTATCACACTAAGGGCTTGTTTGGTTGGGTTTTTGAAAATCATGTACTCGTAAAAGGTCTACTTGTTGTAGATCAAATTGAAATAAAGCTTTTGAAAAAAAAAATTATAATTGTTTGGTTGGTAATTAAAAAAGTACTTTTATAACAGTAGACCGTTTGGTTGTAAACTCTCGAAAAATCTACTGAGATATTAAATTACTAAAAATGACATATTATTTATTCACTATAAAAAAATTGAACTTAAAAGATTTTATATATGTTAACTACATTTTCTATTGCACAATAATAATAAAATTCAAAACTTTCACCATATAAACTTTTTTTTAATTTTTAAACAGCAAACCTTATTGAGAAAAACAACCAAAAAACACACAGGGGGAGCCAGGGCACACACGCCTACAGCCCAACAGCCCAAACAAGGGAAACAGGGCAGCACGCCCACAAACAGGCAAACACCAAAGGAAAAACAGAAAAGCAAAACAGCCAACAGAGCAGGGGCACAGCTGAGCCAAACGCAAGACGAAAAGATTAAAAAAACTTAGAAGATTAAAAAAATAACTAGAAAATATTAAATTTTCAACAAAGTTGAAGCATTATTAAAGATTAAACAAACGAAAAATGATCAATATCTCATACTAAGGTAAAAAGTTAAATGGAAAAAAAATAAATAAAATAGACTATCTGTAGAGAGAAAAGAATAAAGAATATAAATAGGTTCCAGGGTTTTATTTTAATAAGGGTATTCCATGTCAATAATAATAAGAAACAGTGATATCTAGAGCCACTGATTTGGTGAAGCGGTCCCTAAATAACCATTAATTTTTCAAAATGGCTCAAATTAGCCATTTCATTGAAAGAATGTATCAATTGTTGCCACTTTGGCCATTAATTGTTTGAAGTCCGTTTGCTTATGTCATAACCTGTTAGAATTGAGGTTTAAATAGTAAAACAAGAAGGGGCAATATTGTAAAATCATCAAGTCACCACTTAGGGCAAAATTTGACAAAGATATTCAAAGCGTTATTTCACTTTTCTTTTCAATAGAAGCTCTACAACAATGGAGGATTATCTTGAACGGAACAGGAGAAGGACAATTACGAGATATGGATTACAAGTTACTGCATATCACACGACTCATATTTCTTTTCTAAGATCAAAGTTTTGTCATAACCTGTTAGAATCGAGGTTAAAATAGTAAAATAATAAGGGGTAATATTGTAAAATCATTAAGTCACCACTTAGGGCACAATTTGACAAAGATATTTAAAGCGTTATTTCACTTTTCTTTTCAATAGAAGCTCTACAACAATGGAGGATTATCTTGAACGGAACAGGAGAAGGACAATTACGAGATATGGATTACAAGGTACTGCATATCACACGACTCGTATTTCTTTTCTAAGATCAAAGTTTTTTATTTTTTATTTTTTATTTTTTATGGTTTATTGTATGATCAACTTTTTTTTAGCTGTGTTCCATCTTTCAATTGAGAGATGCCTCATAGCCCACTCATGTGAGTATGTGACCACCATCAATTGACTTTCGCGAGAAAATCCCCAAGAAAAATTTTTATATCTTTTTCTCTTAGCCGAAAGAGACTCTATGCTTCCTATTTGTATATTCTTTGTACATGGACGTGCACTTTGAATGATTAGCATTGCACATATGAATATTATATTATGTATATAGCACTAGCATTTACTTTTGTATCAACAAAGACAAGACAATATAGACTTTGTAATATAATCATACAAATTATTCCATGCCATCCATAAAATTTTTAATCTTGCTACTGTATTTTGTGTTCCATCCATAAGCATATTATTCTTGCTATGTTTCTTTGGCTTCGGTTTTGCACTGCATGTTTAGTTTTGTACCTGTTGCTCTATTTTACTCTGTTTTTTGCTTTCGTCTTCGGTGTTTGTTGAGCTTTTAACTTTTGTTGTTGTTGATTTGCCTTGTCTCTTTCCTTTTAAAATATATTAGTGCAATTCAAAAAAAAAAATAATAATAATTGTAGGATTAAACCAAGATATTATCTTTATTATCTTTAGATATTAGGTTGGATTTATCCTTTAGATAATTCCTATTTATCATTTGTTATGATTATCAGATAGTTAGGATTAACATGATTTATTTGTTTGTTATTATCTTTTAGAGGTTTGATGTTATCATGTTACCTCATCCCAGCTACTATAAATAGTTGGCCTTAGTTCATTGTTATTCATCAATTCAATAAACAGTTCTTCAGTAAATTCTTTTGTGTGTGTGAGATTTTACATTTGGTATCAGAGCCCAAGTTCGAGGCTTGGAGGGCAGTAGGGTAGGATTCAGGAGTTCAGAATCCAGAAGTGGTAGGGGAATCTAGGAGTGGTAGGGGAATCCAGGAGTTGAGGATTCAGGAGTTCGGAGCATCAGTCAGCGACGCCGGACAGACCTCCACGCAACCCACGCGCCGCCAGAAAGTGAGACGACACCACCCACACCAGAAGGTGCAGACGGTACCGACCAGCAAGACCTTCCAAAAGCTCGAAGCCAAAGGAGGTTGTCTTGCCGTCCGAATCAGCCCACGAAGGAGTGACGAGTTGACTCACCTTGTCGTCCACTGCCGCCATAATCTGGCGAGTTGACTGTCACCACCACCACAAAAATCTTCAAAAGACGACCAGGATCAAAACCCAGGTGTCTATTGACCAGATCCGACGAGTTTTCCGGCGCATCAAAGTGATCCAAGTTGTTGGCTGTCCGTTGCTTGACCGGAGTACGTCGTCGCAGACAAAGAAAGTCGCTGGAATCGTGACTTGTAGCGAACCTGTGACCAGTGTCGTGATCGAGAGTGAGGTCGTGAAGAATTTGAAGTTTTTGTTGGGTAGTTGCGCGAAGTTGAACGACTGAACGAGAGAGAAGTCGTGGACTGAGAGGTTTGGTGTGTTTAAAGTTTGCTTTGTTTGATTTTTTGTTTTGCTGATATATTTGTTCACGTGTCTTTGTTTTTGTGTTTTATTATTATTATTGCTTTGGCAAATTACAATGGCCACCCTTAACAATAATAATAATAACACAATACAACCACAAATACCAAAGTTTGATGGAAAAACCAATTTTGAGTATTGGAGGGTCCAGATGCAACTATTGTTTGAATACCAGGAGTTGTGGACTGTTGTTTCCGAGGGTATTGTTGGGCCAGCAGATGCTGCAACAACCAGGAAGGATTTGAAGGCGAGGTTTTTCATTAACCAGTCGCTGGATCCGGTGATTTTTGAAAAAATCGCACATACAACATCAGCAAAACGGGCATGGGATGTTCTGATGAACACATACAAAGGAGTAGAAAAAGTGAAGAAAGTCCACTTGCAGACCATGCGGAGGCAGTTGGAGCTTCTCCAGATGAAGAAAACGGAGAAGGTGGCAGATTACTTCTCACGGACATTGGCACTTGTTAATCAGATGAAGTCCAATGGTGAGACAATTTCAGATGTTCAGATCATGGAGAAGATTCTCCGAACACTGACCGAGAAGTTTGAGTACAAGGTGACTGCCATCAAGGAGTCCAAAGATCTCGAGGAGATGACGTTGGATGAGTTAATGGGCTCGCTCCAAGCCCATGAACAACGTCTGGATGAGAAGTCTGTGACTGAGGTGGAGGAAGCTTTGCATATCCAGTTGAGTCTTAAGAAAGACAAAGATGAGACCCGGAAGAATTCTGAGGCAAGCCAGAAGGGTCAGAACTCGCAAAATTGGAGGGGAAGTGCTTCCAGATCTAGCCAGGGGAAAGGCAGAGGAGGCAATAACACTAATCAGAAGAGTAAATCTCAGATTCAGTGTTTCAGATGCAAAAAATATGGCCACTACAAGAATGAGTGCAAATCCAATGGGAGAAATTTCCAGGCAAACGTTGCAGAAGATGGAGACTATTCAGAAACATTACTGCTAGCGTGTAATATAGCGGTGGATGATGCCAAGTACAAATGGTTTCTGGATACAGGCTGCAGCAACCACATGTGTGGTAGGAAGGAGATGTTCTCAGAATTGGATGAGACCTTTACTTCGGAAGTGAAGTTTGGGAACAACTCAAAAGTGCCAGTGATGGGGAAGGGTAAAATCTCCATCTCTCTGAATGACGGATCCAAGAATACCATCTCAGAGGTACTGTTTGTCCCGAGTCTACAACAAAATATGTTAAGTGTGGGGCAACTTTCAGAGAAGGGGTATGATATGCGGATCTACAGAGGGGTATGCACCATCAACAATGAACAGAAGGGTCTGATAGCAAAGGTAAATATGTCATCAAATCGTTTGTTTCCGCTGCATATTAACAGTGACATTTTACCATGTTTTAGTTCTGTAATCGGAGATGGGAGTTGGTTATGGCATATGCGGTTTGGCCATGTGAACTTCGGGAGTTTGAAGCTACTTTCTTCAAAGAAGATGGTTTCAGGATTACTTGTCATTGATCCTCCTGATAGGGTTTGCGAGACATGTGTTGTGGGAAAGAAGCACAGAGACTCATTTCCTACAAAGAAGACGTGGAGAGCCAGTTGGCCCTTGGAGCTAGTGCACTCAGACCTATGCTCCGTGGAGACTCCGTCGAATGGGGGATATAGGTATTTTATTACCTTTATCGATGACTTCAGTAGGAAGGCTTGGGTGTATTTCTTGCAGCAGAAGTCAGATGCTTGTGATGCCTTCAAGAGATTTAAGGCATTGGTGGAGAATCAGAGTGAAAGGTCTATCAAGACTCTGAGAATAGATCGAGGGACAGAATAAGTTGCCTGTGATGGTTTCTTGCAAAAACATGGCATCAATCATCAGTTGACAGCGAGATATACTCCTCAGCAGAATGGTGTAGCAGAGAGGAAGAATAGAACAGTCATGGACATGGTCAGGTGTATGTTACACTTGAAGAAACTGCCCAAAGGTTTTTGGGGTGATGCAGTTGCGTGTGCGTTCTATCTGTTGAATAGATGTCCCACCAGTAGTGTTCTCGGAAAGACTCCTCAGGAAGCCTGGACTCGACTCAAACCCAGCATTGAACACTTACGAGTGTTTGGGTGTATTGCTTATGCTCATGTACCCGATGTTTTGAGAAAGAAGCTTGATGATAAGGCAGAGAAGTGCATCTTCATCGACTACAGTCAGGTAACGAAGGGTTATAAACTTTATAATCCAGTGACCGAAAAGGTGATTGTCAGCAGGGACGTTACCTTCGATGAGCAGGGATGCTGGGATTGGTCTTGCGGTAAGGGGAGCTCTTCAAACATTGATGTTGACCTAGATGAGATTGATGGTCATCCTAGAGATGATCCGGTTCCGACCCTAGTGGCTCCACCGTCCCCGGTGAACCCACATCCAGCAGAATCTTCTTGTCGTCCACAACGTGAACGGGTGTTACCAGTTCGTTTGCAGGATTGTGTTCTTAATAGTGACGACGATCCAACAGATGAAGAGTTGGTGAACTTTGCATTGTTTGCAGATTGTGATCCTATCACATATGAAGATGCTGCTCGTAATGATTGTTGGTTGAAAGCAATGGAAGAGGAGATTGGTGCGATTGAAAAGAATAACACATGGGAGCTTACTGATTTGCCAGGTGGAAAGCAGCCCATTGGTGTTAAATGGGTGTACAAGACAAAATACAAGCCGAATGGTGAGGTGGAACGCTACAAAGCCCGTCTGGTTGCAAAAGGTTACAAGCAAAAGCCAGGGATCGATTATTTCGAGGTGTTTGCTCCTGTTGCCAGACTTGACACTGTTCGCTTGATTGTGTCTCTTGCTGCACAGAATCGCTGGAAAATCTTCCAGATGGATGTGAAATCCGTATTTTTGAATGGGGAAATAGGGGAGGAAGTCTACATACAGCAACCTACAGGGTATGTAAAGAAAGGGCAAGAAAGTAAGGTCTATAAGCTGAAGAAGGCCTATATGGGTTGAAACAAGCACCCAGGGCGTGGTATACACGCATTGACACGTATTTTATCCAGCATGAGTTCCAGAGATGTCCTTATGAGCACACTTTGTATATCAAATCCAACTCCCATGGAGATATTCTTATTGTGTGCCTATATGTTGATGATCTGATTATTACCGGCAATAACCCTGAGATGATTGCAGAGTTCAAGAGTGCAATGACTGGTCATTTTGAGATGACAGATTTGGGGTTGATGTCCTATTTCCTCGGCATTGAGGTGACTCAGACAGATGATGGCATCTTTATGTGTCAGAAGAAGTATGCTGGTGATATGCTGGAAAAGTTCAAGATCGAGGGATGTAAGCCGATGCTGACTCCAGTTGAAGAAAGGTTGAAATTAGAGAAGGATGGGTCTAGTGAGCTAGTTGATGCTACCATCGTTCGGAGGCTAGTGGGAAGTCTGAGATACTTAACTTCTACTAGGCCTGATATTTCTTATGGAGTTGGGCTTATTAGCAGGTTCATGGATTCTCCGAGGCAATCTCACTTGCAGGTTGGCAAACGTATCTTGCGATATGTGAAAGGTACACTGGGTGATGGTATCTTTTACTCTTCCGCTAACAAAGTCGAGCTTGTTGGATATACAGATAGTGATTGGGCAGGTGATACGGAGGGGAGGAAAAGCACCTCTGGATTTGTGTTCCATCTTGGTTCTGGAGTATTTTCTTGGTCATCGAAGAAGCAACAGGTGGTTGCTCTATCGACAACAGAAGCTGAGTACATTGCAGCTGCTGGTGGTGCTACACAGGCTGTGTGGCTACGTCGCATGCTTTCTGAGTTGAAGCATCAGCATGATGCTCCCACAGTGATCTACTGCGACAACAAGTCCACCATTTCTCTGACCAAGAATCCAGTCTACCATGGTAGAAGTAAGCACATTGACATCAAGTTTCACTTCATACGGGACTTGGTGAAAGACAAAGAGATCGTGATTGAATACTGCCGTTCAGAGGAACAGGTTGCAGACATCTTCACGAAGCCACTCAAAGTTGACACTTTTCAGAAGCTTAAGAAGTCTTTGGGCATGATGAGTTATGAAGGACTTGGTTTAAGGGGAGCTATGTAGGATTAAACCAAGATATTATCTTTATTATCTTTAGATATTAGGTTGGATTTATCCTTTAGATAATTCCTATTTATCATTTGTTATGATTATCAGATAGTTAAGATTAACATGATTTTATTTGTTTGTTATTATCTGTTAGAGGTTTGATGTTATCATGTTACCTCATCCCAGCTACTATAAATAGTTGGCCTTAGTTCATTGTTATTCATCAATTCAATAAACAGTTCTTCAGTAAATTCTTAGTGCAATTCAAAAAAAAAATAATAATAATGCTTCTACAAACCCTGTTTTATCTAGAACAATCCTCCAAACCCTAATCGGATCTCTATATTAATTAATGCTTCTACATTAATCTAAAGTGAAACCCAGAAAAAAAAAAAAAAAAAAAAAAAAAAAAAAAAAAAAACTAATTTGATTGATGTTATATATAAATATATATGTGAACGGATGAGCTTATGGATCTATTTTGAATTTTTTTTTTCCTGTTCTTTAGCTTTGAGCATCTAATTATTTTTATATTGTATATAATGGATATTAAAGTTAAAATCTCAAAATGAGTGTTAATATCCGCGAGTGAGCTGTGTTCATCGCTCATTTCCACACTTTTCCAAATCTATTTTTGGAATATTTTTTGAATGAAAAGTGTTTGTTTGCATGTCTACTTTATTGTGTCAAAATTTGAGCAAATAACGTTGAGTATTTTTAGAGATGTGCACTTAAATGTGGACATATGTCAGATTTGAATAGTTTGCAGAGATGAAAATAATGGCCTTTTTGGGACTCCACCCACCAATTAATGGTGTCTAATGCTATTTTATTCTTTAGGAGTGTCATGTCATAGATAACGACAGCTTTCTGTTAGATTTAACATAATAGCTGCCAATGAACAATGTTTCGTCAAATGGTGATTTTGAAACAATTTGAATAGTCGGTGGCCTTTTTTGGGACTCCATCCACTAATTAATGGTGTTTAGCGCTATTTTCTCTAATAATAAATTAAGGATATATAGGTCATATACTTCTTTTTTTAAAAGGTCTATTTCGAAAAGCTCATAGGGAGGAGCTTTTGCCTAATAGATGTTTAAACTCTACTAGTCTCTACTGAATTTAAAATAGACAGTTTTAAAAGCCCAACCAAACAACTCTAAAAAACTCAAATAGAGGTTCGTAAACCTTTTGAGCCAGTAAAAAACCCAACCAAATAAGCACTAAAAGTGTGGAAAATTACTAGCCAATCAGAGTCAACGAATTATGTCCACATCAGCAGATTAGTTACAAATGGTAACTAACTTCTAACAACCTAACACGAGGTGAGAAGAGATATCCAGATATATATATATATATATACAGATTTTCTATTATCAGTTAGTCCTGAAAATAAATATATCAGGATGAAGAATGTGGACCACTATATTTACATATTTTGACTCAAAGGGTATGCACTTGTCAAAACTTCTCCATAATCTACGGTACACATACTTCGTCCTGATATATTTATTATCATGACGAACTGATAATAGAGAGACTGTATATATATATATATATATTTAACTTTTTAATTTTGTTTTTGTTTTGAATATATTAAAATTACAAGTGTGCCCTTACTATCCTAAAACCCTAAAAGTTTCGAATTTGATGCTTCTATGAATAATATTTATAGTGACATGACATGATATTTACGGGTTTGAGTTAGGTCTTATTGTATTCGGACCACTAACGGGTCAACATGTTAAAACCGTTAAGTAAACGGGTCGTGTTCGGATTGAACAAAAAATCAACGGGTCGTGATTGAGTTTTTACAAACACGACACAATTGCCCATATTGCCACCCCTGATTGTGGGATTGAGCCAAAGAATATATTATATTGTGAAAATTACACAAACGTCCCTGGATTTTACTCAACATTGCATGCAACGTCAAAACTTATAAGGACATAATGGTCATATGACAGGAGGGTGTCATTGGTAAATAAACAGCTTAGGTGATTCTTATTTCTTATATGAGAACGATATTTTTTCCTTTGTAGGTTGATTTGTTAGTATATCATTCATTTTTTTTTTTTTTTTTTTTTTTGTAATAGCATTAAAATGAATAATTATTATTATATAAAATTTTACCACTTAAAAAAGTTAAATTTTTTGAAAAAAATATAAAATTGAATGCATTATTATTTATTACCAATGCGTTTTTTTTGTTTCAATTCTCGTAAACTTCAATTTTCATTGTTTTGAACCAGTCAAAAGTGCAGTGTGAAGCATGTGAACTTTTTTTTTTCATTAATTACCTCTGAAAGGACAACAGTACTACACAGACATGAGGAGTGTGTGTTGCAGAAAACAAGAAGGGTGTGTTGAGACTTGTGGAGTTTGTTGAGTTCACTGGTATTACAAGTTTCTTGAGTTTGTTGAATATGACAAATGATAAAACAACTGGTAGTTGCAGTATTGTAGTTTGTTGTAAAAAGTAAAAGAAAAAAATATCATGTGATACACTTCGTTTGGTGGGTTAGTATTTTGGGTATTGACCGGTCAGCATCCAAATATTATCGTTTTTTTTTTTCATTAATTACCTCACAACAGCACAACACAAGAAGGGTGTGTTGCAGTCTTGCAGGAAAACAAAGAAGGGTGTGTTGTCTGTTGAGAAAACAAGAAGGGTGTGTGTCAGTGTGTGTTGAGACCTGTGGAGTTTTTTGAGTTCACAAGAGTTTGTATTTTGTTGTACTATTTTCATTTTGAACAATGCTTGGGTAATGGGTACTATCCGATTGGCATCCAAAATATTGACTCTATCAATTGAAGTGTAGCATGTAGTTTTTTTTTTTTTTTACCTTTATCTTCACAAATTGGGCCACGTGCTATATTTTAATTGGTGGGATTAGTATTTTTCTGACCAGTCAGTACCAAGCATTGTTCTTTTCATTTTTCCACCACAACATTAAATATATATATATATATAGTTTTTTTATTGTCAGTTCATCCTGATATAAAATATATCAGAACAAGGAATGTGGACTATTAGATTTACAAACTTTGATTCAAAGTGTATACACTTGTCAAAACTTCTCTATAATCTAGGATCCACATTTTTCGAACCGACGGTAAAAAAACTATATATATATATATATATATATATATATTATATTGCTTTTATAAGAGACATATATATATTCTTTCATTTTATTTTTTATTTTATTAATCCAGCCATAAATGTTCTATATCCACTAGAAGTCTAGAATCATGAATTGAAAATAATACAAGATATTCATCTTTTAGTCTTTAGTCCTCGTGAATCATTGATTAAATATTATCCAATTATGTGAATGAAATATATATGCCATATGCGTAAACATCATATGTTGGATTGTTAGTTGTAGTGCTTTTGGATTATTTTCCACAACAATTAAGTAACCTAATATTTTAATTCAACAAGGACAATCAATTAAAGAGATTTAGTCATCATAAAATGTTTATGACAACTTGATGTTCTACTATTAAGATATTAAAAAAAAAGGTTCTTTAATGTCTACTTGAAGGTTGGATTTGGTTGTAAGTTGTAACCAGAAAGTAAACAGAATGGTAAAGAGACCAATGGAAATTTATAATAGCATTCAGTTGTAAGCCATTTCAGCTCATATGATTAAAAAGTCACTTCTTTTTTTTTTTTTAAGTATTACATTATAAATTTAGGGTTTTTTAGGGAGGAGAAAGACTCGAACCTGCAATCTTATAATGCAGGTGTGAGAGGTTTACCACCGAACCAACTTTATCTGGTCAAAAAATATTCTATAAATTCAGTTTTTCAATGCTATAAAATATTAATCTTTCGTAATATTTAATTGATGTTATATCTTTAATAATAATAAAAAATGCTATTACTTTAGCTGTTATAACTTCTTGAAATTACTATTACAACTGTACATATAATATAAAATTATATATAATTAGAACCATGCATAATAGTATAAAACAGAAAAGAAAAGATCAAAACATTAAAGAAATAGGGCAATTACCAATTAAGTCTTGGACTTTTATTTAAATTCCAATTGTTTGTGACTTTTACAAAAGTGACCAAATTGTTCTTCAGATTTGTCCCAAGTGCCAAATTAGTCCCTTTTTGTTTTGGAAGTGACCAAATTGGTCTCTCTAACAATTTAACGGTGTTAAATATAACAGTTGACTTTAACAATTTTAGTTAAAGTACGTATATACCATTTATTTGTCATATTAGAGCAAAGTTGTTTTATATCTTTTGTGCATTAAAAATACCCTTCTTGTGATAATTCCATTGCCTGAATTTGTGGAGTTTTTCAAGTTGTAGAGGCTTGTTGTTGTTTTGAGGGGTACGTTGATATATATATATATATATATATGAGCACTTCTACATACAACCGGTGTCGCGGCACCGCCGTGGCCCCGTAGTGTAAAATGGGTGTGAAAACACATGGGACCCGCGTAATAAATACATGGGTCCCACATGTTTCCCCACTTTTTTACACTACGGGGCCGCGGCGGTGCCGCAACCCCGGTTGTACAAAGTGTTTCTCTATATATATATATATATATATATATATATATATGGGCTTTTGAGACCCTAATAAGGGAGAGAAAAAAAAATAGATCCCAATTATATATATAATAAAAACATTTTTCTTGTGACTCAAATTTATAATTAAAAAATATATAATTAAAGCTAATATATATTTAAAGATAAAACAATTTATAACTTAAGAAATAAAAAACAAACAATGGAACCATATTACTCTTTTTTATTTTTTAGATTTTGTAGCCTTAATCTTTTAATATATATATATATATATATATAGTAATTTTCCAATGATGACTTTTTATAATACACACTTTAAGCACCTTTAATGAAATTGCATGGAATATATTGAATTTTGATTTTATTTTTTGTATGAATGGTGAAAACATTGAAATACATTTATGGAAAAAAATTAAAAAAGTTTCAGGTGCAAAAACTAATTTTTTCCGATTTTTTTTGAAGATAAGACATTTAAAAATAGAGAAATAGAAGAAAAATAGTTCTCAAATCCATAAAATTTCTAAATTTTTATCAAATGTGTATTTTAATTTTCTTAGAATGCATATAAAAAATCTCATCGAAAAACATTTGATTACATACAATTTCATCAAAGGTACTTAAAGTTTGCGTTGTAAAAGTCATCATTGGAAAATTACTCTCTCTCTCTCTCTCTCTAAATATATATATATATATATATATATGTTTGAGATATGCTCTATGTATATACACACACTAAATATAATTATTAGTTTCAAAAAACAAAAGAAATAATTGATTTCCAAAAAATATCTAAATAAATTAATATCATTCTCTTATTTACCAAAATACCACTAATTGAATGGAATGACCATTAGTGTCACACTTTTCGTCAAAAATGATCATTTTGAAATGAAATCCTCATCTAATGGTCATTTTGATAGTGTGACAATAAATGGGTGGCCATCGGAGTAATTATCTTTTTCTTTTTTTTTTTTTTTTTTTTTTTTTTTTTTTGTCTTTTTTAAGGCCATCAGCTCATGCTTTAGTTGCTTTGCCTAATAGCCAGGGGCGGAGGTGTTTGAAGACCAGTCTAGGCTGTAGCCCAGGCCGGTATTTTGGAAAAAAATTGAAGGTTATTACTAATTACCTATATTTTATAATTATATTTATCAAATTATTCTAATTAAAATAAAATGTTTCAGACATAAAACAAACATATAAAATAAAGTATTGAAGGCACAAACACAACTTTCAAGCAGTGAATCACCAAGCCACAAACTAAATTTTACCTCTTCATTTTCTTAAAATGTGTCTCACTCTCAAGAGTTAATTAAAGTAGTTAAAGTTTTGATCTTCCAAGCTATTTTTTTTCTTTTGATATTTTATAATGTGCTAGTAGTTGGTGGGATTAGCATATAAATACTAATTTTAATCAAATCATGCTATTGTCTTTGAATTTAGGGTTAATTGCACTAACTTACCCTAACTTTATTGGATCTAGCAAGATTTCAAAAAGATGCCCTAAATTAACATAAACACCCCTTGCCATCAAGTCAATCCGTTAACTTTAACGGTTGACTAACCTTGACCAATGAAAAACCAAATATACATCTGCCACATCATCCTAAATATAAAATATTTTTAATTAAAAATGATACTTTTTTTTTTAATTTAAAAAAAAGGATAATATATCAAACGCCTACGAAAACATCCTCAATTCGCGGAGGAGCCTCCTCTGCGAACTGTAGGAAGTCGATCTCTAAGATTGGTGAAGATCTCTTGCGGTAAGTAGGAGACCGTCAAAGATCTATTGTTTCATACTCCATTGCCTATAGATTATCTTTTATTTTATTTATTTTTTTATTATTATTTTTTTTTAATATTTGATATTTCAATTTTAATTAAAAAAATATTTTATGTTTGGGATGATGTGGCAAGGGTATATTTGGCTTTCTAAAGGTCAAAGTTAGTCAACTGTTAAAGTTAACAGATTGACTTGATGGTAAGGGGTGTTTGTGTTAATTTATGGCATCTTTTTAAAATCTTGCCATAACCATTAAAGTAAGGGTAAGTTAGTGCAAGTAACCCTTGAATTTATTCAAACATGATTCATTTATAATATTGATTGTTAACCTAAAAAAAATCATTAAAAGTAAATAAATTTTCTTTGAAAGTAAATAAATTTTATCGATATGCCTAAATAGGTATTTTTTTTATATATTTTTTTTTATATCTTGACAATCCAATTAATATCATAGGTTTTAATATCAAACAATTATATACAAAAGTTGACAAGATGAGGTTGACCCAGTGGTATGTCTCTCAAACCTACACTGAGGTTGTCAGATTGAGTCTCTCCCCTCCTTAAATCCCGAATTATTATAATATTTCAATAAAAAAAATTATATACAAAAGTGAAGAAAAAAATTCTATTAATAAATTTTTTTTCTTACAGTTTAGATTCCTTAAAAATAAAACTGGTTTAGCCCACCCTACTATTTTATCCAGGCTTCGCCCCTGCTAATAGCTAGTACTATATATATATAGTAATATAGATCAACTGTTCTTGCTAGTAGATTCTTATGTAGATTCTTATATATTATTGATGCATGTGATAAATATATGTCATAAATGTCTCGTTAAATGGCCGTAAAATTTCATTCAAAGTTTCAGAAAATTATCAGAAATCTGGAACCCATTTTTCAAATTAGAGGAATTCATCTATAATTCAACCCAACCCAATAAAAATAATTCTTCTTTAAAAAAAAAATTAATAAAAAATCATTCACTCCTTTGAACAAGTTGATATAAAGTTGGTCCAAATTGGTCCAAAATGGTCTATATATATAAAAGCAGAAATTGTACGTTTGAGTAAAACAAAAGGCAACCAATAAAATGAAAATAGCAATTTGCAGCCAACCTCCCTGAACATTACAATTATTGATATGCAAGCCACTTTTGTATTGGAGATGCTCTAAGAGCATCTCCAATGCAAGCGTGGCTTGTGAAAAAAGAGATGTCACGTAGGATAAATAGACGTTATGTTAATACTTGTGTCTCCAATGCAACCGTGCATATTCAACCTCTAGCTGACGTGGCAAAAAAAATATCAGACATTGTCAACATGGCCGTCCACTTTCAGACGGTCTGTTGCACAGCTATTTTTTAGGTTGACTCAGCAAACATTTAAAACTAACATTAATTTTTCATATATTTTTAGTAAGGAAATAAAATAAAAAATAAAATAGGAAAAAAAGATGGACACGTCATCAAAAAAATTGTATTTTAGACGGAAGCATTGGAGACCAAATTTTGAGTTGATTGTCTATCAAGTCTATTTTTATGCCATATAGGAGGCAAGTCTCATGACATTGTTGCCATGTCAACAATTATTGGTATACAAACCACTTTTGCATTGGAGATGCTCTAAGATTATTGGTATGCAAACCACTTTGCATTAGAGATGCTCTAAGAAAGCATCTCCAATGCAGAAGTGGCTTGCATACCAATAATTGTTGACATGTCAACAATGTCAAGAGATTTGCTTCATATTTGGTATAAAAATAGATTTGATAGACAATCAACTCAAAATTTGGTCTCCAATGCTTCCGTCTAAAACACAATTTTTCTAATGACGTGTCCATTTTTTTTTCCTGTTTTATTTTTATTTTATTTTCTTACCAAAAATATATGAAAAATTAATGTCAATTTTAAATGTTTGCTGAGTCAACCTAAAAAATAGTTGTGTAACAGACCGTCTGAAAGTAGGCGGTCATGTTGACGATGTCTAATATTTTTTTTTGCCACGTCAGCTTGAGGTTGAATATGCACGGTTGCATCGGAGACACAATTATTAACATAACGTCTATTTATCCTACATAACATCTCTTTTTTTCACAAGCCACGTTTGCATTGGAGATGCTCTTATAGGCTGAAAATAATCATAATTTTTTTAGTTATTTTTTCAACAAACAAAAAACCTGTGTATTGTTTATAAAAAAAATTGTGTGCTGTATTTGTTTTAAAAAGAATATTTTAATTAGTATTTTTAAAAATAATTTATATATCCTTAGAGCTTATATAAAAGATATTTTTTTTTAATTATTATAATATTTCAAAATTGAAGAGAGTGATATAACTCAAACCCATGACCCCGTTGCCATGGATGTAGTTGTGAGAGACTTACATTTATCCAACACACTCTTTTCAAGAAAATCCATCTTATAAAGATCTATAAAAGTATTAATTTACTTTTTATTTGATAACTATCCTTATATAGACTCTCTTAACAAATTTGAGCTGGTTTGGTTTGACCCAATTTAAGTACATCATATGATAACATTTGTAATGACTATTGAGAGTAGTTTGAAGAGATTTCACAATTTTAAGAGATACTTTACTTTAAACCATATAAGGTTCACCTAGTGGTTTGTCCATTGCACATACACCATTAATGTTATAAATTTGAATCCTTTTACGAATGTTGAAAGCCACTTAAACTTTTAATCGCAAGATTGGTAAGACCCTTAAATTAATGAATGTACATATATTACATTTCATCTCACATATGCTCACCAAGTCACCCTTAATTATTGTATGGATTCTCGTAGCAATTAAACATGGCAACAATATCTTTGACTTGCAAATGTAGGAACAAAAACAAATTAATAGAATTTGGGTTATAAAATAATAACAATGAACTAGTACTTATAAATAAAAATACTAGACCAATCATGTGTTGGGGTGAGTGGTTCATCCCTTAAGTAAGGTCGTGGGTTCAACTCCCCTTGTGAACGGAACTACACATATTGGGAGCACTTTACCCCTTAGTGGGCCGACCCGGTGCGAGTCCGGATTAGTCGGAGTGTGGTCTGGGCTGATTGCACCGTATGGTGGATCCACCCCACCCAGAAACTGGATGGTGTAAACCAAAAAAAAAAAAAAAAAGACTTACACGTGGAGAATGTCCGGGACATGGTGGTGACGTGGCAATACAAGCGTGTGAAAAGTCTCCGCCGTAAGAACAACAGTTGGACCATAATTTGATATTGGGTGGAAGACAAATATCAAGGTTTTGACTAGTAACTGTTGTCTTGTCTAGAGTTGATTGCCTATACTCTTGTGGGGAGGTACTCCATCCCCAACCTCAGTTTTCCATTTTTCCCGTTTCTCCTTTTGATTAGAAATTAAAAATTAAAAAAAAAAAACAAAAGCAAAAATTTCATTAGGATTTCAAAGAATAATAATAATAAAAAAAGATAATGAGTTTATATAGTTACTTAGTTAGTTAGGGTTTCAAAGAATAAAAAAATTATATATATATATATATATATATATATATAATATTAATATATTTATACATGTTTTGGATAAAATAGGGAAATGGGGATAAGGGAAGTCTCTTCATCCCGATCCCCATCCCCATTTCAATATATTTGTGAGAAATGGGGAAATGGGATGAGGGGAGTCTCCTCATCCCCATCCCTACCTATTTCTCCATTTTTCCCTAAAAAAATTCCCAAATGAGAATAGGAACAGGGACGGGAACATGGGGATTTGGGAATCCAGAGGAAAATGTGCAACCATAATGATTAATGAGAATCCATCACCATCAACATCCTAAAAGATAAAATTATAAAATGATGTAAATGGATGTAAAATTGGTTTTATAATTTATTTATTTTTTTGAAAAGAATTCATTAACCACAAAACGCTACAAAGAAGATGGACAATCGCCCAAGCCCAACCAAGGCCGGCTGGACCTCTAGGCAACTGAGGTAGTTGCCTAAGGCCCCACCTAAAATTAAGGCCTCATATTTTCATTATCAATACTGTATATGTATTTTAATAATTAATATTTAATATTTTTCTTTTTTCTTTCTATTTATTATTTAAAAATATCTCTTTAAACTTATAAATTAACGATCATTCCTATTTTCAAGGCAACAATTCCTATTTTCAAGTAAACCACATTTAAGTGGACTCAAATACTCATTAATGTTTTCCTAAAAAAAATTACATGTTATTCTTTTTCTTTAAACAGTTAAAGTTTTTTTTTAATTATATATTCACATTAAAATATATTATTTTATATCTTTTTCTATATTCAATCAAACCATTATACTTCAAAATAAAACTCTCCACCTGCAATCAAACTCTCTCATTGTTTCTCTACGTACTCTTTCATAAACATTCCAAGTTCAATTATTTCAAACTCTATTACTTTAATTTTATTCATTTATTTATTTTATTTTCAACTATAACAAATTATTTAATTTTTTTAAGTTTTAATAACTGATAATCGGATATTAGACATGTCTAGTAGAATATACAAATCTGGATATGGAAAAAAAAAAAAGAATGGAAAAATTAATATTTGAATCATAAAAAGGTGGTCTTGATAAATTTGTAACCAATAGCAAAAAAAAAAAAAAAAAAAAAAAGGTTGTGGAATCATAAGGCCTCATTTTAAATTTTCACCTAAGGCCTCGGTTACCCTTGGGCCGCCCCTGCGCCCAACACAAGACTTTCCATTGCAATGGGACAGTCTTCCAACCAAACAAAATTATGTATGTAAAATAAAATTTTACATACATAATTTTGTTTGGTTGAAATGGATGTAAAATTGGTTTTATAATTGAATTAATGGTCCTCCTAAGGCAAAACGTTAAGGGTAATATATTTTAGTGAGGCCCAATACGAACATGTGAGACTGAGTTGCCGATAGGATAACGTATTGGAATCCCTGAAATCTCGACCATTGAGACTATTGTTTCCTAATTTAACAAGAAACATTAAAACAGGGCAAATTGTAATGTTTGATTTGATTTGAGTATTCGAGTTTTTTATTTTATTTTATATATATATATGTGTAGTTCATTTAATACAAATTGTAACACATTGTCATGCTTCTCTCTATATACTATCTCTTATTTGTTTTGTATTGAATCATATTCATTTGACTTCATCTTTAAAATTTTAAATTCAGGTCAGCTAGAGCAATCAAAGAAATGGTTTCGGGTATTGCTTATTGCAAAATCACCTTGGTATTTTTAAAATTTATATAAATTGTAAACAAAATGATCAAAAAAAAAATGTCACAATTTCAAGTTGAAAAGATTGATATAAGAAACGTTTGAAAAAATTAGAACATTGAAAGTAAAAAAAAATATATAGAATAATACATGTACATGAAAAAAATTTTAAAATAAAAATTTAATAACGATTACGTTATATTGTTTTACGGTTGCCACACGTCGTGTGGGATGCAAACTAGTATTAACTATTCTTGCTAGTAGATTCTTGTATATTATTGATGCATGTGATAAATATTATGTCATAAACGTCTTGATAAAATTTCATCAATGTTTCGAAAAATTATGAAAAATCTTCAACCCATTTTTCAAATTAGACGAATTCGTCTATAATTCAACCCAACGCAATAAAAATGATTCTTGGATTATTATGCAACTTGAAATGATTTAGAATTCCAAAACCAAAATTTTCAAATGTGAAAATACCAAAGGACTCATCAATCAGATCAAACCCAGAAGGCTGTGTTGTTAATTGTGACAGTCTGATAAGATGAATTTTAAAACTTTCTTAAATTAGTATAAAACTAATTTCATGATACAGAATCATTATTCTTTTTTCAAAGATCTCAAAGAAAAAGATGCAGAATTCTGTAGAAACAAAGCAGAAGAGCTGTTCAGAGAAGAACAAATTGTACAATTGCAGTAGCATTCTTGAAGAATCGTAACCCTGGTCTGATAAGCTACTCACAATCGACACCATCAAGAAAACCTACGAAGAAAAGGCTTTTATGGTCCATCCTGATAAATGTTCTTCCATTGCAGCCGATGGTGCAACCAAGAGATTGATACATAATCTAATACTCCTCAATAAAAGGATAATAAAAATATTAATGGTTACTACAACTTTAGTTTTCGCCAATATCTTAAAATGGATTTCAAATTTAAGCCAATTAGACAAACTTTATTGTCTTTTACCTTAAACTTTGTTTCAAAATAGATATCTTAATATTTAGTTAAAACAAAGCATTGCATCCATATAATATATAATTTCCTATCAAAGCTATATCAAAAAAATAATAATAACATGCATAATTGCATATCAGAAATCATATTGCATGCTACCTACCAAAAATCATATTGCATCCATGATTCATAAATCATTGTCCCGGCCTGTAAATTACAGTTGAGGAATGTCATATAAATAGTATGTTAACTAATTTTTGGCTGAATGCTACCTACCAAAAAATGAAATTGTATCCTTTCCAAAAAAAAAAAAAAAAATGAAATTGTAATTAGTTTGAAAACTAATAGAAGCAATTCAAGTTTTACGAACTTTTGACTTTCTGAACAATTGAGGATTCATGTCAGGTGGCAATTTAAAAATCGATTGCCTAAATACTTTTACATCCATTCTCTTTCAAGATATTTCTTTATATTTTAATATATTAAAGACAACTAAAAATTAAGTAATTTAATAATTTCTAATACAAAATTTATAATTATTAATAATATTTCAAATGTTTATAAATAGTTGTTTACAAAAATTGTCGTTTGAAAAACATGTAAGTGAAATGTCAAGTCAACGCATTTAGGAGTTGTTTGTTGTTTGTCTGAAGATTGAACGGTCTTAAATTTTGAGGAGAGGATGACTTGAATCCACGACCTTGTGACATAGGTATGAGGAGTTTACTACCGGGTCAACCTCATTTTGTCGTCAACTTGTTGTGTTTTAAATATAAAATGGTTTAAAAACAAATAAATTGACATTTATACCTTTGTTATTATTAATTGTTATGTATTTTCATTTTATATGATACAAACTAAATAAAAATAATTTAACAAATTCTAAACCATTACTATGTAATAATTACAATATATTATTCATGATTAAGATATAATAAATAATGATTTAGAAATGGTTTTGATTTTAAAAAAATGAAATTGAAGGTTCAACAATGGTGTTCAAAGTTACAACGTGATTAATGTTTTTTTTTAGATGTTTATCATAAGTAAATAGTAATATGTTAAAAGAAATAAATTTTTGTAATATAAAGTGGGCAGGGGACAACCCATTTTATATTACACAAATAAATTTGACCCATTTTATATCAAGTCATTATCGGGTCACCAATGACCCGAAAAAGAATTTCATGGCTCCAGGTTGCCCCCTACCCAATTGTTCCACGGGTCAATGATGACCCGAAGAAGAATTTTAGAGCTTCAGGTCATTAGTGACCCGATATCAACCTGAAGCTCAAAAATTCTTCTTCGGGTCAATTGTGACTCGACATTGGTCATCCTTGACCCGAAGAACAATTTTTGAGCTTCAGGTAGAGGGCAACTCAAATCTTTGAATTTGTTCTTCTGGTCAGGTGTGACCCGATATCGAGTCAGGTGTGACTTGATATTGGGTCACCCTTGACCCGAAGAAGAATTTCAATGCTTCAAGTAAGGGGCAACTCGAAGCCCTGAAATTTCTCGGGTTGGGAGAAAAACGGCACGAAGCCTACAAACATGTGACGACAGGGAGGCAAAACACCACAGCAAAGAGCAAGAAAACTAATAACTGCAAAAAAAAAAAAAAAAAAAAAAAAAAAAAAAAAAAAAAAAAACCCACAATCTTCTTAATAGTGAGCCACGAATTTTGAATCCACTGATTGTTAAGACTAAAGGCCAAACAAATGCAAGATTGAAGAGCAATTTGGAGAAGCGGAAAACGGAAAACAACAAAAGGAAAATGTATACATGCATTAGCTAACTTGATGTCAAATTTTATTTTTCAATTGTCTTTGTTTCATTTGTAAGAATATATACAAATATATGCAGGAAATAGATACAAGAATTGGTGAGTCACCCTTCTCATGGAATGACTACATATCATCATTCTGCGACAAATCCTCGTCTTGCGGCAATTCCACATCCTGCAGCAACTACTCATCCAACATTCCAACAAAGTCTTGTACCTCAAAATTTAAGTTTTTATCATCAAGTTTTTTTTTTTTTTTTTTTTTTTTAATATGTATGCAGTATGTTTACTTATTTACAATAGATATATATATATATATATTTTTTTTTTTTTTTTTTTCCTTCTCAGGTTGGTTCTAAGTTCTAACTTTATCTTCACAAGCATGTTTCAAGGAAATGATCAAATGTCTCATTTAAGCCATGTTTGTTTTCTTTTCATTTTTTTTTTTTTGTGTTCATTATGAGAACAAAAAATAATAATTGTTTTTTAATAATTAGGTTTCGAATTCTCCTTGTGTTAATCAATTTCCAAATCAAGAGAATTGTTGGCCACAACAAAAAACAAGAATTGATGGAATGAAATGTTGAACAATTTTAGGTTTTATCTATGATTTAGTTTAGTATTTTTAGGATATCTGAGTGCAAGTGTACACTTATTTTCTTTGTTACTCCAAATGCATTATTTTTCTTGTAAAGTTTGTTACTTTCAGAGTAACTTTTGCTTTAAATGCAATTCTGAGTCATTTGATATTTAAAACTTAGTAATTGATTTTTATGTAAGATACATATTCCTTGATTGCAGATAACAAGTTAGCTCGAAAGTGTCATAAACTCTTGAATCACACCCTTGAATTGATTAATAATACAAAGAAAGTAGTCAACATCGATATGAAAAACATGACTTGTGTGAATTTGTCTGGAAAGAATCTCCTAGAATGTCACTGTTGATTCAAAATGGTCAATGGTATGTTAACTTTGAGTTATAAGTAAATCACTCTATTGAAGATCTTTTTATACAATCGTTACAATCTTTAGGTTGCAATCGATAAAATACTAGATTGTATGCAATCTTCCGGTTGCAATTAATACAATACTGAACTGTAAGTAAATCATTCTACTGAAGATTTTTTACTTGCATATAATCGTGCTGATAACATGTTTTAAAATCAAAACATATACAAATCAAAGCATAAATATGTAACAATTAATAAACCAAAGATAGAGAGACTATATATTAACTGATGATAAAGAGAGGTGTATATTGCTTCGATATCAAGTTTCGGATTACAGTCATAACACTGCACTAACTCGAAACTTAAAAAACACACTCCTATTTATAGGTGTTTGTAACCAATCATAAAAGGCCAACACAATTACCATAAGTCCGCTTGCATGGGGCCAATGTTGGCTTCTTCTTCTTCTACGTGCCCATGAGGTGGAATCCACCAAACGCTACAACAAAGGTTACAATGAAAGAACGGTTAGAATGCGATTGTTTTTTACTATCACTTTATCAACGATCAATCATATGCTTTAAAAATGTAAGGAAAAAGCTATAGTGAGAAGCAGATCGAGATCCGAATTATTACCGATTGAATTGTATCCCGTGACAACTCTCTTCCCTTCAAATAATGGTACTGGACATAAAATCTTTATAATGCAGGAAACCAATCAACAATGTGAATGAATTGCCCGGTATAGAGAAGAAAATAAATTTTATAGACATTTTGCATTCAATTAACACAAAAATGTTTCAATTTTTGAACAGTATCACGATATTAAGAATATGAGAACAATGTTATCAAACCCTTCAACTTTGGTAACCAAGAAGTGAAAGTTGAGTGGTAATATGAAGCTAGCGATAGTTCTATAACTATTTCTTCCATCCAACATTTGACCATTTCACTTCTGCGACAAGACTAGTCAATTTTTATTTACAGTCCAAACCAGAATGAATGGTAAACATGCATTGGCGCACTTACAAGGGCGATGAATTACTCTGAACTTGTATGAATCCCAGCTGATAAATAGAGATCAACGGTAGTTCAACTTTTAGGTCTTTTTGGCATGCTTGAATTCTCGGGCTCAGCCTTGCGCTTTATCCCCAAGAAATGTTCAACCTGAAAGGCAGATAAAAAGACCATTCCACTTCAGTATCTAAAAATTAATCGTGACAAGCAGAAACAACATGAATTGGTGCTGGCGCACATAGAATAATTAAGACGATATTTGTGGAAACTCAACCAAGAAACTGTAGCCTGCAGGGTATTTTAAGTTACTGAAATCAGAAACACTTCATCTACAGTTTATCAGAAGGAAAGCACAGGATGACAGGAACATGCTTAAAAAGCCTCAGGAAGTCTCAAACAAAACACTTGAGGCAAACAAGAAATCAGAATTCAAAGAGAAAACGATAACTTGTAGAAGTTCGATTTCTTTTTTGTCCTTTTTTCATTTATCCTTACTCCTTAAAGGCTTGTTTTCTTAGTACGATAAGTAGCAAAGATGATGTAAAAGACAAGCAAATACTGTGAATCCCTAGGAACAAAATTGCAAATAGGACCAAGTAGATTGCAGATAAAAAAAAGGTATATGCATATTTAGGCAGCTCTATATTGATGGCTTACAGAAGATACTGAAGACAGGTTACGGCAAAACCAGGTGGTTAACAGAATTGCAATCATCACCAAACTAACTAGATGAACAAAAAGGAAAGAGACAATAAATTAAAAAAACCATAAAATACCCGTGCAAAATGTAAAAAACCAGCAGCAGTGCATCTAGCCATCTATACATGTGCACATATGCTGTATACATATTAATTTATTGATGCATAGGCACAAAAAATATAACAGTAGACTGACCTTACTATTACCGAGCATGGGTGTTAAGCCCCCTGGAAGGTCCTTCTCAACAGTAGCGAAACCACTTCTAGGGTCACTTGTTTGCCTGAACATAAAACATGGAAAACAAAATGATCGATTAAGTATATTGAAATTAAAACAGAAATGAACAAAATCATAAAACATAATCAATATTTCTCAGATAGATAGAAAAACAGCATCATTCCAAAAAGTAACAATCCTCCTTAAGATCGTCTGCTGCCAATTTGCTAAGGAGGTAAAAAGGAAGCCATAATTCAACAAATGCCAACAAGTTATATCTGTGTACTTTCTTTTTCCTTCTATTTATCTCCATTGAACAATATTTGTCAGTTAAACCAACTTGTTTTAAGTTTTAATCATCATGTAGCGAAGAATATGTTGGCCTATCTACGATTCTTAAAATTACGCAAATTAGATATATATATATATACACACACTCTAAGACGAGACTGAATATAACATATGAGGCCTATACGGCTATACCCAACTAGGCATAAGTCACGAGAGGCTACATACAACATGTGAACTCTGTGCAATGCTCCCAGTAAATTCATGTGAACTCTGTGCAATGCTACATACAGCATGCTTCCAGGACATAATTCATGGAAGAAGCAGGCATTCAGTTTTTTATTTCCCTTTTCCACCCTTATTTATTGGGAGCAGAAAAGGCAGCCCAAAAAATATCTTTCAATCTTACTTTTTTCCTCCTGCTGATTTATAGTAAATTTCACACATCATTAACAGATAATATACAACAAAAACATGAACCATACCCTGGTTTAACATGACCACTCAGGACAAGATAGGGCGTTTTCAACCGGGATTGAGCTTCCCTCATCCTCTCCACAGATTCTGATGGCGTATCAGAATTCTTCATTTGCTTTAACTTCAATTCTTCATGGTACTGCTTCATGCGTTTCTCTTGCTTCATTTTCCCAGGACCCTTCCCATGGAATTTATGAGAAATCATCCTAAAGGCTTCCTTGGGTGTCATCTGGAAAAAGCAAGGAAACAAGTTAACATAAATATACAGAAATAGTAAAATGATAAAATCAGTGATTGATTCAACTCATTTTAAACCACAGTTCATGCAGTTTTATGGCCTATATAAAAGGTCATACATTTAACACAATTGTATAAGACCATATAATGCAACAAATTTCAATTAAATATTAACTACACAGATAAAATATGGCTACATTGCATTTTATTTGGCATGAAAAGCACCTTTCTGAAACCTGTACAAGGTACCATAATCACTAATTGATGCAGTTTCAAATTTTTTACATACCCTATTTATGATCAGTTCATATTTTCATTTGCACATGCTAGGATAAAGATTTCACCCAAAGTGAAGTGATAATATATTATTATTCATTTCAAGAAGCTGACACAATGCAGACAATATGGGATCTGGTCCTCATAATGTGAGTTTAACATATAATAGATTCAGGACACTATTACTCTCATGGTTCCCACTTCCCACTACACAGCTTTGAAGAACTAGAATACCAATCAGTTTCAGCTAAAATCTCAATACCAGATTGTTCCAACAACATGCAAGCAGTGTATCAGAATTCAGACCTGAAATGAAACTCATGAAAAATATATGCACATCATTTGACTGGCCATGCCTATGTTACACTAATGACCGCAGTCACCCTAATAATAAAAGTAAAGAGGAAAAAAATTATTGAATCAGAAAATATTCAGCAAGAACTAAATCTAGTCTATACAATTTTATGTCTTCCCCCTACCAGTGCCAGGTCCCTAACCCCGTGTACCACATGCATCATATTTAACCAATTCTTAAAGTAAAACCGAATACCATGCCACTTAAATATACTGTAATTGATTGATCGGGTACTTACAATTCTTCCAAACTCATCCATTCTCTCAATGCGAAGGTCCTTAAATCTATTATCATTATCTGCTTTATCTGCTTTATCCGCTTTATCTGCTTTGTCATCCACGATGCCAACAAGCTTGCTCTTTTTCTTGTCCATGTTTCTGCCACCCCATTCAATGCTTTCTTTAAGCGTTCCCCGATCCTTAAGCAGCTTAAGTGCACCTGATAATCCTTTCCCAACGGCAATTTCATGAATGGTTTCATCTGGAACTATCTCCTCCTTATCCTCAGTATCAGGGTTTTCATCTGCCTCAGTATCTTTAACTTCTGTCCATCCACCGGTCTCATCTTTTATTTCTTGTTCAGAAGTTACAGGGGCTTCATCTTCATCCATGAAAACGTCTTCATTGTCAGGCTTATGGGCTTCTGAAAGAACCAAACAACATAAATGTAAGAAACTAATGCATTAAACTTGGTGCATATGACAAAATTAGAGAGAATCCAACAAATACTAGTAATTATTTATAAATATGCTCTATATGAAGAATTTATAGCTGATGTAAAAGGACATGATCTATGCAAATGGTAGCTGGTCACTACCTGATCACATTTTATTGAATGGATGGGTATATATGAAGAAATAGAACACTATGTAAGAAATAGTACCTTCAACAAGCTGGAGACCCCATGCAAACTCTTCAATTTCTGTAAAGACAACCTTGTTTTCTTGTGACTCCCCATTTGTGGGATTTTGATCATCAGCAGTTTGACTTCTGGAAGTGGTAGCAGCAGCAAGGAGTGCAATTGCCTTAGGACCAGATGCTGCCTCCTCTTGCTTTTTAAAAGCTAATTTTCTTGCTCTTCCTAAGGATTTATATAAGTCCTCGTCATCATCTGCAATAACAGGATTTTCATCTTCCTCCATTTTAACAGGAAGGGTTTGTTCCAGTCGCAGAGCTTTAGTTGCCTCATCTGCTTTAGCATAAGCAGATTGGTATGCATTATTCCTCATTTCAGCATCAATTCTCTCTTGCTCCTCTCTAATGGCTTGCCTTCTCCCATCATTCCGAGAACCACGATCCGCAACACCCAACCCTGAAGAGACCGCTTCTGCTTCAAGGGCATCTAAATCCAGCTTTTCTTTCTTCCTTAAGGATTTCTTTTTTTTGGGCTTTTTAAACTGAAGCATTTCTTCATGAGTGTAGTAATCAGACAAGATCTTTGCAGATGAACTGAGATCTTCAAATTGGTTGGTTGTTGAAGTACCCTGAAGCCTTCGACGGAGCTGAGAAGAGAAAAAAAGGAATCAACAGATCCTCATCAGCACAATAATGTTAGTCCTTAACCTCATACTGCTTGAATCAGCACAGAAGGAAGAATAAATTACCTCCTCTAGTTTCTTCTCTGCTTCACCAGTGAAGCGTCCTCTTGCATCCAGAGTTACTCCCTGAAAACAGGAATTCACATAAAAATTTAAATAATTACCAATAACAATGTTTACAAATTCTTACAACAAAAGAGGTTTAATCAAAACAGCTCTAGAAAATGGGAGAGGAGCAAAGGAGAGAGGAGGGTTTTACTACTGACCTCCTCAGCAGCAGGATCATCATATTGTGGAAGCATCTTCTTCTCTGAACTAGGATCATCACCGAACCTAAGTGCCAGAACACATCATAATACATGAGTCATTTTGCAGTCATAAAACAATAATACGTAGCTAAGAAACAATTAACACATTAGATTAACGCTCATCTTACTTATCGTCATAGATTCCCGTTTTCTTCTTTGCAGCCTTATAAGCCTCATCACGCCGCTTCTGCTCTCCAATTTCAATGTTTTCAAGCATATCGATATCTGTCAAATCAGACCACAACTTCAGTGACAAATATCTCAGGTCATTTAAGACCACCTAGACCAGTAAAAGAAAAGGCAATAACAAACTAGCTATACGGCTATACCATCGTTAATATCACCATCAGCAAGTATGTTCTGATCCTTGAGAGTCAAGACAACCGCTCCACCATCCATTACTTTGTCAAGACCATGAAGAACTTTAATCCCAGATAGATCATCTGTTTAAGAAACAAAAGACTAGATAAAGTAGCAGTCATCACAAGAATATGATTGCATCGATCTGCTAGGACTTGAATCACGCAGCCACTGGAATTACAATGCAAAAATGAGCATAAGTTGATGTGATGAAGCTCAAGTCCATTAATTAAGCCTGACAGATCAACTCAGATTTCAAAATATTTCACCAGCAAGCATAAAAAGTGACACGAGCATGCATTTGTATTCATCTAGAATAATGAACAGAATCCCAAAACATAGTTCCGTAATGTACATTCATCTAGTTGGTGTTCAAAAGTCCCAAGGAAATTTGAAATGTCTATACCATTATTACTTAATTTTAACTTAACACACACATAACAGTCTCATTCGAAATCTAAAAGGTATGCACACATCATCCTCATAAAATTGGTTGTTATTTCAAAAAAAAAAAAAATTTAAATCATGAACTAAAAAGAAGCCATACGTTTATTATGCTGTCCATCCTCTTCATCTTCACTTTCTCCAAGAACAATATTGTCCTGCGAAAATTTCACACCATAGTATTGATTGTTAACATCACATGACAGAAACAAAGAAAAAAATTGCAAGAAAACACAATTAAAACAAAAACTAACCTGCTCCTCAAAAATCTTGGACAGCTGCAATGCTTTCTCCTTTTCAGCATTTTTCTCCTCCTCCAGCTTTCGACTCTTACTAACCCATGATAAAACCTCAGAAACACCTTCAGACTTTTTCTTTAGTCTTTCTTCTTTCATCCTGATAAAATAATATAAATGAAGAAGATAAACGTCATCCATATTTATATAAAACCTTATCATGATAATATATTTTCCATACTTCTGTGGAGATTATAAATTAAAGAATACATAAGAGTCAACAAACCAGCGAGAAAATAAAAACAATAGAAACAACTCACAACAAAATTTAAGTGAAAGCATAATACATTCTCTGATAACAATTATCTTTTAAAGAAAGGGAAGGCATATTTCAATTCAGAAATTTCGAAAAGCTTTGAATAGATAAAATCAAATCTAATAGTGTCAGATACAACTTTCAATCACAAATAATAAAAGAATATCAAGAATCAAAAGAATAAATAAGATATAAATTAAATATGTCCATATGTACATAATCATTCTCTAGTGTGGACGTCTAAATGTTGTTCTCTATCCGGATGTCCAAACTCAGCCCTTGGATCCAACAACTGAGATCTATTATTATACTTTTATAAGAAATATCAAATATGTAAGTTTTTGTGGAGTTCAAAAGTCATAACTCTATGAAGAAGACTTATCCAAAGTAAAAGTGTAAAACAAGTCCATTGAATGCATCCAACAACTGAAAATTCAAGGGCCAAATGAATGTTAAAATACAAACATTCAAACTTGAGAAATATTATAAAATCATGGAATATTTTATCACCTAACACCCTTCTACATTTAGGCTTATCCTCTATTTCTATTCACAGATGAATATTTTATCACACGAGATTCTTTTACAAGCAGACCAAACTTGCAACAAGTTATATAATGACTCACGAAAGGAATTCATACACTATTAGATGATGATTGATTTATGCCAAATGGAATGTGAAACATGGGATCAAAGAAGAAATAAACAGAAATTATCTTACCTCAAAATGCGATTCTCAAGCTCCGAAGTTGGGGCACTTGCTCTACCTGATGCATCCTCAGCATTTCGTTCGTCTTTGTCGTCATAAGAAACCTTCATTTGCTTGGTAACATCCCTGTCCCTACTATCTTCGTAATCCGATTTTAACTTATCATTCTTGCTCCTATAGTAATCTTCCTCACGAGCCTTCTTGCTCGCTCTATCTCTCTCTCTTGACCTGTCCTTGTCCTTGTCCAAATCCATCTCCCTCTCCTTGTCTCTGCCTTTCTCTCGTGTCTTCTCTCTGTCCCGATCCTTCTCACTTTCCCTCTCCTTCTCTCGATGATCTTTATGTTTCTCTCTCCCTTTCTCCCTCTCCCTCTCTTTTTCCTTCACCCTATCCCCTTCCTTCTCCCTAAAGCTCTTCTCCTTTCCCCTCTCCTTCTCGGTCTCCCGCTCCTTCTCTTGTTCCCTCCGCTTATCCTTCCTATCTTTGTCCTTCTCTCTATACTTATCCCTATCTTTGCTCCTCTCCTTGTCGCGCTCGTCTCTATCTTCCTTCCTCCTCTCCCTCCGATCTTTCTCCAAATCTTTTCTGTCTTTGCTCCTATGATCTGCATCCTCCCCTTGACCACTGCTCTTCCTCCTATCCTTGCTCCGATGCTTACTCGACTTATCAGTCCCGTTTTGGTCCAAATCATCATCATACGCTCCCTCATCCCAGTGTTCCCTCACCGGAGACTCATTTCTATCAGCAACATCCATGTCCACAACAAAATACTTAAAACCTAAGTAAAACAAAACAACAATTTAATTATACATATCAATCACAAACAATGTTGCGAACACTTCATTCAAAACAAAAATAATAATAACAAACAAACAAACAAACAAACAAAAATGAAATCCATCTTCGACCTAGCTAGGCAAACATTCATGTTTAACTACCAAACATATCATTTAAAACATTTAATACAAAACCACACATTTAACACATCATTTATATGTTTGAACTTTCTATTCTCAATTAAAATTTCTCCATACAACAACACACAAATTGTCTACAGGCACTCTCAAAAGTCAAAATTAATACTTCTTATTTAATATTAAAATTCCTCTGGTGGATTATTATTTTATTAGACTAACTTTCAAACGGAATGAATAATGTTTTATTTTTCGAAATGTATATAAAAATAAATAAAAAAATAAAAAACCCAACTAAAAATTGAACTCATGAGGAACAAAAACCCAACTAAAAATGATGATGATAATTCATTGCATATTGTAAGATTGCACCTGGAATGCTAAATCGCAATTATTTTCTAATTTCAAGTCGAAAAATGTAATATTCTAATTTAAAGTCGAACCAATTAACAAATTTATCAAACCCCCAAAAGAAAAAATCAAACACAAATTAATGGAAAAGAACAAACAAGAGTTGAATAAAACAATCGAAAGACTGAAAGAGAGTTGAATAAACAATCGAAAACAAAACATCTAAAACAGAGTTGAATAAACAGTAAACAAAGTCTTTTAAGAGAAAACAGAGATGGATATCTGGAAGATAACAGAAAGAGATAATAAACAAAACCAAACCCAACCCATCAAAACCCATCATTCAAAATCACAACAAAAAAAAAAAAAGAAAAAAAATTCAGACGAAAATCACAAAACCCATCATGTAATCATTCAAAACCCATCAACGAAACCCATCATGTAATCATTCAAACCCATCAACGAATCAACACGAAAATCACAAAAAAAGATTCGAAAATAGTCGTACCTGTTGAAGAAGCAAAGAGATTCGAAAATAGTCGTCTAAGAGAGACGACTGACCGATATGCTTCGCTGGTGATGTGTCGACGGCGGCGAACTGCAGCGAGAGTGGGATGAAGACGTGAAAGGAGGCGTTGTAAAGTGTACCAGTTGTAAAAGAGAAAATCCTATTTATTTATTTTAAATCAGATATGGGTAGTTTTTTAACAGGTCCAAAGTATACCCGGTAAAGATCCATAACCGACCCGCAGTTATTGTGGGTCTGATACTGATTAGATAAAATCCATATGGATCTATATTTGATATAGTTTGGATATATACCCGATCCATAACACATGGATATGGACAGGGTCCAATAAACCCAGTCCAGTTTGCCATTCCTACTCGAACCCACGACCGTCACGCATACGGCAGTGAAGTAGTACAATTACTATTTCACCCTTTGCTTGTTGGGCAATAATTCATTTTCGGGCTTAGAGATTGACGGGCCATAAGGCCCATAACTTTCGTAAAACCTTGGACATAATGGGCCTAAAGGCCCATGACATATTAAAATTTTATAACCCCTCAATAATATTGTTCGGAGATTATTTTTACAAAATAAGGATATTGAGTTCATAATCACACACATTTTCAATTTAAATTACACATATTTAACGTTTAACTTCACTAATGACGTGTTTACTAATCGAGAATGGAATAAGATTCAAATTCTATGGGAAAGTGAATTAAGGAATGAAGCTATTCCTAATATATGTGTGAGACAGTGAGAGTCACATAATCTGATTAACAAACAGAGTAATCACAAATTATGAATTAAATCCACTTTTCCTTTTTAGTAGTTTTGTCTTTTGTTCGGTTCTATCCTTTCACAAACGCTTACTACAAACCACAAGTTTGAGCAATTTGCCAATTTATTGCCAAATCTCTATCCATCCAATTACTGTACCCCACGTGTACACTAGACCGTATACTATAATTCTCACTACACTGTACTCTCAGCTCCACTAGAACAAGAAAAATTAATAATTAAAGAATTTTTTTTTTTTTAAAAAGCAAGAGAGATGTTAGCGAAGGAATCGGGTGTTCCCACTTTCGATCTACCCGAGGAGGTCTTGGAAGTTCTACCGTCTGATCCGTTCGAACAGCTCGATGTGGCCCGCAAAATCACCTCCATTGCCCTCGCGACACGTGTCTGCTCGCTCGAATCAGAGAGGTCCGCCCTGCGTACCAATCTCGCCGAGAAGGACGCCGTCATCGCCGACCTCCAAGCTCAAATCGAGTCTCTCGACTCCTCCCTCTCCGACTCCGTCGAAAAACTCTCCCAGGCCCACAACGATAAGGTCCGACCCGACTTCGACCCGTTTTCGCTCTGCTCTGTTTTTTTTTTTTTTTTGTTCGTTTGTTGTTGTAAGTTTGTAGCTGAATTTGACTTTCGTGTTGTTGCCAGGAGAACTTGATAAAAGACAAAGCATCGTTGACCAACACTGTGAAGAAGCTCCAGAGAGATGTCGCCAAGGTATGTCTTTGATTTTGATTCATCAATTGAATTGATTTCATGCAATTCTCTGAATTTGAGAAGCTATTGACATAATTGTATTGATTATATATATTTGTATCAACCAACTCATTTGTGCTTGTGTAGTTGGAGGTCTTTAGAAAACACTGATGAAATCACTTCAAGAGGATGATGAAACCACTGTAAGTTACTGATTTTATTACTGCTTGAGAATATTTTTTCAAATGAACTTGTTTAGTGAACAATGCATTGATTATTTTTATTTTATTTTTTTCACTTGATTTTTGGATTAGCCACAGACTGAGAGTCAGCATATCATTGCGAAACCGACTCCGAATGGTATGGATTTGTTAATTTCTTCTTCCTGAATTCTAATTTAGCTGCTTTCCATTGCTTATGTGATGAATTATTGGCTTCTTTTCATAAAATGTTATTCAGTCTGTTGGGCTGTAGTTGTAAATGGATACATGTTTTGAAAACAAATAATAATAGTATGCAACAAATTTGGTGATTGCATTTATCTGAATCAGCATTGAAAGTACTTTGTGTGTGCAACTTTTATCCATGGGCTCAAAATGCCTTTGGTTTTAGGCTAGAATTTGAAAATTTACTAGTGTTCTTATCTAATCATTTTGTGGTGATCATCTATCATTTGAAAAAATAAGTAAGAATTATCTGGTTGTCATTTTCCTCAATTCAAAGTTTTTTTTTTTTTTTTTTCTTGTTTCAGAAGATGAAGCCTCACATCCACCATCAACAGATTCTTCAGTGCGTAGCCTCTCAGAAGCAGGACATTCTTCATTGGTGGAGGATCGTGAGACAGATGGTATGCCGAAATTTATTTTTGTTTATAGATTCTAGCATGAATTTTTTTTTTTCCCCTGTGCTAATAATCTGCCAAACTCTGTTAATTAGGTGCGTTTGTGGTGTTGTTATAGACATGTAAAGCCTTGCAACTAAGTGCATAGAATTTACTATTTTCTTGTTCTCTTATTGTTGTTATTGTGGTAGCCTTAAGACCTGGCATATCACATGGGCTTCTGTTAGCATCTCAAACAACCACACCTCGGTTTACTCCTCCTGGGTCCCCCCCAAGTCTATCTGCTTCTGTATCTCCCACGAGAACATCTAAACCAGTGTCTCCAAGACGGCATTCAATTTCATTTTCTTCATCAAGAGGCATGTTTGATGATAGGTCATCCATATTTTCTTCTGGGCACTCAAGCCAACATGGTTCAATATCAAATTCCGAAGCAGGATCACATACCGGTAAGTTCTAGAATTATTGATAGGAAGAACTTCATCCTTAGTAAGATCGTATGTAGTTTCACGATTTTAAGACTATAACTGGTACAGTAATACCAAGTCAAGGTTTTGCCTAACTAAGTACTTTAAATCTCCATTTTCCTTTCAAAGCATGTATTCAAGGAGGGACAAAAAGGGAAAGTAAAAATGAAATCAATGTACCACGGGATAAACATCGGATTTGAAATTCGCAATTCTAAATGTCTTTTCCTTATCTTCTTTGCATTTCTGTATTTTTATTGGACAGAGATGGAATGGTTACCATAACAGCTCCTTAGAAATACATGCACTCATCTTTATTTGGTACCCAACAATAACAATGCCCTTGACATTTTCCAGTAGGAATACCTGAATTAGCAATATCTTTTAAATGCATCTTCTTAATATTGATTTAACAAACATTTATTATGTCACTCTTTCTTTTATACGTTTCAGGGCGAGCCCGAGTTGATGGGAAAGAATTCTTCCGCCAAGTCAGGTAAAGATTTTTATAAGGCTGAGAAACTTGTGGTTTGTTAGGCATTCTTGAATGAGCAAGCTTGATCAGTGAATACCCAAGTGGGACGCAAAATCGTTAGAGCTTTCCTTTTTAAAAATAGGTCATATGCAAGCATCACACTGGGTATAGAGGTTGCTTGCTACGGCTTACAAAAGTGATCTAGATATTATTTTAAGTACTTTGCTTGGATTGCACTTGTCATGCCCTGAAAATTTCTCCATCGTTTCTGTCATGCACAATTTAGACATCAGTTCTGAAAAGTGCTTTTTCAAGTTTTTCATTCGTTGTTACTCTTTCTTCTGTCAACCTAATTCAAGTTATGAATCCATGAATGCTCAGGTGTTGTATGTTTCTTTTGTATTATCAGGAGTCGATTATCTTATGAGCAGTTTGGTGCATTTCTGGCAAATGTCAAGGAATTGAATGCTCATAAACAAACAAGAGAAGTAAGCGACTCTCTCTCCCGCACTCTCACCTATATTATGAAATTATAGCAACCCATTTTCACATGTTGTTTTTCCGATGTATCAGGAGACTCTACGGAAAGCTGATGAGATTTTTGGTACAGAAAACAAAGACCTTTATGCAATATTTGAGGGATTAATCACTCGTAATGTCCATTGAAACTGCTAATAAGCTGCAAACTGTCTGTACCCTAAGTTTTTAACATTTGCTTTTTGCCTCCTTGTAATTTATGTCACATTTTTCTGTAAAGTAACAAAATAATTCAAATGTAATGACACATAATTCTATGGATATTCTAGTATTTCATGTCACTTACGAGCTGTAATTTGAATTTTAAACTTGATGGTAGGAAACATTGATGATATAAGTATATAACTATCATTTCTTGAAAAATAGTGAAAAAAATGAGAATTATTTAAGATATTGTTCTTTTTTTTCATTTATAGTTCAATTATAGAGGAATTGGAATTGTTTCTAAACCTAATAAAAATCTTAACGTATCAATGAAATTAACCAAGAAAGTATGGAAACTACAATAATTTATGGAGATACCCAAAATCCCCGATGGTTTGATCTTTTTTCAACAAAAATATTCTAGTTTCGAATTTAGGGATTTTCTCGATACAAAATTATAGTTTGATCTTTTTGTAGGGAGTTTTGACCTAAAATCAAAATTAGAGAGTTGTTTCTACTTTCTAAAAAAAGGTCAAACCTTGGGACAGATGACTGATCATCACAAATTGGAGCATCCATCAACTCATCAACAAAATCAGTGCTTTCCATACCAACTACCCCAGCAAACAAACGGCTCAGATTGAATCACGAATCCTCACATATGATAAGATTAAGTGCTGTTATCATGTTCTCCATAAAAACCGTTTTGTGTTCACGACAATAATTTCAGGTTTGCAAGTCCGTTTGTTGTCATTAACTGAAAAACCGTTACTCTCTTCCCGCGTATTTAGAGAGGACACGTGGCAAACACCCAGTTCCCCGGACGAACTCCATACGTGCATGCCTCCAATGTCTCAACATCTCCAGGAATTCTTTACTATTTTTTCTTATTATTAATTTTTTTTTTTTTTTTTTTTGGATTAATCAAAATCCGTTTTAAGTTCTCAGTGTATAAACCGAGTTCGATTGGATTAACATGGAAAAGATAGACACAACACAAATATAAATCCGATTTTCAAGCATGAAACAAGGTAAATTGTCAAATTTTTACTTGGATATAAAAAAAACAGAGCTCATAGAGAAAAATCATCCCAACCGCAATTCTGTATCTCTTCTCTCTCTCTCTCTCTCTCTCTCTCTCTGATTTTGTGTCTCTGTTTCTGCTTCTCTCTTTCAGAGACATACACACAACAAATCATAAAAAAAAAGGCAATCAATTCTACAGATTTTCTTTTGGTTTCTCGGTCCTCTCTGGTTTTGCCACCTCTGAGGATTCATGGAAGACGTCCGAGAACCTTCTGCTTCTCCATGGTTTTTACCTTCTCAATAACTTTTTTGAAGCTTTTATTCACAATGCGTACACATTGATATGCTTCGTTTTTTAATATTGCTGTGTGTTGAGATGGACTTTTTGTAGAATTATCACGATATTCGGTTTTTGTAGCTAACTTATAACTGATAAGATCTCTTCTCGTTAGTTGCATAGAAGGTGTTCGTTCAAATTCCTCACAGAGTAGAGAAGGGTTTGGTTTATATTTATTGTAATGAGAATATTAGAGAAAGGTGTTTGATTAAATCTGTGAGAGAAGAAGGAAAAAGAAATTATAGCTTGGAGTCTCAGAGTAGGTTTGATTTTTGAAATGAAGCTATTGATTGATCCAACTTTTATTTATTCTTCTGCATCTTATTTTCAAACAAATTATGCATTATATTAATTCGCATTTCTCTTCAATCATATGTTGATGTTGCCGATGAATATTGTTTAAATGTGCTCTTTAACTCTTCAGGATTTCGTCATACATTTTCTGCTTTCTTGTATTGACACGTCTATTTATGTTGGCAGCAATGGTTCCAGTGACTCTGCCAGTGAGAATCAAGAGAAGGCTACCAGAAAAAATCATGAAAAAAAGAATCGTTCTCCAAAAGGCAGAAGATCGCGAGCTGCATCTGCTGGGTCCGCTGATTTGACTTCATCACACGGTATATGATATTCAGTTTTTGTTTTCCACTAACATTCCATAGATCATGATTTTACTGATGTTGAAATTCTTCATACTATAGATTTGGCAACTTTAGCTTTGGAGCACAAGGAGGAGGGCATTGATGAAAACTCTACAGAAGAAACTCCTGTGGACTGCACAAGAAGCTTAGAATCAGAAACAGCTTCTTCCAAGGCCAGTACTTCAGACTCCGAAGGACAAAACAATAATAATAACTGGGGATTTCTTGGTTTGTTGAAGAAAGGATCATCGCGGTTTCATACTTTCCATCAGTTGAAGCTCTCAGGCCCACCAAAGCTTGGACCGAAAAAATCCAAAACAGTTAAAGAGTCCACATTACCATCACTACACTCTCTCAATCCTGCTGATCTAAGCTATTTGAAATCTAGCTGGAAGAATTTTTCACTCTCAGAGCTCCAAGCTGCAACCAACAACTTCAGTCATGGTTCGTACCTTGTATTAATAATCGAATTACAGTTCATGAGAAGTTTCTAACTTGGAAAGATACATGCTTATTAAGTAGGCTGACAATTCATTTTTTTTTTTCTTTTTTCCGAAACCTTTTTTTTTTGTGTGAAGAAAATTTGATTGGGGAAGGAGGGTATGCTGAAGTTTACAAGGGGGAATTGAAAGATGGGCAGGTGGTCGCGGTCAAACGACTAACTAGAGGTTCCCCAGAAGATATGACCATGGACTTTTTATCCGAGCTTGGCGTTATAGTCCATGTTAACCATCCCAGTATTGCTAAATTGATCGGATATGGAGTCGAGGGAGGGATGCACCTTGTGCTGCAATTATCTCCCCATGGCAGCCTAGCGTCAATACTTTATGGTCTGTCTATCAGTTTCAAAGCTTTCAATTTCAAATCATTAGTTTCCAAACCAATATATTCATCAGTTTGTTGATTTCAGGCCCAAGAGAAAAACTGGATTGGCGCATCAGATACAAGGTTGCTCTAGGCACAGCTGAGGGCCTTACGTATCTTCACGAGGACTGCCAACGGAGAATAATTCACAAAGATATCAAAGCTTCTAATATATTGCTTACAGAGGATTTTGAGCCACAGGTATTCTTTTAAAACCTGTGTTGATGATTACAAGTTACAACTAAAATTAGTCCCTTAAAAGTTCTCATAACTCACTATGGAACTCCAAACTGGCCAGATTTCTGATTTTGGGCTATCGAAGTGGCTACCGGACCAATGGACTCATCACACTGTATCAAAAGTTGAAGGCACGTTCGGGTTAGTAATTCAGATCTTTACATGGTTTTCTAAATAGTTAGAAGACCTTTTTTCTCTTCTCTGTGATTGATTTCATCGCATTTTTATTTTTCAATGGCAGCTACCTTCCTCCTGAGTTTTTCATGCAAGGCATAGTAGATGAAAAAACAGATGTGTTTGCTTATGGAGTACTATTATTAGAGCTCATCACAGGACGACAAGCATTAGACAATTCGCAAACAAGCTTGATTATGTGGGTATGTTATCTTCTGCATTGCTCCAATTTCATTATATAATAAAATCAAGTCTAGTGTTCCAGGATAATGTTGATAAAAATAATTTGTTGCAGGCCAATCCTTTGATCCATAATAACAATATCAAGGAGCTTGTTGATCCGATTCTCGGTGATGCTTATGATTTGGAAGAATTGAACCGGTTGATCATGGTAGCTTCTATGTGTATACATCCTTCTCCAAGCGACCGACCACAGATGAGCCAGGCATGTGCTTTTATGCTGTTGACAAAGATGTTCAGTTAAACTGATAGTGTCTGATAAATTACATTTTGGTTAACCGAAGCTTTGTGGTTTTTAAATGCAGGTCGTACACCTACTGAAGCGCGATGAAGTCATCGCAGAACCTGTTAAACAAAAGAAAAAGACCCCGAAACTTTTAAGAACGTTCTCTGAAAAGCTACTTACCGATGAACACAACTCAACTAAGTGTTTTGGTGAACTGAAACGACGTATGGAGATTGTTCTGAACGCACATAACAATATTTAAACTACGTTGTTGTCGACTAGAATTTCTTCACTGGGATGTTGAAATGGACGTGCAAAACCTCATTTGTTCATTTGTAGTCTTTAGAATTTTGTATGTCTATCAGTCTATGCACATTCTATATATATATATATATATATAAGAGCTGGAAATTTTAATTCTAGTCAATTTCCAGTTTTTGATGTGTGGGAACTGATCAGAGAAACAAAAGTTGTTGAATGTTGTTGTGGAAGTTTTAGACATAGTTGGGGGCCTGTTGAGTTAGGATTATTTGATTGGATATATAGTCTGTTTTTTAAAATTTTATTATAATAAAAAATATTTTTCTTTTTTATTTTTATGTTTCTAGTTTGAGAAATTTGAATTGAGTTCACACAAACTCAAAGCAACGCACTACCACCACATGAACACATATTGAAAGTACAACTCGAACTTGCCTGAAAATCTAGAATCATTTCTCTTGATTAGCTTACTTCAAGAAGAATACATAAGAATAATGAATCCAATATTTCAATTATCCATTATCACATATTACAATCTATTTAAAAGACTAATGGAACAATTATATCGGGTTTTGTAGAGATGGACATTGGGCGGAGCCAGAAATCTTTGTTTAGAGGGATCGTCACATTAAAATACAATATTTATGGGCCAAAACCCAAAAATGATGAAATTTAGCAAATTGAGAGAGGTGTCATGACCCCCCTTCCCTCTACCTCTAATCGGACATAGCTCGATCCCTTAGTCTCTGATCGGACATGACTCAAATTCACAACCTCAATGGTGTTGATAATTTTTTATTTATTTTTTAATACTTTATTTAAGAACATGTAAATTGTGCTGATAAAAACAATGCTATAAAATTGGTAAAATAAAATTAAGTTTCTTTTCTTTTCTTTTTTTTTTTTTTTTTTTTTTTTTTTTGAAAGAAAAATAAGTTTCTCCTTTTTTAAAAATAAAAACTTTAAAAGAGCTTTAAAAAAAAAAAAAAAAAAAAAAAAAAAAAAAGAGCTGCAAACGACGTCGTTATAAGTCGCGTATGTTACGGTCAACTGTGAGAGTTCATCGTCGTGTCTCATCGACAGTTAACCGAGTCAAATTGCGAAGCATCGTTTTTTTTATTTCCCAGAAAATTTTTTACATTTTCCCGAAAAATTCTCCCTCTCTCTCTCGCGCGATCTGAGCTACACTCATGTCTACCGTGACTGTCTCTCTTCACTTCCTCGTCGTGCTCTCGACGATCTCGGTGTTTATTCATGTATCTTCAAGCTCCATCATCAACCCTTCTAAAGTCAAACAAATCTCTTGGAAACCAAGGGCTTTTGTCTACGAAGGTTTTCTCACCGAATTAGAATGCGATCACTTGATCTCTCTTGTAAGTACTTATTATTATTATTTTATTATCTTTAATTTATGTTTTACATTGCTCATATTTGATCGGTTGATTTTGTGGTTTTTTAGGCGAAAACGGAGCTGAAGAGATCGGCGGTCGCTGATAATTTGAGTGGAGAGAGCAAACTAAGCGAAGTTCGAACAAGTTCTGGAATGTTCATTTCCAAAGGAAAGGTTGCTTCTCTTATGTTTCTTCATTTTGTTATGCTTTAATTTGTTATAGATATGCTTGTTTATAAGTATATATATTCCCTTAATGAGGTTTAATTATAATTGTTTTTAGTTAAAGCTTGAATTAGTTTGAATTCTTGTTAGAATAGGCATAGTTTGTTAAATTGTTTTGAATTCTATTTCATTCAAGAAAGAAATCAATTAGTTAATTGGTGAAGCATTTTTGGAAACTCGGCGCGAGTTATCAGTTGGTAATATATTTTGTGTTGTTACTAGTAATACGATTACTGGTTGTAGAGCATATAATTGCATCAAAAGAACTAACGGTGTTGCTTCTTTTGCTTCATTTAATCTCACTCTTCTTTGATTTAGCAAGTGGAATCTGATTAGTATAATTATATGTTGTTTTGGATGAATACAATGTGTTTGGATGGTTTGTTGATACTTGGAAGGAAGGTGGCATGGGCAGCATCAGAAAGTTTATGATATTACAAGTGCTTTCTTTATGTTTGATTATCGGTTATTTCTGCTTTGTATTAAAGAAGTCTTTTCCTTTGGTAGGATGTTATTGTTTCTGGCATAGAGGACAAGATTTCAACATGGACCTTCCTCCCAAAAGGTGTGTTATATACTGAAGAGGCTCGGTATTATACTTTTGTTTTTCTTTCTTTGAGTCCCTATTCCTGAAGTTTCAAGTTAAGATCAAACTATCACAATTTCATTCCACTATTTCTTCCGAGAATCACTTGACCTGTCATTGTTAATGCTATAAATTTGTAACATATAGTTGTATATTCTTGTGGTTATTTATGTTTGTTCATAAATTAGATTCTAGATACTCTCAACACCATAGGACGACAAAATGAAACAACCTAAACTATGAGGTAAAAAGTGTGATTAATCTCTTAATTATCTCCAAATTGGTCGTCTTTCCTATGCCCGCCACTTTAAATGCACATTGCATGATCAAGCTTATAAGGTTTTTATATATCCCAGTGTCTTACTAATGGTTGGCCAAGAATATATATACATTCATGCAGGCTCACGATTAGGGTACGGTGGTACAAATTATTATTTAAGTCAGTTCTATATTAGGGATTTAGGTTTTGTATTTGCTGCTGAAATGCTTAGTCAGAATAGGCCTTTGAACTTCCTACTTTACCCTGAAGAATAAATGATCTTCTGACTCTGCCATTTGTGTAATATGTGAATGTTGAACATCCACTACATGACGGGCGTAACAAATATTGTGCCGGTTTTATTTCAGAAAATGGTGAAGACATGCAAATGCTTAGATATGAGCATGGGCAGAAATATGACCCACACTATGACTACTTTGTTGACAAGGTCAATATAGCCCGGGGTGGACACCGTATGGCAACTGTGCTCATGTATCTTTCTGACGTGACCAAAGGTGGAGAAACGGTGTTTCCCGTTGCAGAGGTTAGTTCATTTGCCTTGCTCATTTAGTTACAACCATAATGGCATTCTTTCTACATGTTTACAGACCAACCTTCTTTGAGAATTTAAGTGTTCCTTAGTGTCCCGATAACATTGTTTACTTTCCAAATTTTAAGTTTCCCTTACAAGTCACTTAGCTTATCATCTTGTTGTTTCCTCTTGCAACTGTTGGTTGTGCTTGTTTTAAATTTATCAACAGGAACCGCCACGCCGCAGAACTCATGCAAAAAATGACGATTTCTCTGATTGTGCAAAGAAAGGAGTTGCTGGTGAGCCACTAGAAATTTGATTACTGCTTTTATTATTTTTTTCCTTCTACCATTGCATATGCAACTAGTTGATGTGATTCTGGTTTTCTTGTTTATTCACACTGGAAACTATAGTGAAACCGCGAAGAGGGGATGCTCTTCTTTTCTTCAGTCTCCACCCAGATGCTGTTCCGGACCCAAACAGTCTCCATGCTGGATGCCCTGTGATTGAAGGAGAGAAATGGTCAGCAACAAAGTGGATTCATGTAGACTCATTCGACAAGAACGTGGCAAATAGTGGGAACTGCACAGATCAGAATGAAAGTTGCGAGAGATGGGCTAACCTTGGCGAATGCACCAACAATCCTGAGTACATGGTTGGAACTGCAGAGCTTCCCGGCTACTGTAGAAGGAGTTGCAAGGTGTGTTAGCCTTTTTATTGCGCGTTTTCCTTGTGATTACAAACCGTAGGATATTTTGAGGTGCGATTTGTTGATTTCTTTCGGTTGGGATTACTGTTGTATATCTCCTTTGCGTTATTTCAAATTTTGGTAAACTGTAACATCATGTTCTTCATCGACAATCATACAAACACTGTTAAAGTAAATCATAACAGTTAGAAATCAGATTTGCCCGTGCTCTTATCGACAGTTTCGAACTATATTCTCCTATTTTTCCTATAAAACCATCAGTTACTGTTCACATTTCATACTTCGATACAGCTCATTTATCGTGCAATCGTTATTACCTGATGATTTCCAAAGGATCTTACAATCTTGGTCAGAAAATTCGTGACAATATATATTCTAGGTAGCCAAGGGTACATGAAGAAATCGATTTAATGACAATTAATTCACATCACCATAGATGAAATTCTCACCATTCGCATATGTAAATACGTGTTGGAGATGGGTGATCACGGTAGGTCTAGACTCGTTTGGTATCAGATTTTTTTATTTATTTATTTTTATAAAAAATAAACTAAATATCATATTTATTTTTTCTTTTATTAATTTTCAGATCATGCATGCATGTACCAAAATCTAAGTTTACAAGATATCCTTGTAGATGAATTTGTTCTTCTTACAACGTGCATTGGATGTACTTTCATTGGATTAAATTTAACTTATTATATGATATTTTTATCAAATACTTTTTTTCATTTAAATGTATTTTCACAAAAAGCACTTCCAAGCTTAGAGCAATCACTAATCCATAATTAACTAATACGAAAATCAATTGCTTTTGCTTAAACATGATATAAGCAAGCACTTCATATGAGAAGAATATTCTTTTTTACACTTTTGAGATGATGAAAGCAATCGTTTTCATGATATATACGAATCATAAAAAAAAGATAAAGAATAATAACCATACACCTCATATTTCACTAAAATTTTCTAAAAATTATATATATAAAATAAAAAAATAAAAAGCTTTGAAGGGCATATCTTTTATGTACAGCTGTTCTTCTCGGTTCATGAATTTTCTAATCAATTAATTTAAATCAAGATTAGCTGTAGCAAGATTTGATTGTGCCATATAAAGATTCTGTTCAAGTAATATTATATAAATAAGAATAAAAAATTAATGTAAACGTGAAAAGATCAACGTATATGAAATTACAAATGAGGAAATGTGATATATAATTAGTCCTACAACATATAAATCAAAGAGCATCCTCATCCATCCAATCTTATTTGGCTAATTGGGATTGTTCAACACAGTGTCGTTATATGATTGGTCGAGTTCAAGTAATCGGTTTGAAGTTTCTTGAAAATTCTAGATATCAATTTGGTTTGAAAGACTATCCATTATTTCAATGATGTGAAAGATCCATCAAATTTACCCCCGACAAAAACACCCAACAAAATCAATTTCATGATTTTTTTTTTTTCCTTGGTTTTGCCATTTGAAAACAAAAATTTCAAATCAAACAAACAAACAAGTAGTAGGAGAGAAAAGGACTGGTTAATATTCAATCGGTCTCTCTTGTGTTGAGGACATGTTTTGGCTGGAGGAGTTTCTTCTGTGTGTTGGTTCTTTAGTGTCGACGGATTGCCGTGCTTGCTTGTAGTTGCTGTTTCTTTCTTCAAAAATATATATATATATATATATTGAATAAGAAAATGAAATGATATATAGAAGAAGAACCAAAAGTGGCTATCACTATCACCAGCACACAAATAAGCAAATTTCAAATTTGGATCGAGAAAATCTTCGATGCATCGGATGCACTGTTGAGTGGTATATCTGGTCACTAAAGATATAATATATGGTTGTCACATAAGATTTTCTTGTCACATATCATATCTTTAATGGTCAGATGTATCACTCAGCAGTGCACCCGATGCATCTAAGATTTTTTTTCGGTGACAAGGCCTATTATTGCTCTCTATTTGGCTTGGACAAGAATCTATGTCTAAACCAACTTTGATTAATCTTTCTTTTGATTCTCCAGGACCGTTAGATTTGGATTAGACCATCATCAATTTTCTTTTCTTGGTGAAACAAGACCAAGCTTGGCTTTTTCTAACCATTATAGGGATCTAAAGATAATCACACTTATAGTATGAATAGTAAATTAATTACATTTAACTCCGACTTAATTTCTATGAAAAATGCATATTGCATTGAATGCAATTTTTAATGTTTTATTTCTTGTTTTATTGGAGAAAAGAATCAAACTTTGGAAAGTCTAAAAATAATAAATGCTATTTTTAGGTAACTGATATATTATTTTCATTGAAATAGAAACATATTAATAATAATAATAATAATAAAGCTGTGCACATTATAGTAAATTTGCATTAATTACTTCAAAATTGGCATAGTTATTAATAGTTCAATACTAGATCTAGATGTTGTAACAGCTTATTTCCATATATTTTCAACTCAATTTCTAAGTTAATCTCATGTACAATATTCAATAAATAAATAAATAATAAAATAATAATAATACTGCATAGAAAAGTAGTGCAAGGAGAGAGAGAGAGAGATATGTGTGTGTGGGGGGGGGGGGGGGGGGGGGTCCTTAAAGTCCTGTTTTATAGGGCTTTAAATGCCAACAAATGGTGTAATAGTATAGAGCAATTGGTGGGGGGCTGTGAAAAAACCCTTATAGTCCTTTTTAGAGGGCTTTAAATGCCAACAAATGGTGTAAAAGTATAGAGCAATTGGTGGGGGGGGCTGTGAAAAAACAAAAACACACTAAAAAACAGAAGTACAAATCCAGAGAAGATCAAGAAGAAGAAGAAGCAGTATATATATATATATATATATTAGCAGACTCTAGGAACAGTACTAGACAGTAACCAAGCAAAGTTTGGATTTTTATTTATTTTTTGTTCTGTTTTGTTGGAGCATTAAATTCATCAAATCACTTTCACAAGGTTTGTGAGCATTTATTTTTATTTATTTACTTACTTGTACCTTCTTTTTTATTGATTGTGTGCAACACAAGATCTGGAAATTCAAGCCACAATAGCTTGCTTGCTAGCTTTCTTTTGTTTGTTGTGTTTATAAAAGTAGAGTTGTGTTGTGTTGTGTTGTGTAGGGAAACAAAACTGTGAGAGAGAGAGAGAGAGAGAGAGAGCATGGAGGTGGGTCAGATGCAGAGAAGCTTGGTGGACTACACCAAGTCCTTGTTTTTGGAGGTAAAAAAAGGTTTCTGTTTTTGTTTTTGTTTTTGATCTGTTTTGTTCTTGAGTTGTTCTTGATTGGTTTTTTTTTTTAATTATTTGTTGGTTGGTGAGAGAAGGGGGTTTTGGATGGTCAGTTTTTACAGCTTCAACAGTTGCAAGATGAGACCAACCCAGATTTTGTTGCTGAAGTTGTTTCTCTCTTCTTTGAAGATTCACAGAGGCTTCTCAATGATCTCACCAGGACCCTGTAATCAACCTCTCTCTCTCTCTCTCTCTCTCCTCTCCCTCTCTCTCTCTCTCACAAACTTATTTTTCTTCTTATAAACTAAATCTAATTGTTCATGTTTATTTACATTTTCTTTGTGTTCTTTCTTTATTATTATTATTATTATTATTATATAGAGATCAGCCAAATGTGGACTTCAAAATAGTTGATGCTCATGTTCATCAGTTGAAGGGCAGCAGCTCAAGGTACCTTTACACCTTTTTTGCCACTTTGATCTTTAGATCACAAGCACGAACACGACGAGACCCACCATGAATTTTCTAGTTTAATTAGAAACAAAAATACGTTTTTTAATACTAGTTTGGCTTAAATATTGTTATTTGTTTGACATCAACAACAGCATAGGAGCACAGAGAGTGAAAAATTCCTGCATTGCCTTCCGCAACTTCTGTGAGGCACAGAACATTGAAGGGTCAGTTTCTTTTTTTACATCATTCAAACAAAAACAAAAATTTTCACAAAATTTTTCATATTCTGAACATGGAAATTGTTTGATTTTTACAGGTGCATGAGATGTTTGCAACAAGTGAAACAAGAGTACTTCCTTGCCAAAAACAAGCTCGAAACTCTATTCAGGGTGAGTGATTTCAATCCACCATTCTTTCTACTCGAAAACGCGATGATATAATTATAAATTTTTTTCAAAAAGACTAAATATTATAGATAGATCATAGATCTATTGCTTTTTGTTTTTGATGAAATTATTTATTGTTGATTGCAGTTGGAGCAACAAATTGTGGCAGCTGGTGGGTCGATTCCTATGATGGAGTTGAGTTTTTAATGCTGCGATAAAAATGCACGAAGAGCACGTAAAATCGGGGGATTATTGTCATAATTAATAGAGTAGTTTATATAGTTTTTGTGATTCACTGCTCATTCTATGTTGTCTAACTAATGAGCTTATGCTTGTATGGATTTTATGAAGAAGAAAAAAAATGGGGAGAGATTTCCATATGTTTACTACTTAATTTCGAGATAATCTTCCTGCATATCGTTTTCACCATAGATTTAACCGAAAAAATGGAAAATCAGTCGCCACCAAATATTTATACCGACACAAATTTACTATAACGAATCTATTTCGATACAGATTTAGATTTTCAGGACTGGTTTCATAAATCCAGGATAAAACTCATGAGAAAATTTATAATATTTCTACTCCAAAGTTGTGACCAGAATCAAAGAACAAGTCATATTATTACAGGAAATTGTAGTTGGCAACTGTGCTGGCAAAAAATAAAGAATTAAAAGATACTTTCTTAATTTAAACAAACTCAGTTGGGAGACAACAAAAGCTTCATTGTTTTTTGTGTTTTTGAAAAAACAAAAGTGGTGAAATTGAGAATAAGAATCCATTTGCAAAAAGATATGATTCTTCTTCTTTTAAGGTCAAATCTTGATCAATCTATATTAATGGGGCTGTGTCTCTGTGTATGTGGTCATCTCTGCCTGAAATTGTTGAAATTGAGTGGTTGAATTGTAAAGAAACTTTACACAGAAACCAATCACCATCACCTGATATATAATTTTTTTTTGGCCTGTTCTTGATATGATCAAAGTTTGATTGCTGAAAAAGAAAACTTTTATTATTTTTCTGAAACTTGACATTCCAACCAACAATAATGCAAACTTCCAACATATTTTAGTAATTCAATGAAATTTCTTATGAATCGATAAGGTAAAAGAGACCAGAGAAATTACGATAAAAATGTGAATGGAACGTGTTATCATCATGATCGATAAGAAACTCAATAAGCAAGTGAATATAATGAGAGATTGATTGGTCATCAAACCAACTTCTTTGATAGTGTGAAACTAACAAGCCAAGTCAGTGGATTAATGATGAACTTTATTTAGTTAATGGAAAGATAATTTGGTTGGTCTTATATATAAATTCAAATGAAAAAACATTTTGTAGTTCATTGAACTCTGCAAATTATCTTGTACTTAGCTGTTAAATATACAGTGTGTGAAAGCTCAAAAGTTTTAGTCAGAAGATGAATTATTTATATGATCAAGAAATTATTGTAATGTGGAAATCATGTGAAATAAATATAAAAAATAAATAAAAATTGCAACAGTAATGCAATTCATTAATTAAACTAAACAAGGAAAAAAAAAATACTAATATTTTATTTATAGTTGTGAAATCTAAATCGGTAATGTTGTGCTAAGCTAACGCATAACGGTCGAGCCTCCCCTAGCTTGCGGTGATTGAGCTTGAAGAGTGATTCGGATTTTTTTATTATTTAGAGGCATGTTTTCGGTGTGAGAGAGTAAAAGAGTATTCGAATTGAGAGAGGTAGTTTGCTTCACGGTTATAAACACTGATTTGATAATGGAAGTTGAGTGGTTACTGGTTAGTACACGTAAAATCTCGTGTCTCTCTATACGTCTGATTGCTTAAAGGACACTTTTCTTTTCTTTTCTTTGGTTTCCTGAAACATTGTCTGGTGAGAGTTTCAGTTTATGAAGAATATTACAATTAGAAATGGAACCTCTCTATTTAAACAAGGAAAAGAATGAAATTCCTGTGTTGTCAGATTGACTAACTTCATCAATATACTCTTCAATTCATGGAAACCTATTTATGATTTCTTTGGCGGCCTACTCCAGATTCTTCTCTGTTCATCAAAGCTTCCTATTACAGCAGACTGCTTCTTGCTACCAAGTCCCTTTGCAAATTCACCATAGTATGCTATAGTGTCCAAATTTTCCAATACTTTCACAACTTTTCCTTTCTTCTTCTTGTCGATGATCGCGATCCGTCCATCTTCAGATTCATCACCTTTGGCAACGACCTTGATGGACTTGGATTGATATTTGGAGTTCAGAGAGGAATGATTATTACTACCTAAGATTACTGAACCAAGAATTTCTCCCAAAAATGTATCCTGAAGAAGAAAATAAAATAAAATTTATAAGTACTTTAATGGATATATAGCATGATCATGCATTTGGAAACTTTTTACCATGTGATGATATCGATGATGGGTTCGTTGCAAACGAAAAAGACTTGACAGCAAACGAAGGGCAAACCCCGCTTCAGGTGTCTTCTTTGTTAGGTGTAACACTTTCAGGATCCTAGAAAATGAACCGACTTTACGCTGAATGCCAAGGGGAATGAGTTTGATGTTCAGAGGTGAGGCGAAGACTGTTTGTGCTGCAAAAGGGTCTAGGAACATATTGAATTCTGCATATTTATTGGAAGGAACACTGAAGACATTTCCTATGTCCTTTACACTTTGACTGATGTGTCCTCCAACAATGTACACCTCCTGCAAATTGGATTTGAAAATTCATGAACAAACAGTGTCTTCTTCCGAATTTAAGCACTCTAACACACCTCTCACGTACCAGACCGACGGGCTTGGTATGTGGACCAAGCTCAAATACAGATGCAGATTGCAGAACAAATACAAACAAATGCATTTGGGGGAATTGAAGCACACTAACAAAAAGTGCAATAAGAGAAAGATTCGGTTTACCTGAATTAGAGAGGTTACATCTTTCTTTGATGAAATAATTTTCGCTAAATTAGTCAAGGGTCCATTGGTCAATATAGTAATCTTAGATCCTGGATCCAGAGTTTTTACAATGGACTCCCAAACTTCCAATGCTAAAGGTTGTCTGAATTCTGGGCGATCAGTATCCCGAGGAGCTCCATGTTTCACAGAGTTCTCTGCTGTATACCTTGAACAAAACTCAAAATTCAGTCCCAAACTATCAACACTACACATAAGAGAACAGGAGAGAGACCACATTAATAGAACAGGATTGTACCTTCGAGGACTTCGTGGCATGTCACGAGCAAGCCCATAGAGAGTGTCTGAGTCTAGAAATCCACCACTACCTTGTGGGATGGCTTTAGCATACTTGCAGTCTCCAACAGCAGAGAAGATTGGATCAGACTGATTGATTGCAAAAACATCTCCTAGACCAACCGGAATGTCATCACGACCCATCATATGCAGCAAATCATAAATGACATCTATCGTTGCAGCATTTGCCCACCCGGTTGGACTTACTATTATTGCCTGGATGAAACCAAGTTTATGCAATATGTTACCTATAAAATGCATTATTTAACTACTAAGTAACATGTTTTAATAGCTCAAATTCAAATATCATTCTGCTTATCATTATATGAATAGCCAGTGAAGCTAAAAAAAATAAACGAAAATCGCTTACTTTGAGGTTGATCACTTCAGCAGGTACTTTTAGGAGATAGAAAAGAGATAGAAAATCTCCAGCACTCATGTCCATGTCAAAGACAACAGGCTTCCCCAGCTTTTTGTTTCCGAAATTCGGTTTGTGGAAAACCTCTTTGTAATAAGGAAATTGTGTCGTAAAATTGAATCTCCCGGTTTGTTGAGGGAGATTTAGTACCTTCATCCATCAAAGAAAGTAAATTATAAGTATAGATTAGCAGAAGAAGATCATTGTAAGCATGTCAAATTCAAATTTGAGCACATAATTTTCAAAGGGTAGAAAAACGAATGAACTTACATCCAAGAAGTTTTCGTAAAATTCTCTGTTAAGTTTGCTGCCTGCATCCTTGCTAGGCTTTGCCTTTGTAGCGACAAGAACACGTACAGCCTCGGAACCAGTTACCTCCTCTGTGTAACCGTCCTGTTTGATTGTGTAATGATAGAGTAGCATCAACAACATAATCAAATAGATGTTTTACAATCAGAATCATAGGACTAAAAATTTGTTGATTATGCTACCAAATAGAGAAGAGCAGTCACCTTGCATTTCCCTTTCCCATTCTTCACTATGCAAAAAGGATCACGAAGTTTAGTCTGGACATGACCACTATGTACTCCACCTTTACTCAATTTGAACTGTGGAACTTTACGGTCATCAAAGAATGGATTCGAGCCATCAGACATCCCATAAGGTTCATTTGAAGTAACAACAGTTATATTCATGTATTCCATTTCGGCGAATTCGTTTTCTCCATTATGGTTGTGTGAATTTTGCATAATTGAGACTGCTACACCAGATGTAAAGGAGTCCCACATGAAATAGCTCTGCAAAAGGTTCATTAGATTTTACAGTCATAATATGCAATCCATATTCTTTCAAAGAAGTAAATGCAATGCTGTATATATATGCATTACAATATCAAAATTACCGTATAGAATTGGTCATCGAACCAAGTATCACGGGCCATTTTCAAGGACTTGAAGATGTATTGTGACTCAAAAGTATCTTGGTGTTGCTCAAAATGTTCAAAGAAATCATGACTGATGGGGATAGTATTTGTTGCATCTAGGGGAACGAGAGTGATTGGAATACCGGAATGAAAAACCTGCAATAAGAGAATGATTTAGACCTTATTGCACATTCATTGGAGACAGATCATCCTGTACGGTATAGATTTTTCGATTACCTTGTATGCAGCAAAAGGGTCTCCAAAGATATTGAACTCGGCATAAGGATTACTGTTGTAGACAGTGAACAGATTGCCAGGGTCACCACATTGCCTAGGCTGGCAAGGTTTACTAGAATTTTTCGGGCAACAACCAGTAGGATTTTTAGACCTCACGCCGCCACCCATGACATATATGTGTTCAATATTTCTCTTCAGATGAGGATTACTCATCAGAAAAACAGCTAAATTTGTATGAGCTCCTATAACAATTACAGAGATAGGACCAGCAGATATCTTGTCAATCAATACTCGTTGAGCAGTTGCTTGTCGAAGAGGAATGTACTTCCTGCTCCCCTAATTCCACGAACGAAAACACAACCAATCGAAAGAATTAATTAACTTCTTCGAAAAGTTAAATTATATCAATTAGTACATACATTTTACATTCAATATTATTGGAAACAGACTCATATATATATATATATACCTGTGGAAGGAATTCTTTCCGAATACCAAAATTAGTATTGATATCTAATCTTCCACCAAAGCCTATCGGTATGGCTTGTCGATATCTGCAGTATCCGATAGTTGTAAGGCCCTGATATAAGTAATGTTACAAGTTACAATCAATCATATGATCATATGCACAATTCCAATAATCAGGGAAATTATCAAACAGTTTCAGGAAAATTATTGCAATTACCTGTTCAATTATGGGAAGATATCCACCAACATCAGGAAGAATTGTTCCATCTTCTAAAATTCCACCTTCACCTCCGACACCAACAGCAATGTCATCGCGGCCCATCATGTAAAGTATGTCGTAAATTTGATTCACAGCATGACCAGCATCAGTCCATGCATTTGTGTTTATAGTCACTCCCTGCAACAACAACAACAACATTTACTGTCTGAAATCTTTAAAAACAAAAGCAGATTTCTCAGAAGTACATTTTGGTAAGATATCATGTCAAAACCACAATATTTTTACTGTCCAATAGTAATCAACTAATCAAAAAATCAGCTTGGCTGATCATCATCAAAAACAAGAAAAACAATTTTTTGAATTTCACAGTACACATAGACTTGATCAAACAAACAAAAAAAAAAAGACAAAAAATTGTTCACCTCCAGTTGAAATTCTGATCTCTGAAGCTTCAACAAGTACAAGAGAGCAAAGAAATCATCGGTGTCAACATCTGTATCCAAAAGAATCCGATGAGTCCTACCACCCTCCACAGTGTACAAATCAGCTTCAAGTACAAAAACTCCGACCACCAATATAACAGCCACCCAAAAATTCATTTTCCACAACATTTTTTTTTTTTTTCCTTCTCTTTGCTCCAATCCAATCACAACCCAGAAATCTTTTCCCTCCAAGCTACAATAAAATAAAAAAGTTGGATTGAACAGAAGTCAAAATAAAAATGTTGAGTGAATCGAATATATAAAAATGAGCACATGTAACAAAAGCTAGCTGGAGGCTTTACCAGTGGCAGAGGAAGAAGATGAGACAATTGAGAAGACAGAGAGAGAGAGAGAGATTGCAATATTACGTCTTCATTTACAAGTACACAGGAATTGTTATTAGATTCTTAATGGAGACTTAAAATATTAAATAAATAATATAAAAAAAGATTTATAGAATGTGAGAAAGAAAAAGCTGATGAGTTTGAATAGAAATTTGATTTGAAAACTGTTTTGATGGATCGATTCTTCGCTGCCAGTTGCCTTCTGGGTCGAGTCAAACTGATTTAAAAAGTCATCAATTGGTTGCCATTTATCTTTTTTATTTTTTTTCTCGGTTATTTCATTTTTGGACGATACTGCTTTAATGACAAATGTTGCATGTAATAATATTTTTCTTGCATGTTTCCAATCTAACAACTAAAAGATTGGCTACAAATTTGGATCACTTGGAATTTTACTTTTACAAGAAAAAATATACTTCCAAAAACATCAAAGTGTTGATATTGGTTCATATTTAGACTTTGAGTAATGTAATGCTACTTTATCTAAATCTGGTGTCTAAATGATGTAGTAACACTGTGATCCATTCATTTAAATCATGCAAATCTAATATAATTTAAATGAATGAATTACAATGATACCACATCATTTAGACACCAGATTTGGATACTAAATTTTGACAAAGTACCATTATTGTTAGACTTTTAGTACTCAATCTTTGATCGAGGGTCTCCCGGATCCAAAAACTTAATAAAAATATTTATATTTGTTCTTTAAAATATCTGTTCTACGATTTTTAATATACATTGAATATATTAAATGAAGTTATCGAGATCAAATAAATAAGAGAGAGAACATAATATACATGTTTATTGACTTGTTGTAGGTGAGAGTGTGAGATCACACCATCATCACCTTCATTGATTTCAACATATAACTACTATTCAACTCAAATATATAATACCTTTTTAATCATGATCGTCCTGACTTTATAATTTCAAGACGTTCAACCACAGCCACACATTCATAGTGGGCCCACAGCCTGACATTAACAAATACCCACACATAATATGAATGTATGATTATTGTTGAACGTCATTAACTTATAATTTCAGAATGACGTGAAAACCACCTTATATATATTATTATTAATTTTTGTGGGGGTCTCCCTCCCACTACAATTACATCAAAGTATTAATGGTTTTAGCTTAGCTCCACTCTTATCTTATTTATTTCTCTTTTGGCAAGCTTTGACTTCCCATTAAATTATTTTTTTTATTTTCTTTATCATCATCATCATCATTTTTATCTTCACCTTTGACTTTGATTTATTTTATTTTAACAAAAATACTTGAAAAGCATAACCGTTGTTAGTTGCACTAATATTATATTAAACTTTTCGTTTGCTGACATCTTTATTTCGTTAAATCCAATTGTATACAAATATGTTTTTGTAAATACACTACTACCACCTCCATGAGGTTTCGCATTTAAAGTAACAACCAAAAACAATTTATGACAATGATCTCCTATACTGTTAGCCAAAGTCAAATTTAACCAGTGACCGGATTTGGGCGCTGTAAATACCAAAATGTCTATGAATAAAAAATTCTAATTTTAAAAATATTGATATATGAAAACTAAAAAAAAATTGACTCATATAAATCTAATTTAATAACATTTTCTTCTTCCATTGATGTATCTCTAGATTTTTCTTCATATTCAAGTTTTTCAAAATTTTCAAAAATAAAAAATAAAAAGTGTGGCTCATCTAAATCTAATATAACAACATTTTCTTCTTCCATTAATGTATCTCCATATTTTTCTTTAGCTTCAAGTTTTATAAGATTTTTTAAAAATAAAAATAAAAAGTTTGGCTCACCTAAATCCAATCCAACAACATTTTCTTCATTTTTTTTTTTTTTCATTCTTCCATATTGAGAAGAAAATAGAAAAGGAAAAAAAGAAAACTTGAAAAAACTTGAGATCTTTTTTTTTATTTAAAATAAATAAAAAAAGGATTCAAAGGGAAAAAATACTCTTATCTTTGTTAAATTTGACTTTACTTTAACTAACAATAAGGAATGTCATTATCAATTAATCATAAAATTGTTTCTGGTTGTCAAAGGTCAAACCTCGGGGATGTTGTCTGCAATTTTCTCTTTTTTAAATATACTACTATCACCTACTGTAGTCCAATGTGATTCGTTGGTACATAACGCTCAATCAGTTTATCAATATTTTCGATTTGAGGTTATGATATATCAAATTATATAACCACCAAAATTCAGCATTCGAATAAAAATATAATAAATTTTTATAAAGATAGAATCGTTCATTTGAATATTTGAATCAAACTATTCTTGAGATTCGACATTTGTCTGGACGGTGAGGGGATAAAAAAAGTGATGACTATTCACACTTTTATGGAAACATGCATTTTTTCTTTTCTTTTTTTTCTTTTCTTTTTTTTCTTTTTCTTTTTTTGATTATCGTAAAGAAGATGATGATGATGATGATATGATGATGATGTGTTTATATGATAAACAAATTAAGAATCAGAACAGTTGATTGATGCTCAAGGGTGGGATCCATGCAGAGATATGCTTGACTAAAAATTACAAGACCAGAAGACATGAAAAAACAAATATTACTGTCTAAATATTTCTTCCTTAATCATATATCTCTTTTTCAAAAATCAAATTTGAGATCTAATTATGGATTGTCGGCACACGTCGACAAGATTTTCTACATGTAAGCAATTCCTTTACACATGGACGGCTGTGATTGAATTGATTATATGCATAATCAGTTAATCACACATAATTTAAGCTAATAAAATCAGGATCGGATCTAACAAAAATCCAAATTAAGTTCTATTGAATTGATTCATAGCATGTGATTCAATTTTAGTATTATACCCTTTGTTTATATATGATATTAATCTATTTTAATATAAATATTTACTCTATCGTTCACTCTATTATGATCTCACATTGATTAAGTATGAGATTAATTAATGGTATATAACTCATTGGACACCCTGCCACCCTCTCCATACAAGCCGGTTTTTTAGGATGAGTTCTAACCAATGAGTTCATATCAAATAGTATCAGAGCTGGAAGTTTCCAACTACTGAGGCTTAAAAACTTGTATCGAAATATAATCTCATTTTTGTTCAAAAAACTACAAAGTGGGAGGATGTCCATTTCCATTAGTGCAATTGTACTTTGGATTGTGCTCCACATTAAATCTATGTAGAATAATAGTCAATATAATTAAATTATTGTCTTCATCCATAAGAGAATATAATCTTTTAATAAATATAATTAATTATTAATAGCATTTGATTCAATTTTACACTTTATTTATATTATTATTAACTTATTTTATTCCGTCATTCACTCCATATGTTTATATTTTTTGTTTAAAATAATTGAATATACTTTACAAGCTAAAATGCACACTTTAACTCTTATGTGAAATTCATGCAAAGCAATTACAAACTTCAAATAATTAATAATCATATACATTTTATTTTCTTTATAATTTTCTTGAACTTTTATTAATTTTTTTGCTTTTAATTACAATACTAATTATAAATTTTGAAATCCGTTATAAATATCTCTTAAAAATTATAAAATCCACTAAAAAAAAAATTAAAGAACACTAAATTAATTATTTTTTTCTATTAAAAAAATCAACACAAAAGCATAAAACAACTTTATTAATTTAATTATATACTAATAAAATTTCTTCAAAATAAAAATGTAAATTCTTTCTTTTTAATCTATTAAAAGTGTGAAGACAAAAGACCGACAAAAGAGAGGAAGGAAAAAAAAAAAAAAAAAAAAAAAAAGTAAAAAAGAGTAAAAAATAAAATTAAAAAATTAAAAAAATTAAAAAAAAGTGGGGGGGATATGAGAATCTAATCCGAATCCAATCCGATAAAAAGCGAAGGCAAAACATCGACATAACGTCACATAAGTAAACAGTAGAGTACAAGTGTTTCGTTTTCCTCAACATTTACGAAAATTTAAAAAGCTTTTGATATCTTGATTATTTGAGGACACGTGTCATACGTTATGTCATTTGATTTGACAAGCGATAGTTCATTTATGTTCATCCACTTCGAAGGGGGTATTACCCCTTTTAAAAACATGACATTTTTCATTAAAGGGGTAAATATGTCCAAACATTAAATCTTTTTTGAAAATTTTACCTCTCTATAGAAATGGACTCGACAAGCGATGCCTTGCTGGACCCACCTCCAACCTATACTCCCTTGTGCGTTTCTTTCTCTTTCACACGTCACCTAACACGAAGAAAGTCTTACATGGAAGATTATAATTTAAAATTGTCACACAGCATATTTGCATTATATGGTTTCATCATATAGCAATGAGACCGTTTTTTATTTTTATTTTTTATTATTGGAATACAACAACAGGATTACAATAATTGGAATACAGATACATGACATAATTATATGATCACATGATTATAACAACAATTGGAACCCATCGAGATTCGACTTCTAAACGTAGCCCAGACTGGAGCCCCCACGGACGGGGAGAGAGAACCCACACAGAGGAGGGACAACCACCCACACAAAGTGGAACAAAACCCATGTTTTTAAATGGGCCAAGAAAAATTTACATAATTCTATGTATACACTAGGTCTTGAACCTTGGTGGTAGGGGGTTCCCAAAGAAAGGCCTACCACTATCGCAAGGGACCATGTGTAGCAATGAGCCTGTCACATATAAGTTTTTCTCGCCAACATAATCACATGACACCCTACCTTTTCTTTGTAGTATATACTAGATTACTAGTCCTACGATCCTACTTGAGTCTTATAAAAACAAAATTAATAATAATATTAAGTTGTCTAAATTATTTATTAAAATAAAATGGTATACAAATTATAATTACCCGTCATTTGGTGTATTATTTCTTGATTTATACGTTAGTTTTAACTTGTATATTATTTAAATAGATATTTAATCATTGTAACATATTATATATATATAATCTCGTTCTGATCAGTGTGTACTGATATAACTTCATTAGTGCGTTGCATGTGGGTCATTAATTATGGAGAAGCACCGACAAATACATACACAATTGAGTCAAAGCATATAAATCTAGTGGTCCACATGCAACGAACTGATATTAAGTTATATCAGTGCGCACTGACTTGAAAATTTCTATATATATATATATATATATATATATACATATACAGTCTTTTTATTATCAGTTCGAACTGATAATAAATATATCAAGACGAAGAATGTGAACCACAGATTATGGAGAAGTTTTGACAAGTGCATACACTTTAAGTCAAAGTATGTAAATCTAGTGGTCTACATTCTTCGTCCTAATATATTTATTGTCAGTTCGAACTGATAATATAATTTTTGTATATATATATTAATACTTATCTAATTAGGAGTCAAATCGTCATTACTATGATTTCAAAACGTCCAACCACAACCACAACCACAACCACAGCCACAGTGGGAGCACAACCCCACACTAACAAATACTTACACCCAATATGAATGTATGGTTGTGGTTGGATGTCTTTAACTTCTAATTTCAGGACATTCTTACGAGAGAACCATTATATATATAGCGGTTCTCTCATAAGGGATCCCTTATTTTAATTTGGGTACGGATTTTAATGAAATTACATCCATTTTTATGAATTTTGATCTGAATTTTTCTGTGGAAAATATGTTCAATGAAATCTACCTATAAATAAAATTTGAGAATTTTTCAAGCACTGCAACTATTTTTCTTGAATTTTCCTATACTTCGCCAATTTTTCGATGCCTTCATATTTAACAAAATCGGGATAAATAGTTGTAGTACTTGAAAAACTATTAAATTTTATTGCTATGTAAATTTCATTGAACTTATCTTCTACAAAAAAAATTCAGATCAAAATTCATAGAAATTGATATAATTTCATCAAGGTCTTTGTCGAAATTAAATTAAGAATTCCCTTATGAGAGAACCATTCATATATATATATATATATATATATATATATATATGGGTGAATTCATAGAGAGCCAAAAAAATTATTGGTTTATTGTTTTTAGCCACCAATTTATATTTTATTGTTTTCATCACTTTTGACAACTTTTGGATAAAATTATCCCTAAATTTTACTTCACCTGACATGTAACTTGGTTACATACCATTTGATTCCAAGTTACATGCGAGCTGATTTTTCAAATTATATGTCAGTTAAGTTTTAAATTACATACCAATTGACTTTCAACTTACATGTCAATGATTTTCAAGTTACATACCAGTTGATTTCCAAATTTTAGGGTAGGTGAAGTAAAGACAAAATGGAGGACAATCTTGTTTATTCAAGGCTAAAGGTGATAAGTATAATAAAATATAAATTTATGGCTAAAAAAAATAAACCAATAAATTTTGTGATTACTTCACGCAATTTCCTCATATATATATAACGGGACCATATATATATATATATATATATATATATATAAAGGATTTTGTGAATGTAGAGTTTAATTTTTGTTATTAGACAATTATGGAAAAAGCTCACCGTTTTGTCTTTCAATATTGTTATTTTTATTTTTAAAATGTTAGAAATTTCTAATTCAATGAATTGAAATTTAATTGACATCAATTATCATATAAGTACGATAATTTCCCAAAAACCAAAGTAGATTTAAAATAAAATAAAAAATTAGAAGGTAGGGCACCATATTAAGAGTCTTGATTCTCAACCATTGAATGAGAATTGGCTTTATATGGCATGAAATTGAACTTCAAGCTTCACACAAAATTCTCTTTTCTCATACTCTCATCGGTGGAGCTTTGAAAAAGTGCAATTTTATACATGTTGTGGGTAAGTTTGATTTTTTTATATATATATAAAGAAAAATAAAAGGACAACTTAAAAGGGAATGTGAAGATTATAGAATTAATTAATTAATTTTTAGATATATGGGGTGTCACTAAAAGGTGGTATCCTTTCTATCACTATTACATTAATAGTTTATATATATATTTTGGTCAAAAGCTCACTTTCTTTATTGGCTTGCTAGTTGCTAATCAATTGTTTTGGACTCTTAAAAGAGAGATTTATGGGGACCAAAAGAGGAATTATTAGAGATTCGGTGCTTGTTACCAAACACTACAATACCATTGATTCTACCTACTACGTACTACGGTAATATCATAATCGAAGCCAGCTTCATCAAATTTGTAAAATCGTAGGGTCATGACAAAAAAATTAAATATAAAATAATTAGGATAAAAATTATATAAACTTAATTATATTAAAAAAAAATAAAAAATTAATGGCTTTGCCTCTAACTACTACAATAAAAGCTTAAATATATTCAAGAGTATGATATAAAATTACAGAGTCATTTTATAACATTATAAAGTCGTGATTTCACCCCAAAAAAAAAAAAAACATATAAAATCTCGTAAATACAACTTATTTTATTCAGATTTAAACTATTATTTTTTCAAATGTATTTATATTTTGATATTGATCATCCGCATAGATTCTATATGCTATATGTGTTCTCATTTCAATATTTCATGTCCACCATGGTTGTAGATTTTTATTATTGGTCAAGTCAAGAACTCAATTATTGACGAATATGGTCCCTAATCAGGATCAACAATTGATCACTCATCATTATCTCTACGACTCTACCGGCTTTCTCATATAAAACTTGTTTAATTCATTAATTGCTATCAAGTTGAGAGTTAATTAGTGGGTTAATTAAACTTACAGAAATTCTATTATCAGTTCAAACTGACAAAAGTTATATCAGTTCCTTATATGTGGACCACTAGATTTAAATACTTTGACTTGGCTGTATGCACTTGTCAGTCAAAGTATTTAAATCCAATGGCCCACATACAAGGAACTGATATAACTTTTGTCAGTTCGAACTGATAATAGAAAGACCGATTAAACTTATATATATTTATACAAGTTTCATTAAACATTTAATAAGTCTTTTTTTGTTCTTACAAGTTACAATATTCAATGCATGGGAGATTAAAAAGGTTTCACATGGAACTTGATTGATCTTGATTTGAAAAGTCAAAAAAAATGTAGTCTCAATGAGAACTTCAATCTCGAGAATTAATATAAAATTCAATCTTCTCCCAAAAAAGAAAAAGAAAAAACATATAAATTGAGATTCCCACCAATGTAGTGCCAAATAGCTTCAACTATTTATTTATTATTATTTTTTTAAAATGCGATTTTCATGTACCCTTTTTTTTCCCTTCCCCATTATATATCTTTGGAAAAAAACAATGCAGTGTTTTGTTGAATACAGTAAAACCTCAATAAATGAATGTTCTATAAATTAATAACCTCGTTTCAATAATAAAATCTTTCGGTCCCAACTCGAGTCAATGTACTAAAATAATAACATCATTAAATGCATAAGATAATAATTTTTAAAAAAATCCTTTAAAGCCCAACAAATATATAAATTAATAATTGGTTAATTATATAAAAAAAATAGCACATAAAAATTCATAATATATATTAATAAACCTTTTACTTACGACTTATATGTTTTCAATTAAACTCATTTAAAAAAAACTACATCTAAAGTCATTTGTCTTTTCTTTGTTCCTAAACCGAACTCAACATCATCCTTAATTTTTTACAATGCATACACTACATTTGATATAATATTTTTTTCATTGTAGTAAGTAGTTATTTAAGGTTACTACTACTTAAAAGACCTCTTAACTTTGGAAAAACCATTGGTGAAACACAACTATCATCTAGATTACGATCATCATCCATAGACGTATTTATTACCCTTTAAATAATCTCTTGATCAGTAGATAATTTCATCACTGTATCATTTTCACTAGTATAATTCAAAAGGTGATCAACATCCATTAAATTTTATAATTCAAAAGGTTTGTAAGAGTAGTTATCTCCCGTTATAGAAGTAAATATATGGGCCGTATATGTATTGTTTAATCTCAATAGGTCCTGGTAGTCGTATTGTAATAATTCTTGTAATACTTTTAAAAAAAAAAAAAAAAAAAAACCCTTTTAAATTAATAAATATTCATTTCTTGATAAATTAATAAATTATTAAATTATTTATTTATCGATAAAATAAATAACCTCTCTAAAATAATAAATTTCCCTGGCCCAATTTTACTGTATTGATGCAACTCATAATGATTATTCTCTCAATTGGCCCAATTATTTCAAGAGTAAATAGTGCTATAATTGAGATTGTACATCAATTATTTTTGGTGGGCTAACAGAGGAGAAAATCTGTCGTGGACCTATCAAATGCATCAGGCTGCATGGGACCAATCGAATGAGTTTCCTTGCCATTTGTCATGCACTCATTGGTTAAGAAGTATCGGATTATATGTACAATGTATGTAAGTTTTTCCTTCTCTAGATATATAGAATTAATTATATGTGAACATATAAAATTTTGTGGAGGAATGTGAGATGTCATCTCTTGTAACAATTGGTGATGTCACAGTTGAAGCTGATGATCATTGTACAATTCAAACTTTTATTATTATTATTGAAGAAAAAACATAAAAATATTAGCTAGTCCAGTAAACAAGAATTATGTGTTAATTAAACTTGTCAACAATCTAGTGCAGTCAATATTCAATCATTTCCTTTGTGAAAATCAAGAAATAAATTGTAAGGGGAGAACTGAGAAGAAGCTTAAATTTTATTAGGGCTCTCAATTGCCTACAAATTACAATCCACCTATTGGTAGGTTAGAATATTCTCTTCTGTTGGTAATCAAGCTTTTTTTTTTTTTTTTTTGTTTTTGTTTTTGTTTAATTTCAATAACTTTGGAAGTGATTTTGGTTGTTAATCATTACAGAGATATTCATAGGTTTGAGTAGGAGAATGATCACACGTTACAGCCTTACAGGGCTTGGTTATTATACCCAGATGGGTACGATAGCAACACTTCTTTATGAGTACCGTAGCCAGATCCCACATTACAATACAATAATCATATACCTCAACCAAGAGAAAAAAATTCTCCACTATATAATATTTTTTAGTTATGATATAATAGTTACAAATCAACTTATCACATTATTTTTTCCTTAATTTAATTTTATTTTGGAGTAAAATTTGGTCCATAAAGTTGGACAATATAATAATGCTAAAATTCAAATTTTTATCTAAGCCCAGTAGCCCACACCTTCAGCACTTGATGAGATCTCTTCTGCCCAGCCCAATTTGTCAATACTTCTCAGTATGCAAGGATTTATTTATTTATTTATTTATTTATTTTTTAATCTTTATCTTTCTGATATACCACATGCGACACGGGCTTACAGCGATACGGAACTGAGATATTGTCCGGCTGAATAACCGCTCTTTAGTTTTTACCACCAAACCACATTAAACGGTCATATTAAGTAAGGTTTAACTTTTAATGACCTGATAGTGCTTTATACACCATCTTATAGTCTTTATGAATTGATGATACAAACATTGATCAGAAATTTAATCAAGGGACGTGGACTCTATTGAACACTTAAGATCATTTCTTGTTCTTTTCAACACCACCTTTCTTTGTTCACCGAACTCTAAACTAGGTTTTGTTCTCTGAACTCGACACTTGAGACTCGACACTCGGTGGGATATTATCCGCAATAGGTGATTCTAAGAGAATTTCAATCAATGACCTCTCGGCACCACCCTCGGCGTTCAAAGGAACATTTGTCATGTCAAGTCTCATATATTCAATCAACAACCTGCAATTCTGCTTGCTACCTAGTGCTAACCTTACTGGATTTGTCGACAGAGACAAGTAAAATATAGCCTACAGCTTCAACCAAAGAGGGAGAGGTTTTCTTTTAAATTAGCTGATCAGAACATAAAATTCTGCATTGGCTCAACTGTGATGTGCTTAAAACTTCAACCAGAGAGGTGTTTTCTCAAACTACTATGATCTGAAAAGAGTAGGCAGAAAGGTTGTTCGAAGATTAAAAATAAAACCTAAACAGGAAATTGAAACACAACATAAAACACTCACCAAAAGAACCCTAAGTAATATTCATTGAGGAATACGAGACAATAATAGGCGCTAAGAGCTAAACTGGATTCCGGCTATAATGGATCTAGGCTTTTCAAGAACCCAATGAACGACAGTATAGCACGATCTTGGAATAATCAGAAATCACACAAACAAGTGTTCATTTTCAACCAATGACCTACACAAATGATTCTACTAGAGATGCATGAGTTGTAACAACGAAAACATGCCATAAGTTCTTCACTTTGAAAATGGCCAAGCAAACAAAACCAACACTTATCGTCACAAACTCACAATAACAACTGCTGCACTGAAGCACACAAATATTATGGTGATACACATCCTACACAAACCTTCTCTTCTGCAAACCAAAGAGGCTTTTCGTGTTCATCGAATGTTTTTAGTTATCAAATGATATTGCTTCGATATACCCGGAAGCTAAACAATAGTATTCTTCAAAAATGCCTAAAAAGTTCCATTCAGAGATCACTCTTCTAGTTAAATATTGGGTGAGATTTTGGTTAAACTAAACAGTTTAACTAATTACCTAAACCTAACATAGATACTATTCACAACTCAATAAACAGCCCCAATTGTTAAATTCCAATCGTAGAATCTCAAACTCAGATGCAATTAACAACAACAACAAAATTGCTCAATCCTCTAAATATAAACAAAGAGAGTGAAATCCAAAGAGGAATCACATAGCTTATTCAACATTTATAAATGTTAATTGAATTCAATTCTCTTCTATCAGACTTAGAACAAAAAATTGAGTTACATGGAAGATTGACGATTACAAAAAAAGCACAAGAGTTCTAAAAAAAGAAAACTGATCCAAAACTTATCCAGATCTATTCATATATATATAAAAAATAAATTAACACAGACACTACTAAATTGTAAACACAATAACTTCTCAACATCAATCATTAAACAATCAAAAGAGAAGCCTACGACTGAGAACCACTTTCTTAAACCGTTGATCGTCGCCGGAATCTGACTCATCGTGCCACCACCCCACCGATTTCTGCGCCTCGTACACAATCTGACTTATACCTGAACCGACAAAAAACAAACCCCATATGCAAAAAAGACACAAAATTTAAAACCCATATACAAAAAGAACAAACATTTAAAACCCAAATCAATAATGTTTAAAAAGAGAGAAATTCATTCATCAAACATGGATTCGTGAGTTTGTTCTGACCTTGTTTGACGGTTTGTTTGTTTTGGCGGATCTCGTGGACGGTGGCGGAGATTTTCCAGTAGAGAGGACGACCCACGTAGAAGAGTACGAGGATAACGATGACCGCCATTGCTAGTCGAAACGAGAGTCTCGCTGTTGATGATGTCGCCATTTTTGTTTCTCTGTTCGTTTGATTTCAGACACACAAGATTGTAACTTGTAATATAGCAATTAACAAGCGCTTCACAATATGACACGTCACTATAGTTGTCATGGATAATTATATATATAATTTTTTTATTATCGGTTCGAACTGACGAACCGACAAAACATATGTTGTAATTGAATTCTTGAAAGTTTTTCTTGATATCCAATGATTTTTAGATTTTTTGTTTATTGTTTTATTCTAGTGTAGGTGACATTATATCTATCTATAATCTATTGTGAGAAATATATATATATATATATTTTTTGAATGTACAACAACTGTCGAAACCAGTGACGAGATTAGACTCTACTAGTACAGCTCCCACAAGTGGGGAGAGAGCACCCATAATAGGTGGGACAATACCCACCCTTGGGATTAATGGCCAAGGGCGACAAATAATATATATATAGGCCCAAGTGTTATTGTGAGAAATATTTATAAATAAATAAATAAACCCAAAAAAAAAATGGAAAATTGGTTTCTTTCAATTAGTGGATTTTCTTCATTTCCTTTGTAGCATTGTTTGGTTGAAAAAGAGGGAGAAAAAAAATGACACTTGTTGTCAAATTGAACTAAGCAATCAAAATGATTGGAGTTTATAATCCAATAAAAAGTGAATAACTTTTTATATTAATTTGAATAGTAACCGAATCCGTGGAAGTGTGGAACCGACTTGAGTTTGGGCTCACTCTAATATAAACCACGAAAGCATTTGATTGCTTAGCGCCAGATGTTGGTATGGAAAACTCCTTTGTAAGTACTCTGCTTATTTTGACATTTAAGTCCTTTACTTACACTATATTTACATATTTGCTCATCTGTTCTTAATCGGATCTAGGGATGTTAATGGGGGGAGGACTACGGACGGGTCCAAAAAAATTTTGTCACTATTTGGGGTGCTTTTTGTAAGACAGGCACCACATTACTAATTTATTTTTAAAAGACACTTATTTAGGTGACCAGACAAAAATACCCATTTTTGTCACTTTGTGTCTTTTTCAAACATTGAGAGAAAATCTTTTTGAACTTTTTCTTGAATTGAAATCGTGCCTTTTTGAAAAAAAATTCGAGCCTTTTTGAACTGAAATCGTGCCTTTTTAAACTTTTTCCTGAACTGAAATCGTGAGTTTTTGAACTGAAATTTTGAGCCTTTTTGAACTGAAATTGTGCCTTTTGAATTGAAATCGTGCCTTTTTGAAAAAAAATTTGAGCCTTTTTGAACTAAAGTCGTGCCCTTTTGAAAAAAAATTCGAGCCTTTTTGAACTTTTTTTCGAGCCTTTTCGTGCGTTTTCGAGCCTTTTTACACTAGATTCGAGCCTTTTCAACAGTATATGAAAAGGCTCGACCTAGTATGAAAAGGCTCGAACCAAGTATGAAAAGGCTCGAACCTAGTATCAAAATTCACACAACCATCTTAAGGTTTACAAAAGACTCGGAGAACAACTAGCTTAAAGTTTTAAATTGAAAAAAAAGCTCCCCCCTAACCCCCACGAGCTGACTCAGCTCGACCACCGCGAGCTCAGCAGGGAGCTCGACCCCCGAATGCGTCTGCATAACGCCACTAAACCGATGGAGGTCTGTTTTGATGTTCAACCTCCATTGGAGGTCTATTAAACAGACCTCTATGAAGAAGATGAAAGAATAAAGTCTCAGAAAATTTCAAAGTAAGAGAATGTGTAAAGTAAGGGCATTTTTGTCCCTTCACCATAATATGTGTTTTTTAAACTTAAGTTATTAAAGTGGTGACTTTCTTACAACATCAACTTAAAAATGTGACATTTCTCACCATTTCCACGAACTACAAATCCTAACCTTGGCCCGAAAAAATTACTTGGCCCTAAAGCCACCCCAACCCTGACTATTGAAGACCGGGTTCAAGGCGAGGTGAGGAATTTTCAAGGCGGGGGAAGGTGGCCCCATCTTCGTCCCGCCTTGTTCCAAATTTGATTATTATTTTTAAATAGATATTGTACTATTTCTATATATTTAATATTTATTTTTAATAAAATAAATTCTTATATTATGAATAAATTCAATACCAACACATAATAAATTTTAAATGTTCATAATTGAGTATAGAATAAAATCCATGAAAATAATTAACGAGAAACAATAGAAAAAATAAATTGTGAAAACCACAAAAGAGTTACAACTTATAAGTTGCTTCATCCTTAGATTTACATTGGATAAAAAATAAATTAATGTTCATTCTTTATATCTTAATATTACTAATAAAATATATATTATTTAATTAATTAAAAAAAATCTATCTTTCTTATTGATTAAATATTAATAAATATATAATAAGTGGGGTGAGAACAAGACCGGGGCAGGAATACCAAACCCCAATGACGGAGGACTCGACCCCAAACCCACCATGACCCCATTTATTTTGATAAAACCCCGTCTTATATGGGGCGCAATGGGACAAGTCCTATCAGGTCGGTTTTTTTGACATCCCTAATCAGAATAATGACCTGGTAACGTAAGATATTAAAAAATTATTAGATTTCATTGAATTGGTTACTAGTTGTCTCGATAACTCGATAACATTATCCAAAAACTCTCTATAATCTACTAATCTTACCCAAATTCTGATGAATTTGGCAAATTGGCAACCACTTAAGTACTAAAAAGAAATTATTCCTTTCAAGCATTTTTTTTTTCTTCAGGTAATCCTTGAATAATATACTAATGCAAAGAAAGTAGAAACAACAATTGTTCATACAACTATTCACCAAAAATTACAATTTGCATTGACAGCAAAGCTTGAGCAAAATGATGATGAAGTTCTTATTGCTCTGTGATGTATAAGTGCATAACAGAGATTTTTTTTTTTTTTTTTTCATATTTACCAAGTCTATGTACAGTCAAAATATGATGACAGACAAAAGGAAAATACTAAATAATATAAACATACCTATACACAGTTACATATCATCCCAGAATATAAAAAGACATGAGCAGAATCACTACCTGATCCTCATCCGCGGGTAGACCTGTAGCGGGCTACAGTCCGCTTCCGCCGATATACTTCGCCGGTTCCTGGATATTCCCATCTGACAATGTTACCGTCCCAAGATGAGCTGATGATCATAGGGTAGTAAGGGTGCCAACTACAATCTCTTACAGGAGCATCGTGGAAGTCCAGTCTTCCAACTTGAGCTCCGCTCACCTGAGAAGAAATTCAAAAGTTACCACTACTAATACACTGGTAGAATTACAGAAAAAAAAAAAGTATGTTATATTCTGTTAGTTAGCTTTGTTCCAAACACTACGGTCAACTGATCAAAATGAAGTCCATAAACATTTTGGTATCCCTACTGTATGCAAAAAAGAAAATAATATATACATTTTCTTATAAGCCTTTGCAATACTTATTTTGATACGAGACCATCATAACATATTGGCTTCCACAAAGACTAAGCTTAACGTTCAACAACTTATTATCAAGTAATCTCCAAAATGAAACCAATCACCGATGAATTTCCATCCTTTTTGTATGCAATCCACAGCAAAAAAAAAAAAAAATCTTCCTGTTCAGGACTTAGCTACCTCAACTATTCTATAAAATCTCGCAAGAGAAACATAATCTTGAATTTTGAAAAGTAAAAGTAAATATGTGCACTTACCAGATCGTAGATGTAAACATAAGAATCACTGGATCCAGTGTAGATATATTTTTGACTGGTGCTGCAACAATTGGTCAACAAACTAAATATTAGCCAATTTTAAGAATTGTCAATGCTGCATATTGAATTTACAAAATCATCATGTGAAAAAGCAATGTTCCTGACCAGAATAACTGTTTATGACATAATTTGATACTCAAGAAAATTTTACAAAAATCTATGAGTGAAAAGAGTAAAACAAATAGATCAGTTCTCAATGTCCCTATTCAGCTAGTGAACTGCAAGTCATTTATGTCTCGAGCCCAACTTAGTGTAGACCAACTCATTCCTCAAAAAAAAAATAATAATAATAAATAAATAAATAAAAAATAGTGTAGACCAACTCAAAGGGCTCTCTGCCAATACAAAAGACTGAAGTTCAGGTTTCAAAACATTGAATTTTTCAATAATCTAGAGAATAATTAATTAATTTGAAGGTGGACAGTTAGCATTGTAATGTAATCGGGCAATATGACAAAGTCAATTGAGGGTATAGCTAAGTTACGTCATCATGACCAGTAAGAGGGAACAGATTTAACTGTGTTTCATAAAATCAAAATCCGATGATTATGCAGATTTGATTATGTGAACAGGACACAATGCAGTTTTTGCTGAAATATTAAGTAGATGGGTTACCTATGTTCTGGAGAGAAGTAACATCGTATCAGAGTGCGCAAGACTGTATGCCCACTATATGTAGCCAATGATTGATCACGTGGGTGTTTCAAGGTTCTTGCGTGGGTTGGGTACGACATCCATCGATAATCAAAGCCACTGTTCTGAAGCCTTGGAGTACTGGATGAGAGAAGAAATAAACTATCATTATTTTGAAATTCAGCAGAGTAAAGATGCTGTATTTTAACATAACAGAAGTTTGTTGTCTGCAGTAAGTTATTGTAAGTTGAATTTTTACACGATGTGATAACTCCAAATCAGAGAAATAGAGAATACAAGAACATAGATGTGGACATGCACAAACATATATAACTGTGGCAGACACACAACACGTTTTCACTGAGACACAAAAAAAGCATACTACGAATCGAATGTTAAAGAAAAGAAAGTTTGGTGATCAAAAGGTAGACATACCTTGAGGTGTTTGAGGACATCTTTCGTATATCCCAGAGTTTAGTAGTCTGATCTTTTCCATTAGAAATAAAATACCGCCCATCTCTACGGCTGTCAAGGAATGTAATCCCTTCCAGATGCCCCATCAAAACCCCACTAGCTTGTCCATTTGTAATAAAGCAGCGCCTGTCCCAAACCTAAACAGGCTACTAGATAAGTGAAAAAGTTCATAGATTGATAAGTGATAAGATGGAGAAAGTACTATCTTGGTATTTTAATGAACACCGAAAAACATAATGCATTTCAAGACTTGAAAACTAAAATGGCTTGGTTACCCAATAGCATTATAACTTATTTGACTAGTGATTGAATCCTACTCTAAGAGACAAAGGCTGATGAAATTAAATAAAGTTACCTTACAAACTTTATCATCACTTCCAGAAAATATGAGATGGCCGGTTTCATCAGCAAAACAAACTGTGTTAACATCAGACTGCAAGAAATTGAGAACTGGATTTTAAAATGGGACAGTAGGCAACAATAATGTTAATTTCATATCCATAACATCTAGTTATCGTACCCTATGAGCAGGAACACGAAGGGTACACCTATTCGCTTGTAGATCATAAACGTATATTGAGTTATCACTGCTTGCAGCAACAAGCTCTTTCCCATCTGTTGAGAATTTTACACAGAAGATTCCAAATTCATCATCATCATCGCCATCAACAGAAAAATCTAAACCGTCATGAATTTCCTGCATAAAATATATATATATATATATATATATTAATGTACAAATGGCCAATTCTTAGCACAAAGCATCACGGGAAAATATTTAATTAAAAAAGGGAGACGACTGCTTTAGGTATTAATTTCGTGTAGGCCATATTATAGTGCTGTAGAATTAATTATCAAGCATAAATTTGAAACTAGCTGTATATGTGCCACATACCGTGATATTTGCAACTGATTCTCTTGTAGTAGATCCAACATCTACAATATGTACAACAGGAGACATACTAGCATAAACCTGCAAAGTTAAATGAAATTGGAAAAGAATAAGGAATTTTGACAGGTCCAGTCTTCTCTGTGTAGAGCAGTCAAACCAAGTATCCTAGAAATACCGAAAATATAATCTATAATTTCTTATCAAACAACATCAACAGCTATTTCGGTGAGACAAAATATAGATGAAATGTCATATGTGTATGAAAGGGGATTACATTAAAGTAAGCATTTATAAATTGTTGGTAAATTTTAGGATCTTGTAGCTTATAAATATAGGCTATGCCAGCCATTTAAAAGTCTTTTGTGTTTTAGCTATTCTAATAATAAAATCAGCCTATAGTTTTAGGAGTCGGACTTAAACTGAAATCCAAGAACGTCTGATTAACATCTTTTTCGACTGCAATTGGGTACAAATCAGAAAATGTAAACTTCTTATCCATTAAACCAGTATAAGGACAAGCAACCATTCATCTAACCCAAAACATTCTATGCCTTAAGAAGTTGATGAGAACTTCCTTTCTAATAAATTTCAATTCCTATCTTAATGGCATCTCACATGCTTTCTTTTTTAACAACAATCACAAACTTACAAGAAAACGTTGATCTGGAGAAATAGATGTATCGGTAATTGTCCATCTTAAGCTTTTCGCTTGAATGTTCTTCTGAATTTGCCAATTCCTATCCACATTATATATTCTAATGTGGCTTCCCTGATATAAAGCAAAAAAAAAAAATGTAGCAACAATCAAAAGCAATTAAGGTAATAGAAACTTCTGTTAACTTTCCAAAACTAATAACCGGTTTACAAAGATCAAAATATCAACTCTTCACTGTCATAACAATACCTGACATCCTGCTACAAAAAGGGAACCGTCGGCTGAGAATTGCGAAACATATACACGACTTTTCATCTGGTCTACACTTTGAGGACCATGAACAGGCAAAAACCGGCTCATAATATGACAACTATCTGCTGCTGAGAATCTACCTCTACCTGAAGAATTAACTTCTCGACCCACCAACATGTTCAAAGTTGGAACAGATAATTTCAACCTCCCAGGTACAGGCCTAGTTAAAAGTTTATGGGGTCTTGATCTAATCTTAGTGAGATGAGCAATTTCATGATCAAGGTTATCAGATTTCTCATTTTCTCCCTGATTTGAAGAAGAACCATCACTGGCATCTTCTTCATCACAAATATAACGACCTTTGCGAAACCTACTCATAGTATCACCAAAATTTGAACTTCTACGGACAAAATTCACTTCAGTTCACAACCATCAATATAATTCACAACACCAACTTAACAAATACTCAACCTGCAAACAAACGATTTAGATTCAGATTTCAGACCATAAATGAAATAACTTTTTGAACTTTATTACAGTACTCAACAACAATGATAATCACTTAAAACCCTCAAAAAGTTAATCACTTAAAACCCAGACAAACAATATTAAAACAAAAAAAGAACAGAAAATCAAACTGAAATCAAAGAACAACCGCACTCTTAACATTTTCATTGAATCCAAAACATATCAAACTACTGATACAGCAATTTAAAATCAAAACACCAAAAACATACATCAGTCTAATCTCATCAAACCAGTATTTTCAAAAAAAAAATACAATGATCTTCGTGACATGATTAGAGATTTGTGTTTGTCTTTATTACAGTTCTAATCATTTGAAGGTAAAAGTATAAAAAATTATAAAAAAATACCCAGTAATCAAATTGAAATTGCATGAAGAGACATGACATGTATCTCACCAAATAGACGAAACCGGAGTGTTGGAGGTTGATAGTTGCGTGAAGTGTGTTGTGTAGTCGGTTTGTTTTCTTCAATGTTTACGCGCACCGAAGAGAAGATTGTAGTTTAAAAAATATTGCAGACTTGGAAGAGACGGTGACACGTATTGAATTTTACTACATTACAGTGGATGTCGTGCACGTGTGTCTGCGCGCGTGTTTGATACTCTGCCACTCAGCTGCTGCCCCGGCACTTGCCGCTAAAAATCAACCCTTTTATTTATTTTTTGAAAGTATTTATTTTACTTATTATGTTTTATTGTTATTATTATATTATTATTACTAGTGTATCAATCCATACGATGGCTTTGTTAAAAATATTTTATTATAGTTAGAAAAATCTAATAGATAAACCCCGTAAAATTCAATATTTAAAAAAAAAAAATTAAATGAAGAAGAAAAATATACATATATGTGTAATTTGATACATGCAAAAACATATTAATATGAAGGCAAGCATATTGAAAAAAAATAATAAAAAATTGAAGAACACATGAGTTTGGTTCTGTTGGAAAGGTATAATATAAAATAGAAGGTAACACCAATTTCAACTGCAAACAACTTGAATTAAAAATAGAGTAAAAATCAACACCAAAATAAAAACTATTTATAATTCATTTGTTCCCGATCATTTTGTATGTTTGAAGCTATATGTTAGTAGTGATTCATGCACGTAACCAACTCTGCTGCTTTGTATATCTGGGCGATTACTCCAAATTTGAATCGTAAATTTCAATTTAAATTTATAGACTTGTGATTGACTCAAACATGCCTTGGGAAATTATATTGCATTAAAAAAAATAATATACATCATACAGTATGATTCATACATATGTAAATAGCAAGTATTAACATAAATACAAATTAAAGAGAAAGGCAGAAAAAAGAGACAACATATCGGCTATTCAAAATTCACAAATCATAACTGTTAGGATTATGCTCAATAGCAAGAGTGTAATGTTGTAATTAACAATCTTTTTCATATTAATAAAGTGATTTCTGGTTTAACAAATCGTATAGCATTTATAGTTTATATTATAATTGTCAAAGTAAATAATCATAAGGTCTAAAGACTATGGGAAAAGAAGAATTGTTCGTACATCTGGATATGTATGTGGTAGACACAATTCTTTAGTTAGTCTTGAATATTGTTCACAACTTAAGTTAAAGGTTGGGCACCTTTATCTTGTTAAAGTTGTAGAATTCTTTTGCTAGCATTTGAGTGGGATCAAATGAGATATGATGAGTCTAAAATCATCGGAGTGTCTTCGAGCAAAAGGATCTAGTGCACTGGGTGCATTGAACTGGATCACAATGAAAAGCTTTATCTAGAACCGTCAATAGATAATAGTCTTTTCATTATCAGGACAATCGGAGAGTCTATCTTAATCCTGAGATAAATGATGGACTTATGGTTGCAAGTGATATCATTTGAGTTATCAATGAGTACGATTATATCGCATAGTCTATCCTCGATAATTTGGTGATATTCATTTGTTAATCGATAGAGGACTTCATTTATAGATATGGACATCGTGGCTCCATTTAATTAAATGAGAGTATAATATCATCATATGGATGTTTTGAGGTAATTGGATATTAAATCTCAACGTTGAGTTTTCAATAGTGTCTATTGAAAACATGGCTTCTGGACAAGTCAAAATATCCAAGTTCAAAACGTGGTCATATGAGTAAATATGGTAACTTGGAGAGTTATAGGCGGTCTATGAACTCTTGGCGATTACTGATATTAATCACGAGGATACACTATCTCCAATATGATTGTCTAGGGTATGAATGAGGAGCATCTTCCTTTTCTATCTTTATTTAAGAGTTCAGTTTTAGCTCTTTAGTGGAATGAGTTAAAATTAATGGATCGGACCTAAGTGAATCATTTGTTGATTGTGATTAGGTTATGTCTATTGAAGCTTAAATTTAGATGGCCCGCCAAGATCCCCAATCCACACGGACTTGCATGGATCACTTGATATATTCTACCGGACCAATTTAAGGGTCCATCTAGAATTGCATTTAATATATTAAGAATATAATTTGCACATTATTTAAGTAATGGGCTGCTCAATTATATTAATATATTAATGAAAGACATGTGGGCTTGTTTCTTTTAGTAAGAATGGGTCTGGTTCACATGTGGGCTTTTTATTTAAAGTCCAATGGATTAAATGAAATAAGAAAATAATGTTAGGCCCAACCTTATACAAGTGGGGCGGCTAGGTTAAGGTTTTAACCTAAAAATATTATTTTGTTTCATTTGTTTTAATTAAATAAGAATTAATTGATTTATTGATTAATTGTTTAATTAAAGAAACAAATCTTTCCTAAAAGTAAAAGACTTGTTTGATAAGTAAATAAATAAATTAGTTTTATTTATTTAATCAAATAAGGAGTCTTTTTTTTAGTCAAATAAAAGAATAAAAATAAAAGAGTTGGATTAGGGTTTGAAGTCTATAAAGTTAAAAAGAATTAGGGTTGAATTTTAGTCACCCTATATAAGTGACATGATGAAATTCGGCCAACCCTAATCTTAGACTACATAGAATTCGGCAACCCTAAAGGAAAAAGAAGAAAAATTCGGCCAACCTATATATATGTTCTTATAGGGTTCGGCCACATCAATTTTTTGGTGCTTGAGTTTTTATTTTCTTTCTTCTTCTTCTTAATTCTAAGAGAGTTTTTATTCTAGAGAGACAAAAAGGAGTGAAGAATTATTCTTTGATAGTATACAATTGCTTAAACATCAATAAGCTTGTGTATACGATATCGATCTAGGTTCACGCGAGTTTCGATCATAAGATTGAGAACTCAAAAGTGACCGGAATAATTTTGACATTCTTTTGATTGTTTTGTGACTAACAAAGAAAAGAAAGTATTTGTTTGGTCCATTCACAGGTTTGCAATTCAAAGGAAAGGGAGACCACGCTCCTAGGTGATCCACGTTCGTGCTCGGATTGAAGGTCTTGCGGATTACCATCGACGTAAGTCAATCGGATCACGCGACAAGAGGTAATTTACTTTTGTTGATATATATGCATGTTTATTGATTAAAAGGGTGTAAGGTTCATAAAGGAAAAATTTTAAAAGTCACTAAATCGTCTTTAGTATCGCTTCCGCTGCGTGTAACACTTTTATTTATTATTTTTTCCCTACAATAACTTGGTGAGTAAGAGCAACTCCAACCCAAATAGTAGATTTGGTGCAAGTTTAGCACTAAAATAGCTTAACAATCATTCTATTTCACTATTTCATCTCCAAACCACTACACCAAATTTATCTCTATAGGGAATATTCCATTTCTTTCCCCTTTTTAAATATTTCTCCACAATTAACATTTCACCCCATAATTAACATAATATTGCAATACAATACGAAATTATGAAATTAATACATTAATAGAAATTAAATTAAATTTGGTAAAATATTGCATTTATTATTAAAATAACTTAAACATTACATTTCATAAGATAAAAAAGAAAAAACATAGAAATAAAAGTACATATCGATCATCATCTAATCATCTGAATTAGTATATTCTTCCCACAAATGATTTATTAAGGCATTTCGGAGTGCAACGTGAGCATTTTTATCCCTGATTTGTCTATGTCGAGCTAGAAATTCTCGAAATCGGGTATTTTCATCTAACACCATCTCAACTTCCGGAGTTTGTGCTTCTGTATGATCCTGAATTGCTGCATTAACATCACGCTCATCCTCTATTATCATGTTGTGCATAATAATGCACGTAGTCATTATATAATGTAAAACATATTTATGCCAAAAACGTGCCGGTCCTGCCACAATTGCAAATCATGATTGGAGAACTCCAAATGCACGTTTAACATCTTTTCTACACCCTTCTTGTTTCATTGCAAATAATTTATTTTTCATTGCAAATATCGGAGGATCTGGAAATGGTCTTCCAGACTACTAAATCGCTGTTGTAATTTATGTTATATTTTTCCTTAATTTTAGTGTATTCCAATTAGTGGTAATTTATTTTATCACTATGAAGTTTGTATTTCATTTTTAATGTTTTTATCAATTAATGTATTTTGCTTCGTGAATTAATGTAGGAATGAAGTGATTTATTAAAAAAAAAATTGCATTTAAAACTTATGAATTAATGTAGGAATGAAGTGATTTATTAAAAAAAAAATGCATTTAAATTTTGTAATTATACACTTCATTTTAGTTTATTATAAATGTTAATATAAATAATAATTAAATCAAAACAAAATCATTAAATAATAAAAAGGACCAAATTGGAATAAATTTAATTCATTAGGGTAAAACTGTGAATACACAAAACCTTTTAATAAAGGATATAATCATAATATATTTTTAAAAATAGAGTCAAAACGTGATTATATAAAAGTTGAGAGATAAAAAAAAAAAACCAATAAGTGCACAGTGTTTGCGCTGGATGAACAGTGCCTCGCAATATATTGCGCAGCATTGTTCATCTTCCTTAGATAGCGATGGAATTGGCGATGGGTTGGAGGCCGTTTTTCAGGGGATTTCGCGTCAACTTGGAGATGGAGATGGATTTGGTGCAGGGTTGGAGAAGCTCTAATAGGATCAACCTTTAGATAGCCAATAATTATGCAGAAACAACCACAACTTTTATAAATTTACGACTTATTAGTTACTGTTCAGAGAAACATACCAAAAGGTTTGGAGGCTTCGAATCCATACCAAAAGGTTTGGAGGCTTCAAATCCCTATGGCAATTTCCAGAAACAGTGTGAATATAAGATAGCCCTGTAAAAACCAAAAACAAAACAAAATCCTCACTATTTATACAAATAAACATACCACAATCCTCACAATTTATATATTTTGCATGAAAAGAATATAAAACATTTTTTTTTTCAATTTATATTATTTCTAATCTTTGAACTACTATGAAATTACTTGGGATTGGATTTTAAATGGTTTTTAAACATAAAAAAATAAAAATAAATAAATAAATAAACAAAAAAACAAAAAGGTGTACCTTAATTGATGGATTTGTGAAAAGTATCATAAATTCTTTCAGATCCTTGAGATATTAGTGTTCATAAATCCCAACTTTCCAACACTAAAGATCCATATGAAGAAATCTCATGCATGAAGCTAATTGACACCTCAATTTTATTAGAAACTCTCAATCAAAACTAAAAAAAGACTACAGTCTCCAACACATAAAACAAAAATCATTGATGAGATATTGTATTAAAATTTTCTACTTCTCTATATATAAAGGTTGTCAGTCGCCAACTATATATGCAGACGAAAAGATAAAAGTCACTCTTAAAACTTCTTTCGATTCCAATTCAATGTACTACGTTTTGAACTTCTCAAGTTTCTTGAAGGATAATTATAGGAGTTTAATGCATATATATAGAATAACCTTTCACCTCAATTAAATATGCGGCTGTAATTAAGAAAGTATAACCTTAAGATTCATTGTATTATTATTGCACCCATTTAATAATAATAATAATAATAATAATAATGAATAGGAAAAATAGAAAAGAATATATAGAATTTAATTACAAATCTCATATATTTCCAAGTATTATTTGTGTAGTATTTAATTCTGAAACTCTCTCACGGCAACATGTGGTTAACAATGTTGCAGTTCCACTTACAATGAAGCAAGTGAAGGCCAAAATTATGAGTAACACATTTTTCATAATCATGATTAAATGTAATATCTCAATGTGTTGTCCATGTTTGTGTGAGAAGATAGCTCTTGGTAATGATGTGATTAATTGATGTATAAGATAATTTGAATGTTGTTTGAGTTATTCTAGATGTTTAATTAATGGGAAGATTAATGATATTTAAATTTGAATGGCTTTTGAGCTAGAAGTAAAATGAATTATTTGAATGGTTTTTGAGCTAGAATTAAAATGAATTGCATTATAAATAGATAGAGGGAATTATATTATATCGGATTTAATTAAATGGCTATGGGCACAATTACGTTTACAAATACATCACTATAACTCATTCATTTAACAGGGTCTTCAAAGACCAATGGATCCCGCGTCCACTCACTTTTAAACCGATTACCCCAGACCCTGGTCTTGACTTGCGTGTGGCTGATCTCTTAGACAGGAGACACCAGAGATGGGATCATAGGAAGCTGAACCAGTTTCTTCTGCCGATTGACAAGGAAGCTATTCTCTCCATTCCGGTCAGCAGAGGTGGTGGTCCTGACTTCCCTTCGTGGCACTTTGATCGGAAAGGGGTGTATACGGTGAAGAGTGGGTACAGGTTGGCTCTCCAGGAAAAAATTAGAGAAAATATGTCAAATTCGTCGTCCTCTCGCAAGTGGTGGACCAGCTTGTGGGAACTAAACATCCCCCCTAAGGTACGCATCTTTATTTGGAGAGCTTTCTCAAATGCTATCCCTTCTCTTGTGAATCTTTGGAAACGAAAAGTGGTGACTGATCACTCCTGTCCTAGATGTCATGCTGCTCCGAAATCGACTGAGCATGCTCTGTTTTGGTGTAAGGAGTCCAGGAAAATTTGGGGCCAGTCTAGGTTTGATAGTTTTCTCGGTTCGGTTGTTAATTCTCAACCGGCGGATGTGTTGATGCTTTTTTCGTCTAATTTCCCTGATGAGGAATTGGCGTCTTTCTGTATGTTATGTTGGGCGGTTTGGAACCAAAGGAATGTCTTCTACAGTACAGGAAATAAAGGTTTAACGGATCAGGTGGTGGCTAAAACTGAAAGTTTGTTATCTGAATTCCAGACCTCGATCAATGCTCTAAAGCCCTTGGGGAGTTTTCCTTCCAAACCGACTCTCAGTAGTGATTGGTTAGCTCCTCCTCCTGGCCGTCTCAAGCTGAATACAGGTGTGGTGTTTCAGAAAGGGAATAACCGGTGTGGTTTGGGAGCTGTGATCAGGGATGACAAGGGCAAGATTCTTGTTTTTCGAGCAAGGAACTTCAGGGGCTCTTTTGACAAGCTCGTTGGTAATCTGATGGCCCTGAGAGAGGGTCTTTTACTCGCATGTTTCTATGAGCTGCCCATTTCTCTAGCTGAATTGGACTGTAGTCCAGTGGTGTCTTTGCTTGAGTCTCCTGGGCCTTATCTTGGTGATGCTTTTTTCACTGCGAAAGATGTAAAATCTTTATTGTCTGACCTTGGTGTTTCTATGTGCCAAGCCTCTTCCCCTTTGGGAAACTCCTTGGCTCGTAATCTGGCTAAGGCCGCTTTGTATTCTGGTAGTGAGCAATTCTGGCTGGATTCCAGCTCTGTTTGTATGTTTCCTTCTGGTTAATAAATTTCCCTTTCAAAAAAAAACTCATTCATTTAAATTGTATTAGATTTGCATAATTTAAATGAATTGATTATATTGATGCCACATCATTTGAACACCAAATCTGAACAAAGTAGCATTACTTTTACATTTATATCGGTGATAAGCTAGCAATCGTGATTAATAAATAGATATTAATCTACTTATTAATATGACTTTATCCGGTTGTAAACTCTTAGGTACCCAAGATATTTTACCACTATTTAAAATTCATAATCGTAATCCATAAGAGTGGCATTGGATACAGATTAAACTCAAATTCCCTATATAATTAATATAGATTAGTAGACTTTTCAAACTCAACCAAAATTAGTTTTTTATTTATTTTCATTTTTTAAATCTTTGAATTTTGTAGACTTAGTATTAAAATCTAATGTTTATAACTGACTAAGGCCCAATTTGGTATTGCTTCCCCAGCTGCTTTTGGGGCCAAAAGTGATCATGGACCAATGATAGGGTGTTTGGTAAAATTGTAGGGAAGTGCTTTTGGCCACTTTTAGCTTATCCCAACTGAGTTTTTGAGAACCTACAAATACTTGCTTTAGGAAATCAGCTTATGCTTTTGGAAACGCGCTACAGTGTTTTTTAATAAATTTTTACCCAACTTTCCTATTTTGTCTTTAGCCTTTAATGACATTTACCAAAATCACATCTTCTTCTTTAATCAACTCCATGCTGCTCATCTCATTCTTGCTGCTCATCTCCATCAACAGTCGCTGTCCATCTCATCTTCTTCTTCAATCAACTCACAATTGCCGTCCATCTCATCTTCCCACTGATCATCTCCATCGCCGCCTCCATTGACGGCTTCGTGATTTGCAATGGCGTGACCATCGCCTTCTTTGGCAGTGAACAGTCACGAGTCAGCGACTGTGAGAGATCGACGGAGCGCGGCGGTGGGAGAGAGAGATTGACAGAGCACAGCGGCTAAAGAGACTGAGATGAGGCAGAGAGAGATTGAGAGAATGAGATGAGATAGAGAGAGATCGAGAGACGAGAGAGACAGATGAATGGTGGAGCTGAGTGGTGGTGGAGCAGATGAGTGATAAGGTGGATCCACTTGAGTAAAAACCCAAACAAAAATTTTTAGGTTTGTTTTAGATGAATTTGAATAAAATGTGATGTGGGGTTTCTTTAATTATTTCATTCTTTAATTGATGATGTCTTGGGTTTGTGATTTCTGGAAATTTTGATGAAGTCTAGTGTTGGGTATTGAGGGCCACAAAGTCTGGTCTGGAAATTTTGATAAAGGCGGACGGGTTGTGATTTTTGGATTTTTTTTTTTGATGAAGTCTGGAAATTTTCCTGATGTTGTTCAATTTAAAAAATCTTGGTTTTTTAATCAATATTTCTTAGTTTTAATTAATTTTTGGTTCCATTTTCTTATCGGTGTTCAACAACCATCAAAGTTGGATCAAATTTGGTTGAATTTAACAATTCAGGCTGTGTTTTGTTAATTGAAGACTTGAAGTTGGGTTGGATTTGGATTTGGATTTGGAAAAATAATAATAACAATAAAAATAAAAATAAAAATAAAAAAACAAATCATTTATTTTCAAAACATCTCAATATTCACTTGTGTCCTTTTAGTAACTTTGCACTATTTTTTTACTTTCAGTTTACCAAACACATTGAAATTGCTTTTGGTTCTTACAACACTTTTAAAAATCAATTTACCAAACACTCAGCTGATTCTCCCCACAGCAAATCCAAAAGCAATTCCCCCCACAACAGATCCAAAATCAATTCCCTCACAATACAACAATGCCAAACTGAGCCTAAGTAACATTGCTATTTACAGCAATTTATACAAAATTATATAAAAGATAATTAAATTGAGATAACTGAATATGAAAGGTTTTTTTTGTTTTTTTCATTTGAATAAATTGAACATGAAAGGTTAACTTGAGATTTTATTATTTTTAATTAATTATGTTGTTGACACTTGATTTTCATCTACTAATTAATAAGAATTAAATAAAATAATTAGTAGTACATAAAAATCAAGAGTCATTCCCATAATTAATAGGATAATGAGTACAAATCAAGAGATAATTCCATAACTTACTAATAATACTTATTAAAAAAAACTAATTAATAAGAATTCAAGGCTTGTCTTTTAAACCTACCAAATATTATAATATATATAACTAAATAAAAATAATTAATAATTACAAATCAATTATAGGATTAGTTAATAGTACTTATTCATTATCCCATTAATTGCCTTTTGATTATCCAGATCCATATCCCATCAACATAAAACTAACTCAATGAATCAAATAAACATAAAACAATTACAATGACTCATCATTTCCAATAAACTCAAAAGCCATATTAAAAAAAAAAAAAAAAAAAAGCGCTTTAACTATGAAGATAAGGAATTTGAAGTGTATCACGGTAGCATCCAAGTATGCTGTCTTCCACGATACACAAATCATAATCAAACTTTCCGATGAACTTTAATCATAATTTGACAATTGTTTCCTATAAAACCATAATCATAAAAAAAAAAAAAAAAAAAAAATCACAATTCGGCAATTATAACAATAATAAAAAATCGAAACTAAAAATATAAAAATCATATAATATTTGAAAGAGTGGACTTACCGGAGACAATGTGAAAGAAGAAGATTTTTTTTTTCTTTTCATTGGCAACTAATTTGTTATCTCTGTCCATAAATCGAATAAAAAAATTCAGATTTAGTAGCAATTTATATTTTTATAAAGGGAGTGATTCAACAACTTTATGCGTGAGTATTTTGTTTTATATGCAATCGTTTACATTAGAAGAAACCGATTTCATGCCCTTAAAACCTAAGAATTTTAAATGAACATTTTTATCTTCATATCATGAAACAACAATTAAAGACCAAATACAATTCTTATTCACTTAATGACATTCGAAAGCAACAAATTTAGAAAGTAAAAAGAAATAAAAAAAGAAAAGAAAAAGAAGTTGAAATCACCTGGTCTCAGCTTCAAGAAAATAAAAAATTAATGTACCACAAAACTTCAAATGAAAATTAATGTACCAGAAGCAACAAAAATTTAGGAAAAAACTTAATAAAAGAAACAACACACAAAATTACCTAGATCGTCATCGCTTTCTTGTTTGTGTTCAATTGGCTTCCTGCAAAAATTTAAAAACCAAATTGCTATAATAGTACAATTTTTCAAATTTAATATATAAAGCATTAGAATTATTTAAATTTCTCAAGAACAAAAAATAAAATAAAAATTGAGTATTTAATTAACCTTTGCTGGTGGCTCTTTGATTCTCTAACTTCTTTTCACATGCCATCATGCCATCATAGACTTTTGTGTTTAGTTACATTGTAAAGCTGTATATATATAAAGAGAGAGATAAAATTTGATAAGACTTCGGTTTATAGAAGATGAATGGTTTGCAATTAGTCATCATAAAAAATAATAATTAACAATTATGATATGTTTATAATGAGTACAAGAATATAATCAGTTACCTAAAACTTATGGGGATTATAATGAGATGAAAGATCAATGCATTACATAAGTAACAATTCACAATCATGAGATGAATGATTAATGCAATTATGGATATTATAATTGAATATTATATTTATCTTTTAAAAAATAATAATAATAAATTAATAGAATAATTGAAATGAATTAACCATATTTAATATCAAATTTCTCTCACGGCAACATGTGGCGTTGTAAAACTCTATTATATATATATATGATTGAGGAGTTTTTGGGGGAGATCCCCCCATCACCATCCCCAATTTTCCATTTTTTCCTTTTTCCCCGTTTTCCACCGTTTTCTCCGTTTCCCCGTCCTCCCCAGTTTCCATGTTTAACTAAAAATTACATGCTAGAAAAGTTTTATGATTTAGGGTTAGGTTTTTTATGTTAAAAAGATGTATATATACTTAGTAAAATAGAAGAATAAAAATATTATATATATATATATATATATATATATATATATAATGTTTAGGGGAATTGGGTAAATGGTGATGGGGAGGGGTCCCCTATCCCCATCCCTATTTTAATTGGGGATAAAAATCATAAAAATTGGGTAAATGGGGATGGGGAGGGGGAGGGGTCCCCCCAATTTCCCCAATTTTTCCTAAAAATTCTTCCCCAAATGGGGATGGGGATGGGAATGTGGGGATTTGGATCCTCGGGGATAAATGCTTATCCCTAATTATTAAGTTATGACGTTATGATAAAATTTAAACTGTGTTCAATAGTTCAAAGTCAACAAATTATAAATTAAAAAGGAAATTCAAATTCTTTATTTTGAAGTGATTTAACCGTAGATTTTTACAATACCGTCTCAATGTTGATTAGTGGTAACACTACAAGAAAAAATGACATTTGCGAGCTCTGAAAAATGCCGTAAAACCTCTTTTGCGGCATTTAGTAAAATATCATTATCGAGGGGGTCGCAAATCTATTATAACATGTCACTAATGCCGCAAAAAATACCACAAAAAAATCATTTTGGGGCAACAAAGAAATGCCACTTACAATGCATGTTGGAGCAGCCTAAAAATGCCATAAAAGACTAATGTTGGGGCAGTCAAAAAATGCCGTATAAAAAGGTGTTTTGAGGCACAAAAAAAAAAAATGCCGTATAAAAAGTAGGTTTTAAGCCAAAAAAAATGTTGTACAAAAATGTGTTTTGAGGCCCAAAAAAAAGCCCCAAATGTAGAAACCATTCCATATGAAAAAGATAATTAAATTGAACAAAAATAGAGAAGCAAATAAAATATCCAAATAAAACATGCCGTTAACATTAAATTGAAGCTCAAAATAATATACCAAGAATATCATTCTACATAGCTTACTACTATACAACATTTATAGACCTAATCTAAAATAACATAACTTTAAGTCACACAATAAAACTTCTAATTAAAAAAAAATCACTTTATGGTCAACGAAAAGGCAAACAAAAAATATCAAAGCAATGCAATCTTCAAAAAAACTGAAATTAAATTCTGGCAGAATGAGGGAATTTCAAAATTCTCGCGCAAGATCCTACGGCTTCATAATGTATAGCAGCATCTTCAGATCATAGCATCAGAATGAGGGTTGGAAAAGCGTTGCATTCAACAATCTGCAAAATCATAGTATTTTCACCATTTATGATTTATAGATGCTAATGTCAATCTTATCAAACATAACTTCCAAAGAAAAGGCTCATTACCTGATTCTTATTTTCATCGTTTTTAAATGCCAAGGACCACGTGCTCCAGCAAATACTCTTTGCACCTTTGTATCAGTAAATTCAAGCAACTCAACAAGAGGTGGAATCCCACCTTCCATTCTGCTTATCCGGTCTACATATCCATGAGATAAATATGGCACTAAACACTATAAACCAGAATTGAAATTAAAAACTAGAGATATTAGCAAACCTGACACAGGTTTTAATGCTGCTATTCTCATGAGCAAGGTTGGCGATAGCATCGGCTGCTCTTCTAATGACAATATAGACAGCTCGAGCACCATTTCCATTCTTGTGCCTCTTCAGCAAATTCACAAGATGCAACAAGGCCCCGTTATCGACTATAAGTTGCTGATGCTCTGGCTGTCACCAGCAATGTAAACAGAAAATCAGCAGGGCGCAAGTGATAGCTATCAACAAGTTTTACCATCCAATGTATCAGTTCCAAATATATTTGTGAGCGTAACAAGAAGAGTGTCTCTGCCAATGCACGCTAACAAATATATTTTTGAGTGTTTTAAGAGGTCCTGAAAAAAGTGAACAACCGCAATTGTAATGTCACACACACAACTATCAGTGAAATTGCTTCTTATATTACAAATTTTCGAGGGGAATTAAAAAAAAAACCTGGATTATTTGAAGAGTTGAACTGCAAAATGATGTTATCCATGTTAGATGAGACCGAAGCATTTCTACGTAGCTTACAAGGATGACAAGAACCTTCCATTCCCCTAATGAAACAACATGTAAGATTCAAGTTATGAGAAATATGAATGAAACACAGGTGATTGATCAAGAAAGCTGTTTTCAGTTTTCACATACCATGATGATATATATCCACGCCGCTCCTTCGCTTCCGCAATGTGCCTGTAATTCAAATACCTTTGAATTCTTCCTTTTGAGGATAGATTGAAAATGAACCCAAAAAGCCAGAAAGTCCTCTAGAGTCGACTCCAAAGAGGACCTTTTGAAGGACTACAAAAACAATATATCTCAAGTTTAAGAAAATTAACATGTTAAGGTGCATACAAGACTATTTCATCTATTAAATGATCTGAAAAGCTTACAGATTCTTTGTTGCTAGTACCATACTTGCTCTGAATCTGCAACAAAACCAACCCTTTCGATTATAAATTATACGAAACATTAGAAACAATAAAGGAAAGAGAATTCAATTCTACTTGCATACTCACTCACCTTTAGAGAAAAGTCAATTGCATCTAACAGCAGCAACTTAGCTTCGAAATAATGCGCTACGCTTTGGCAAGCATTTGTTGGTAAAGTTCTTCAAAGTAAATTAAAACAAAACAATTCAATTAGAGTTAATTGAATTGCAAGTTACAAGTACATACATTCATGCTAGATTTAAAAGCAGAATCCAAGTAACCAGTCTGCTGGTCCTGAGAGCAAAATAGCATGACCAGCAGGCGAAAGATTCCTCGTATACTTTGATACTTCGGCATGCTTCAAGTGAACATAAGCAACACTTGTTAGCAGTACCCGAGTCTGCTCACTGTCATTGCAACCAAGATACAACACAACTTGTCTTCATTTACCAAACTCTAAACGAAGGACTAATGCTGAATCTTACAATCTTATTAGTCAAGAAACTCATCCAAGATCACAAGGTATGAACTAGTTGACTTCAAATCCACTTAAATGCCCAACTCCACCTCAATTAGAATACTTACCTTGATTTTGTGGAACATGTATGGACAATGCAGTAACAGCAGTTGCTTGAACAGATGAAGAAGCAGAAGCTTTAGCCATCCAACCTGCTAAAGAACAGACATCAGTTATAATTAATCAACCTGTTAAATTTTTATATTCAAAAGAGATCTTCTATCATAGTCATGACTACTACTCTTTAGCTTTCAACTATAATTAATCAATCAATCCACCGGCAAAAAGTTAAAGAAAAAAGCTTTGTAAAAAGCCTCCTTTAATTCAAGAAGTTAACAGAAATGAAGGTTTTAAAAATCATCATATAACAAGTAAAAAGGTCAAAAAAACAAAGAACCATAGAAAGAAGAACATGCTTTGCAACTTTATTCTGCAGAATCTAACCAAACTGCACATGCAATGATTTAAACAACAAAGTTTCATCACGCTCTGCATTCCACAAACGAACAAGATAAGAAAAACAAAAGGTGGAGTGATAAGAAGTGAACATCGATAGCTATGACTAACTAACCTCTGCATGAAGCTTCTGGTTTTCAGCTTGCAGTGCATTATTATCTGCTTTGAATAGAAGATATTCTCTGATTTCGATTATCCTTATAGGGCAGCTCATAAAGGTTAGGCTTTGAATTTACTAATAAAGGTTATTATACAATCAAAATTGGTGAGTTAAATAACAAGAGCCAATTCTTATTATGACGGTAAAGAAAATATCATGACAAGTAACTGTGAACAGAACCTGCAAACATTTATGTCTTCTTCCTGACAGCCGAGACTCAAACCTACAAACCAGAATTTAACTATGGAAATATCATTTGGACACAAGATAAACAGATCAGTAAATGGGAAAAAGAGATCTAATTAACAAAATTGAATGGCTGACACACCGAGACATGAACCATCAAATCCGATTATGCATGTTCATCAAACCTCTGCTAGAATTATATTCAAATTACCTATACTCTGCTAGAAGAGTCATTCAGGCAATCACCAGCAAGAGGACAATGTGAGGAAAAAAGTCGTACCTGCTAAAATACAGAATTATAGATAAATATTATATGGCAATTGGTAAGCACAGGTGTTAAGAACCAATAGATATACAATTATAACAAGAAAATTGAAAGATGCAAAGAACATAATAGAACTCAAGTACTACGACAAACACCATGACATGACGGTGGGACTGTGATGACTAAAGTAATCACATTATAATTACTGGGACTAATTAAAATAACCTTAAAAAGGCTCTTCTCAGTTAAATAAACTAGACCACAGACATTACTCATACACCAATTGCTGAACATGTAATCCACTAATTCAAACCCATGGAATACCTGACAGTGAGGAAAAAAGATTTGCGAAGAGGCAGTGAGAAGATCGCAACAATGGCGAGAGTAACCACGACGAAGACAGAGACAATGACAGAGACGGATACGACGATGGAGATGGCCATAGCTGGCAGCGACGACGATGAAGAGGGCCATAGATGGCAGAGATGGAGACAGCCACAGCTGGTAGTGACGGCTACGGCATGACATTGACGAAAAATCGGAGATTGTAACAAGTCCAACAATTAAAAATTAGAGATGAAAATTGAGTAACAAATCAAAGATCAAAATGCGTTCGAAACCATAAAAATAAAATTGATTTTTTTGAATGAGTTTGAAACCATTAGAATAAAATTGGGGGAAGTTTTGGATGCTTTTGTCTGTTAGTAGTTAGCCTAATAGAAAATTTGTATTGTATTTTTTAATTAAAAAAACTTGTTGGGAAACCCGCGTATTTCTTTTTCTTACAAAATGATCCTTATAACATTTTAAAAATCCTTTAAAAAATCATGTGTACGCATCTTTGGCAACATTTTTGGTAAAAAATCCTGTAATTAGAATCAATTACAGCATATTTTATTAAATGCCGGTAAATGAATGTCGTAAAATATGAAATTTCTTGTAGCGTAAGAATGTTCATTCACTAAAAAAATGTCTCAATTGAAGTCACGGCCACCACATGTGGAATTAAATATATATATATAGATTCTTGTTCCGATTGTTTATATATATATATATATATATAATATTCCGATGATTAAAAAATAATAATAATAATTACTTATCCATTAAATTCTTATTACAACCTAAAGAACATTCATAACTAGATATTTGCTACATTAAATTCTCTAATACCTAAGATACAAACAACTCAATTCAATTATTGAAACCAAAAATAAATAATAAAAAAATAAAAACTCTCATGATTCTACTGCCTATATATGTTACATAGCAATATTAGATAAAGCTTAAAATGCAGAAGCATTGTTGGCACAAGTTGATGACATTGTTGTGTTGCATCCCTCTTCCTGCTAAAAATGTTAAGAATTGGTGTCTAGGAAGGTCATCTGGATTATAAAATGCGGTCGAATATGAGCTTGAATCGTTTCCCATATCACATTTGATATTTCAGAGATTTTTCAGGACTATCGTTGTCCTCTACGCATTGATGCACGCCTGAATTTCTTCTAGTGTCTTTCCTTTGGTTTCAGGGACAAATTTTGCCACAAATATGATGGTCAGCAGTGAGAATCCAGAATACAAAAGGAAAGTTCCTGAAAAACAAATTGGAGTCAATTTCCAAAACAATTCACACATACAAAAATATTCAAGTTTTTGGTGCTATATAAATATAGGCTAATTGGCACTAATACCCTATAAACTCTTATAAAATATGCACTGTGCCCCATATACTTTTTTTTTTCGCTATTAAACCCCATGAACTCTTGTTTTTTTGGCAAACGCTTGGGTTTTAATGTTTTATGCCCCCTGTGAGGGGGCATTTTCAGTCGGTTTTTGCCAATTTATGAGAGTTCATGGGGTTTAATTGCAGAAAAAAAAGTGTAGGGGGTAATGTGCAAATTTGGGCATAGTTCAGGGGTACCAATGCCAATTAGCCTATAATATACGTTGAAAGATTGTTTTCACCTGGAGAACTCCAGCTCATAAGGAAATTGAAAGTATAGGACACTGCCCAAGCACATAACCAGTTCACTAAAACCACCAAGCTTCCCGCGACTCCCTTGATGTTTAACGGGAAGATCTGCCCGTGAAGAAAAAATTGTTTTCGGTTATATATATACATAGCTATAGACTTGTCATCTATATGTCAAAACTTGATCAAACAGCATTTTAGAGTGTAACCTTTTTCTAATAGTCCAATTCCAAGCAAGAACAATGTCTAATTTCAAGCCAAATTTTCTGTGACTCAAAAAACTTACCTCAGACATTATCAGCCAAGGAACTGCTCCCATTCCAAGTGAAAACGCCGATACATAGATCTGATTTCATCGCCAAAGGAGAACACGAATGTTAAGTCCGGATAGAGTATGAAAAAAAGAAAATGTTAAATGCCAAATTATGATGATATGTAAATAATGTTTGTTCACTCACCAGTACACCACCAACAGCCATTATCGGTACCCAATCAAGCAACAAACTGTGTCCCTGATTGAAAAAAAAACACAACGCAAGTTTAGAACAAATAAAAAATCATGATAAAACGATGTTTACATGGTGAAAGCTCAGCGATTTACGTACCTTGAGAAAGAAAGAAGCTCCTGCTAAGAAGGAACCTAGAAATGTACCAGCAGCAGAAACCTGCACATTCAAACATTATTTCAATTTTTTCTCTCTCATTTACTGTAATCAAAAAGGTTACTAACACTACTAATAATTACCATTATAAGTGGTCTTCTTCCTGACTTGTCCATTAAAACGGCTCCTACTACAGTTATCGGAACCTGAACACAAGCATAAGCTATTGTTCCGGCTTTGGCAGAAGAAAGTCCTGCAAATTTTATATCAAACATTTAAGTTTCAATGGGACCAAAAATACATGTAGCATTGTAGATAAGGTATATATATTGATAGAGAGGGGCTATAATTTACCGGCTTGTATAAAAGTGTCGCTTGCATAGAAATTTATTCCATTGATTCCAACAAATTGTTGGAATACCATCAACATCACACCAATCTGAACAGCAATGCATATCAACAAGTTAGAAAATATCAGGAAAATATGAAATTTTTTGTATCTACAATATGTTAACATGAGAATTTACTTACAATCACAGAGCGGATATATTTGCTTTCGAACAAATCCTGAATTCTAGCTTTCGGGAGGCTATGAAGAGTTTCGACATATATCTATGGAGGAACAAGCAGAGACTTGTTAGTTTTCCACATCAAAAAAAATATAAAATAAATAAAATAAAATTACAGGCTACTTAATTATAATGGATGTGATCTGTAGTTTTTACTTGGATTTCAGCTGCTTCATGAGTAATATCAGCATCTTTCCCGCGAAGTCTTCGTAGAGCTACTTGAAACTCCTTTTGATAGCCAACTTTTGCCTGCAAATTGAAATTTTGGTGTGATTAATTTTTGCCATGGAAACAAGTTTTTATGGTGCAAGAACTTGAAATGTTCAAACGCTCACCAGCCATCTGGGGGACTCCGGAACGAAAAATAGACCCACAAGCAGCAAAATGCATGGAACAAGTCCTGTAAATCAAAAACCAAAAAATTAGGCTTTCCATTGTTGTTATCTGTCTAGTTTCTCGATATAATTTCATCTTCGGCTAATTGAATTTTTTACCAGTCAGAGCCAGCATTCTCCATGGAATGACAGTTCCTAACAAGAATGCAGTTGATGATCCAACAACAATCATGAGCTGATTCAATGTTGTGAGTCCTCCGCGGAGATTCTTTGGTGATATTTCAGCTATAAATATCGGGATCTGTCGTTCAAAAATCATCAACTGTACATCTAACAAACACATGACATAAATAAATTAATGGATAGTTTTTTACCACATAAGAGAAAACTCCAATTCCATATCCAGTGAAAAGTCTTCCAATGTCAAGTGAAAAACTCCCCTGAATCATCAATCATCAAAGCAAACACCATTAGCTAACAATCCTGAGAACCCAAAATCTTCACATAAGCATTTATATAAATACCTGACAGAAGTAGACAGCAAGCCATCCAGTAATGCAAAAACAAGCTGACATTCTCATAGCCTGTCTCCATCAAATAACAAATTAAAAACAAAATTTTAAGGAAACATATATATATACATAGCTGATCAGCTTTACAGGATTTTCTACATGAGTTGCAGATTAAAAACAAAACATACCCCTTTTCGACCGATGAAATCTGCAATCCTGCCACTCGTTATAGCACCAAACATTGCTCCAATTGTTAAGATGGAGCCAAAGGTGGAGAACTGGTAAATCATTTGATGAAGAATTAATGGCAATTCAGATCCTATTTATATACATAAAATCATGAAAACAAGTATTTTGAAACAGAAAGCTAACCTGAGCCAGAGACAAATTAAGATCTTCACTGATAGCAGACTGTGTGGGTGCTGAATATCCCACCTGCCAAAACAACAACTTGAGCTAAACAAACCTTTTTTTTTTTTTTTTTTTTTTTGTGGATTATTTTTGGTTCCTAACCAAAATACAAAACAAAAACAAAAACAAAAAAAGAAGAAGAAAGTTTTAGTAACCCAGAACCAGAAACTTAGTTTTAAACCAGGAACAAACAATTCTTACATACCCAGAAAACAAAAATGCATGGAAGAATCAAGTTAAACAAGTTAATTAAATACTTACACATGAGCCAAATTCAAAAGAGCCACAGACAGCAACAAAAGTGCATAGAAGAACCATCCATATGGATCCATTTTCATTATCACCTTCATGATATGATCCAACAATTTTTCCTTCTTGTTGAATGAATGGTTTCTCCAGATCTTCAACACCATTAACAATCTCACCCCCATTTTCAACATCTTTGTATTGCCCAATTGCCATTTTGTTTTTCTCTTTAAAAATTTATAAGACAACAATCAATAAATAAATATGAAAATATGAAAAATAGCTCAACTAGCTCTGCATGCAAATGTGCTTTTTCTCTTGGGGGTATTTATACTACAATATTGTTATAGCAAGTGCACCAAATTGCTCTAGATATTTTTACAGTAGATCATTTGTCAGCTTCTTCGTGATTGAAGGAATTTGGATTCTTTAGCTTATCTTTGTTCTAATTTATATATATCTGCTGACATACGTAATCGATGGCTGTGATTTATTTATTTTATTTATTTCACTTTTATCATTTTTAAATATATAATTTTATTCTCAAATATTTTAAATCAAGAAAAGATCAGTATAACAGAGAATCCTGATCCATATTAAAGACCGTCATAGAAAAATTTGTGAGCAAATGCTGGGAAATCCATCTGGAGAAAAGCTGTCACTGACGTGGTGATAGTGACAGCCCCTACCCCATCAAGTAAACAGTAGCTAGCTAAGCAAAATCTCTACAGCAACTTGACACAGATTCGTTGTGGAGTTCTAACTAGAAATCAATATCATAATTGTTTTCATACGTGGACATTACTCGGATTTGGCGGCTAATGGATTGAAACAAAGGATAATTTCATTTCGACCCTGTTTTTAACCTAATTGCATATGGAGTCTAATAGACCGGAGATTTATCGAAATTGAACGGTACATATCCAACCCATATATTTACTCCCATAATTGGATCCTTGTAACAGGAAATACTCTCATAACACTAGGTCTAGGAGAAAACTCCATAAACTTATAAATTGCGTATGATAAAACTTAAACCCCCCACCACTAATATGAAAGAAGAGATGCACTATCATATATGCTAAGAAATGATATGCAATATAAGAATAGGTTTATTTATGTATTTTATAAAATACAGTAGAACCATATATGCGACCCTTAAAATTTATATAGACTTTAAGTTTAATCCTAAGGTAGGTCTCTAATTTATGCGGTTGTGAGCTAAATTTAAGTAAAATTTGTGAGGTTCAGATTTTGTTAAATGAAAACAGATTTAACTAGAGAATCATTTATTAGATGAATTATAAATTTAAAAAAAAAATAGAAAAGGAAAAGGAAAGGATGAAGTGGAGGCGAGGTAGAGAGGTGTTTTGATGAAATTCATAACTAGTATAAGTTGAATGTAATTAATGAAAAACTTGGGGCTAGTTGAAATTATCCTTTACAAAAAATAGAAAGAAAAAAAAAATGAATACTTGGAAACTGCATGTTGCCATTTATGTTGCCAACAAATTCCAAGTTTCCAACATCTTCTCTTTGATTAAATATTAATTAAGCAAATAAATTAACGTGAACAGTTAACTAGAACGCATTATTTTTATTTTTTATTTTTTATTTGACAGAAGGAACTTTATTAAAGCAAGAAGAGACTACTTGACCAAATTTGCAATTTGCAATGCTAGTTTAGGAATTTATGCATGATGGTCTTGTGGAGTTGTGGGTAATTGTATTAAACAATTATCTTAAAATTTGTGATGAATTTTTTAATGAGATTTGACATTATCCAAAACTTAGAGATCAATTAACTTACTTGAAATTCACTAAAAAATAAAAATAAATCTATAGTGTTTTCTTGTTATATATATATATATATATATATATATATATATATATAAAGTTACACTATTTTATTTTTTATAATATTATGTTCTTGGATTTTATATATTATGTGATCAACATCTAAAGTTCAAGAATCTTGAAACTTAAAAAAAAAAAAAAAAAAAAAAAAAAAAAAAATTATAATTGCACTTTTTTTTTTTTTTTTAAGTATTACATTATATTTTGACATCAACCAAATAGTCGGGCTAGAGATCTGTTCTTCACATATACTTGTACCTTTGCCACTAATGTAAAATTGAAGGTGCACTACCACTTACATGATTTGCCATCAAATTGTACTCCTTAAAACTTTTTTTTTTTCTTTTAGTAATAATTAATTATTGCTATTTTATTTTAATCTCCTTTTGAATCAAGTGACTAGTTAAATATTACAAAATAACAAAATGAACAACCCATCATATCAAGGTAGGCCATATAACATATTTGACTATTAATGATATTTGATACACACCAAAACATCCCAATATACATTTTCATCACTCAACAATTTTACTACCTGTTTTTTTGAAGCTTAATGCAATCAATAAACCACAATTTTGATAATCTGATATGAAAAAGAAGTTTCAGAAAAATAAAAATGAAATCAAATGAAATGAAATGGAATGATATAAACCTAATAGTAGATGGAACCAAACCCATCCTGAGCTGTAAATTACTGGATTTGGCCACAATTTCCTGCTCATAAAAAATTTGTATAGTTGTTGGTGCAAGAACCCTATCTGCCAACTTGTTATATATTTATATCCCATCTTCATGAATTTGTTATATATTTATATCCCATCTTCATGAATTTATATCCCATCTTCATGAATTTATGGTGCAAGAACCCTATCTGCCAACTTGTTATATATTTATATCCCATCTTCATGAAATTTTTTTTCCTGCTTTTTAAATTAGAAATGTGAAATGTCATGGTTTTGGCAATTTGCGCAATCATGTTTAACTTATAATTGTGTGCAAAATATGTGTATTTTTTTTTTTTTTTTTTTTTTTGTATTTATATAAAATTTAGAGTAAGTTTCATTCAAATTTATTAAAATTTTACATAATTATAGACGAATTCCCATAATTTGAATATTTAGGATAAATTTCATGAAATTTAAACTGAGCTCTTGACCATATTGTTTTAAAATGATATGATCGTATTTAAATTTATTTGAATGCTTGTTGTAAATATAAAATAACCAATACAATGGGAGTCAATATGATTTGAACACAAACACGAAAACGAAACACATAAAAGACACGAGTGCATCAAAACCAATAAAAAAGAAAAAGAAAATCAATTAATGATGTTATGAATTTACTTTAATCATGAATATTAGGGTTTTTTTTAATTACCATTAGGTTAATAATCATGATTAGGTTTTTTAACCTTCAATAATTTCAAATGCAAGTGGGTAATGAAATTGAAAGGCATCTGACATTCTGACCTATTTAGGAAAGACCACCACCCTAGCTAGAAGAGTTCCCACAAGACAATAAAAAATTTTAATTAAAAAAAGTATGAAATTTAAGATTTGAGAGGATGATACGACTTGAACTCATGATTTTAATATATAAGTGCGAGAAATATACCGCTGTGCCGCAACAATATTTGTCCCTATAAGATGCAAGTTGTGTAGTTAGGTCACTTTTGTTTACATTATGCTTAAGAACATTATCATTATTTTTAATTCTATGGTCAAAAATTGAAGACATTAAATAAATAAAAAAACCCTTTTCATTTTTTTTTTCCTTGGTAGCCTACTTCATTACAAAATGACATATTTTCCCATCCAACTACTGTATAAGATTTTTTATTAGCTGTATGTGATTCATCAAAGTTCAGACAGACTATCATTTTTTATTTTTTTTAGAATTATCAATTATGGATCCATTTGCATAGTAGGTGGAATATTGGTCGGTTTCCAAAATAAAATAAAATAAAACAATACATTGACTTAAATATAATTTTCCTTATAATATTAAATCGTTACATTCTTAGCATATGTCTTAAGATCAAATAAAAAATAAAAATAAAATTTGTGTCCCTAACCACATGTTGTGAGAATCCATTAATAATATATAAGCAATGTTATTTATTTAATTTTGTTTTTATATATCAATCATCGACTTTGATTGGGATTCACACCAGAATTGAAAATAGGAAAACATCATGTCTTTGATCTAAAAAAAAAAAAAAAAACTCGGGTTGTTTTTGACCGATAATTGTTTGTGAGAAAACAACAAAACAAAGTGATTGCAATTGAATTATTAAAACGAGAGGCTGAGTCAGAATCTACGCAACACAAACAATTTCTATTTTTTTTTGGCAAAGGCAGTTGATGGATATATATATATCAGATTTTATATTATCAGTTTGTCATGACAAAAATATATCAGGACAAAGAATGTGAACCACTAGATTTACATACTTTAACTCAAAGTGTATACACTTGTCAAAACTTCTCCATAATCTACGGTCCATAATTTACGGTCCATATTCTTTGTCCTGATATATTTTATATCAAGATGAACTGACAGTAGAAAGACTATATATATATATATATATATATATATATCTCCTCTGTGGGCTCATACGTGTGACAACTTTTAATATTCAACAAAGACTACATAATAATAATGTACAATACGACATTCATTATTCATCCACCGCAAGAAAAGCTTTACCGAAATGGACGTATCACGTTATCTGTTGCCTATTATGATGATAACTTGATACATCCAATATTAAGTCATTAAATTGTGATGATGATTTTGAATTTAAATTTATTCATTAATGAATATATATATATATATATATAAATATATATATAAATATCAAGGCTTTATTAAAGAAGCATACCAATGATAAGGGGTGTAGTTCAGCTGGTAGATGGACGAGCTTGAGACTTGGGTAAATGACTCCCAAGTCAACGGCTCGAATCCTACCAATTGCAAAAAGCTTTAAAAAAAATCCTTGGTACTATGAAAAAAAAAAAAAAAAGAGCATTATTATATAGGATTTGAAAATTTAATAACACTCTTTAAAGAGTGAGTTTTAACACTATCGTCAACTTAATAATTTAAGTTTTAATAGCACCTAAAGTGTGGATTTGATAAAAAAAATACCCTTAAAACACACTTACAAAAATAAGTCTTGCGCTTTTTTGTGTTTTCAAGACTTATTTTGTTGTTTCTGAGACTTATCAAATAGTTTCCAAGACTTATTAATCATAGGGATAATTATCCCGGTGGCCATCAAATTGATGACGCACTATCAAAATGGCCACTGGATTGGAAAGTTGTTTCAAAATGGCCATTTTTGGCAAACTTTGTGACACCAATGACCATTCCATTAAACATCGTTAACTTCTTGTTCTTTTGGTATCAAAATGGTCATTCCCAAATTTAAATTATAATCCCAAGATTTTCATCATAATTAATAATCAACATAAGAGATTTTCATCTCATATTCTTTTTTCAATTAATTTTATATTAAATTAATCACTACAACCAAATTGAAACCATGAAATTTGGTTGGTATATTTTTGTGTGGTTTTGAATGGGGTGCAGTCTTGGTATATTTGTGCAGAAAAAAAAAAAAGGCATGGTTTTGGAGCTGTTTTCATATTAAAAGGAACAGGTTGGTATACTTGTGTAGGGGATTTTGGTATACTTGTGCAATTTGATAAGTAGTATTTGAAGTGTATGAAACTGAAATTATATTGAATCAAATAAAGAATTCATTTTCTCTATTGTTTATGAATTTATGTATTTTTTGTTTTGAATAAAATTTTATTGTTTATGATTGTTTACTCTGTTTTTCTATACATTATAAATTACATATAATGATCATTTTGATACCAATTAATCAAATAGATGGCCAATAGATTAATTCTAGAAAAATTTGGACAGTTGTATCGGTCATCTTGATATAGAACTCTTAATATGTTACCTTTAACTAAAGAATAGTGTATGTGGTTGCCTGACTTGTTAGAGTTTTTAACCAAGTTATGGTATGAGAAGAATGAAAGCATTTGTGTTTATTCAAATAACATAAACTTCAACTTCTTAGTTTATTGTGACTACATTTAACGTTTTGTTTTTTCAAGCGAAAACACTCATTGCTTTGAATATTTTAAGGTCTTCATCTTCTCAACTTGGTCGTGGTGATTAATTTAATATAAAATTAATTAAAAAAAGAATATGAGGTGAAAATCTCTTCTGTTGATTATTAATTAGGATGAAGAACCTGAGATTATAGTTTAAATATGGGAATGACCATTTTGATACCAAAAGAATAAGAAGTTAACGATGTTATAACGGTGTTTGATGGAATGGTCATTGGTGTCACAAAGTTTGCTAAAAATGACCAATTTGGAACAACTTTCCAATCCAGTGGCTATTTTGATAGTGTGTCATTAATTTGATGGCCACTAAGGTAATTATCCCTTAATTATATTTGCAATTTCCGAGATTCATTGGATAAATGTGAAATTTTTCAAAAAAGATTTTTTGTCATCTTCTTCATCAAGACCTCCGTTGGAGGTCCGACCTTCAATGACCTCCAATGGAGATCTTTCATCTCCATTGATGGAGGACCTCCATCAATGTAGGTTTTTGAAAAGAAAAAAAAAAAAAAAAAAAAACTAAAAATGACACAAACGTAATAAAAGAAGGAGACGAGAGTATTTTAATCCATTGGTGCCTTTAAACTTACCTTATTAAACTAGTGATATTCTCAAAATTCAATATAAAAATAGTGTTATTTCCCACCATTTCCACTTATTATATATATATATATATATATATATATATACATATAGTTTTTCTATTATCAATTCGAACTGACAATAAATATATCATGACGAATAATGTTAACCACAGATTATGGAGAAGTTTTGACAAGTGCATACACATTGAGTCAAAGTATGTAAATCTAGTGGTCTACATTATTCGTTATGATATATTTATTGTCAGTTCAAACTGATAATAGAAAATCTGTATATATATATATTATTTATGGTGGCAACGATCCAAACATAAAATATTGTCATACTAAATGAACGTCATTTCTATTAAAGATCGGTATTGGTGATCCGAAAATGGGTGATTAAATTTGGAGATTCTAAACAAATCTAGCACGACTTTAATTACTTGTAATCTAAAACTTTGGTAGTAATTATTGAGTGGACAACCAAAAAACAAGAGAAGATGATTGCAAATTACAATTTAGAAACGTGAGTCTGAGTCAGCACATATCCAAATATAGTATGGCAACCATTGAATTTGATTCCCTTTGGCCCACCTTGCTGGCTGTTGTAGACACTTTACAATATTTTCAAATCAATATTCTCCCGACATGTTACCTTATCATTTCCATGCTAAAATCTTGTCCGTACATTTTATTTTTTTTAAAGAAAAATATCAGAGAATTCTGACGAAAGTTGAATGTGAAACATCATTTTGTAGTAAAATATAATATCTTCCTCCCTTACGCTGTGTTTAGTTGGAAGGAGAAATGGAGGGTGGGAGTGGGTTTGAGGGAGAGATCAAATCCTTTGTTTGGTTGGAGGGATGAGAGGGAGGAGAGGAGAAGATGAGGGAGAGAAGAGCCATCCAGGCCCACCATATTGGATCCTTCCAATTATGGTGGATGAGAGGAGGGAGAGAAGATTGGAAGGGAATTACTATAATGCCCTCCAATTTTTCGTTGCCTTCTAATTTTTTAAGGGTAATATAGTAATTTTATAAATTAAATACCAATCCATTCATTCAACCATCTTTTCAATACCAAACAACATGAAGTATAGATGTTATCCTCTCCTTCCCTCATACTCTCCCTCCTTCCTACCAAACATAGTGTTGATTCTCAGATTTGTAATAATTTTTTTTAATTTTTTTTAATTTTTTTTTTGTCTTTTAACTAATTTTCAATCAAAATTGTTGATATTAAATACAATATCATAATGTATGCCAATCAATTAGCCTGTACTTAAATTATATATATATATATATATATATATATATATACAGTAACGTGTGATACGTATGGAAGTTGGATTATGTGTTTGAGGGAATGATTGAAAACGAAAGCGGAAGAAAGAAAAAAAACCGCTCTCCCTACCACTGTGGCTTTGACAGTGGTTGTGGGAGCGGTCGAGGCTGGGTTCGTGAAGCATTGAAGGACTGATGTGCATTGCGCTGTGGATTGCACAACGGTAATGACATCGGTTGACATCTAGAGGTTTCCGCTGTGGGAAATGCTATACTGCAACCAGCGGTTCGACGAAAATTTACGCGGATTAGGAAGTCTTCGATGGAAAAGGAAAAATGATTTGTCTTCATGCGGAACAGGAAAGCCTTGTGCTTGAAGGAAGAGGATTTCTCTTTACAATAAGACTTGTCATAAATAGAAAATAGTATTTATGTGGAACAAGTAAGCTTTGTATGTGTAGGAGGTGGATTTCCTTGTTAGTTCCTAACTCGCTGTAATCAGTATAAATAGAATCTTGTAATTAGGTTATTTGTGTGTGGAGCAAAAAAGAACACCATGTAACATCAGAGAGAGTGTGGTGAGATCCGGGAAGACCCATCACCCATTGGAATATTTGGGGAGGGATCCAAGGGAATATCAGTGGATCAAGTTAGAGATTCATAGGTGATATTTAGGGGAGACCTAGGGGATATTGGGGGTACTCGGTGAGGATCGTGTGAGTGTGGTTTGGGGTTGAGGTGAGAGAGACAATCATAGAGTATATGGTTGTAACAATTTATCATATAGTAAAACTTTCTCTGTTGTCCTGACGACCCGTGGTTTTTTACCCGATTTGGGTTTTTCCACGTATATATTGTATTGTGATTGTTTATTTTCTCTCATCTATTTTTTCTGCTACTGACATTATTAATTGCTATGAGTTATGGGTGAGTATTAGGTACGACGTTTCCATGTTCATTGGTTCAGAATCCCCAACAAATTTATTAAGGAAATTTTCAATTCCTTTTGGGAATGTGATTATTTAGAGACTAAGGATACTCACCTTATAAACATCGAGGCTTATTATTTGGTTGTATATAACAAGAGAGATATCAAGTTATACCTAAAAATTCTCTATTTCCTATCGTTTTTGTTATAATAAGAGGACAATTCAAAAGATGAATAATGAAATAAAAAATAACAAATATAGTGGCCTTGTGCAAACTAGTATCTTGAAGTACATGTTTAGTTCTTGATTATTATGTGATATATTTTTTTCTTTTATGAAATTATTAATTTATACGATAGAAGGGACCAAAATTTTACACTAGATTTCAAAAAGAAATTATTAATTATTACAATAGAGGGGTTTATTAATTTTTTACACCGGCCCGACCGAGATTTTTTTATTAATTTAGAGAGGATTTTAGTTTATAGGAGATTAATTTATATGCGTTCTACTGTATGTTATTCTCCACAATATTCAATTTATTAGTAAATAAAAGATGAAACACGTCTTGGTGGTAACCAACTAACCAAGGGTCATTGTTTTGGTGGTTGGAGAATGGAGACTTTTAAAATTAAGCTCCGCCACCGAAGTTTAAACCTTGGTATTGTAAATATAAACACACATCTACCCATTAACAATAAAGTGTGGGAAAATCCCTCCCTTTTAGATGGAAGCTTCATCCCGAGTTGTGCACTAGGTCCCAATAATAACATTCATTCAGCTTAACAATTTCTCAGGTTTGAGTCACGGGTGATATATAAAAAAGGGAAAGTATCATTTCCCCCCCTATAGTTTGCCATATTCATAAAGTTGCCCCCCCTAGTTTTAGAAATGGTTGGTCTTCCCCCTCTAGTTTGCCATATTCGAATATTTACCCCTTACCGTTAGGATTTCCGTTAAATAATGGTTTGACCGTTAAATACAAAGGAGAAAGTACATTTTTACGCCTAATAATAGGGAAAGTATCATTTTCCCCCCCTGTAGTTTGTCATATTCATAAAGTTGCCCCCCTAGTTTCAGAATGGTTGGTCTTCCCCCTCTAGTTTGCCATATTCGAATATTTACCCCCTACCCTTAGGATTTCCGTTAAATAATGATTTGACCATTAAATACAAAGGAGAAAGTACATTTTTACCCCTAATAATAACGTTGATTTAAAAAAAAAAAAAAAAAAGCATAACAGAACTAGTTTAACAAGGTATATTTAATCATTATTAAAAGATATTAAAAATATTATTAAAAAATTAAAAACATCAATTTCAACTTACAAGCCTTAATTATCTCTCTCTCCCTCGAAATTAAAAAACAATTATTAATTATCTCCAGATTCAATCTCCACCATCCATTTCAAACATGGACAGTGGAGATAATTATATAAAAAAATATTAATATAAAAAATTATAAAATAATATAATTGTAAAAAAAAAAATAAAAAAAAAAAACTAATCAAATTATATGATAATAATAATAATAATAATAATAATAATAATAATAATAATATAATTGTAAAAATAAACAAAAACGATATTAAAAAAATCTCACTTTCTCTCTCTCAACATTATCTGTGATATTTTCCCTATTATTATTAGATTCATTAGCAAACACCACCTAACTTTTTATTTTGTTTTATTCTCGCCGGCGATAGGATAAAGAAAAGAGAGAGATTAATTATCACAGATAATGTTGAGAGAGAGAAAGTGAGATTTTTTTTTAATATCGTTTTTGTTTATTTTTACAATTATATTATTATTATTATTATTATTATTATTATATAATTTGATTAGTTTTTTTTTTTTACAATTATATTATTTTATTATTTTTGATATTAATATTTTGAGTAATTGGCACAAATCCCCCTCAGACTATACCAGCTTTTGCATGTTGCCCCCTAAACTATTTTATTAGATATTAAACCCCCTGAACTATCACTTATTGGCAGACCAAGACTAAAGATGCCCCCTCAGGGGGGAAAAACCCAAAGGATGGCCAATAAGTGATAGCTCAGGGGGTTTAGTGCCTAATAAAATAGTTTAGGGGGCAACATGCAAAAGCTGGTAGAGTCTGGGGGGGATTTGTGCCAATTACTCTAATATTTTTTTATATAATTATCTCCACCGTCCATGTTTGAGATGGATGGTGGAGATTAAATCTGGAGATAATTAATAATTGTTTTTAATTTCGAGGGAGAGAGATAATTAAGGCTTGAAAGTTGAAATTGATGTTTTTAATTTTTTAATATTATTTTTAATATCTTTTAATAATTATTAAATATACCTTGTTAAGCTAATTATATTCTGTTTTTTTTTTTTTTAAATCAACGTTATTATTAGGGGTAAAAACGTACTTTTTCCATTGTATTTAGCGGTCAAACCATTATTTAACGGAAATCCTAAGGGTAGGGGGTAAATATTCGAATATGGCAAACTAGAGGGGGAAGACCAACCATTCTAAAACTAGGGGGGCAACTTTATGAATATAGCAAACTACAGGGGGGAAAATGATACTTTCCCTATTATTAGGGGTAAAAACGTACTTTCTCCTTTGTATTTAACGGTCAAACCATTATTTAACGAAAATCCTAACGGTAGGGGGTAAATATTCGAATATGGCAAACTAGAGGGGGAAGACCAACCATTTCTGAAATTAGGGGGGCAACTTTATGAATATGGAAAACTACAGGGGAGAAAATGATACTTTTCCTATAAAAAATCAAAATGAAGCATGTGTTGCACGTTTTATTTGTCTATAAATAAATATAAGAGAATAATAACAACGAAAAAAATTAAAATTGGATTAATCTAAAAAAGAAACTATTAACAAAATAACACATTCTCTCATTATTTATTCTGCTTCAAAAAAGTTGTATTTTTTTTTTTTCTTTGTATATTGACTTTACCTTTCAATCATGATGCAAGACATTTTTTGCCTAATTTGAAAACAACCAACCAAATTAAATGATTATATGCACCATGCACTTTCACTTTTGTTACAAGTAACATGATTAATTGATTATGATTACAATAAATTAAAGTCAATTATTGAGGCTGTTTAATTGACTTATTAGAATCATTTGATTTCATTGGGGACAGCCGTCTTAATAGGAATTGGGATTCATTCGAAAATAATAATAAGACGAAGAATTTGGATATTCCAATTTTCATTTTGTATCCACTTCCATGAATGGCTATATTAGACCATATCGCAAAAATAAAATATAATAAAGAGAAATAGAGTTTTATACACAATTAATTTTAAATTTGCAACTCTTATCCAATAATTGAAACCACTGCCAGATGTGTCTTAGGCCCTGTTTGATTTTTCCACTTAACACTGAATGGTACTTAATGTGTTCCATTTAGTTATTTTGTTTGATTTTTTAAGTGTTTAAATCACTTAATAAACACCTAAAACCACTTGTTTTGAAAAGTGAAAAATTTTCACTATTCACTTTTCACTTAACACAAATCAAGGAGAATTTAATACAAAGTTTTACTTCCAAAACTATCCTTATTAATTTAATTTATTTCTGATTTTATCTTCTATTAAGGCCTAATTATATTTATACTTTTTTTTTCTTCAAAACACAAACAACTGGAGATATAATATTTATAATGATATAATTTTGTTAATATTGTTGATTTACATCCACCAACCATGAAAAAAAATAATAATAATGTAATGGTTACTATTTATACTTTTTTTTTCTTCAAAACACAAAAACAATTTGGTCCCCTGCCTTTTGTACTTCTTGCCTTTTGACTGCTTGAATGAATTTGGTTGTTCCAAAAATAAAATAAAAATAGTAACCATTACATTATTGGTGGATGTAAATCAACAATATTAACCATTACAATGAGAAATTAAACATGTTGTTATTCATTGATAATGATATTCAATTTAGAACCAAAAAAAAAAAAAAAAAAAAAAACCAACCTGTCCACTAACCAACCAATTCAGAATAATATAATTTTGAAATATTATTAATAACTAAATAAATTTATTTTATAATTAATTTACATGTTAGAGTTGTCCTTAATATATAAAAATGTAAATATATAACAAATAATAGTTAGAAGGGTATAAATGTAAAAGTTTTTATTTTCAGATATTTATAATTTTAAAAAACAAATAACTTATCACTTATATTTAGTTTTCAGTTTTCAATCACTATTCAGTCTTCAGTAACATTCAGCACTGTTCAGTCTTTAGACAAAAAATCAAACAGGGCCTTAGCATTAAAAGCTGTTCATTCAGTCCGTAAATATTTTAGGTTCGAGTCAATACACTATCAATATGTTTGTTATAAATTAGATTGTCATGTCATTTGAATAAAAAATTTGAATAAAGTTTTGGATAATTTAGCATTATATTGGACGTTTAGAATAATATAAAGGGTTAATAGCACCAATGCCTAAATTATATGTGAAGTAGCCATGTGCCACCTAAACTTTTTTTTCTTTGCATTAAACCCCTGAACTATCGTTTATTGGCAAACAGTTAGGTTTATTCCCCAATCCCCACAGTCGGTTTTTACCAATAAACGATAGTTCAAGGGTTTAATGTAAAGAAAAAAAATTTTAGGGGGCACATCACTACTTCACGTATAATTCAGGGGTCATTGGTGCTATTAACCCTAATATAAATAAGGTTAGCTTTGATTTATGAGAGATGTTATCTTTTTTTCTAACTTTCGATTTTTTCTAGAGTAATGCTACTTTGCCCAAATTTGGTGTCTAAATGACATGGCAACACTCTCATCCATTCATTTAGATTGTATTAGATTTATTTGATTTAAATGGTGAGATGAGTGTGTTGCCACGTCATTTAGGCACCATATTTGGACAAAGTAGCATTACTTTTTTTTTTTTTTTTTTTTTTTTCCGAAGGTTTCAAAATGAAGGCATGATTCCAACCCATATCCTCATGGATTTACGCCAAAATTTAATAAATCAATATGTCAAATCTTGGCAAGATAATACGGGTTTTAATGGTATAAATAAGATTGAATTATGAGTTCGAATAGTGTTCCCCTTCATGTGTGTCCACCTACATAAAATATGAAATAGATTTTATCAACAACAAAAAAATTACCTCGGTCCATAATTTTTTTCAGTTGGATTTTAATCAACAAAATATTGTTATCCAATAAAGTTACAAAATCTGTACGGTAGAAAATTAAAAGGGTCCGACATTAGTGTCCAGATTGAGCTTCTACAGTTGGACACAGTTACATTGCAGCCATAAAATGTGATCATATCATTCTTTTGCGTGATTGGAGGACATGAATAATTAGACCTCTCTAATTGTTCCCATCAATACAACAAAACTGAAGATCAAAAGCTCTACTACAACAAGACATTTATACGAATCCAGTCAGAATATATATAAGATCGGATTCTCCGAACAGAGAACATCCCTCTCAACTGGGGAAAAATAACCATTGTTCATCATCTTCTTCAAGTCACTCTGAAATACAGTGAGTTATGTCATGTTACACCCAACAAGCAGTACACGGAAGCATTTCGTCGGAATTGGCATCGACGACTATCTATGGAAAATTAAGCTCCGGAGACATTTAACATACACGATAGGGGACTTGGATTTGCAGTTCAGCCAGCTTTAATCTACTAATGTACAATAAATACATGTAGATAAGGGGGGAGATGATAGAGCTTTGTTTCGTTCACTGACCTCTTTAAACGATCTAAAGTCTGCGAAACAAAGATCGACGTATGGATACTGCCAACTCACCGACCTTGTGAGGGTGGAGGAGGACCACACATACCCCAAAACAAACAGCAACAACTGAAGCTACAAGTAGTGTTGGGCGAGAGATCAAGACTGTGCCAGAGAAAATTTGGCCACATGATTTCCTTGGCCATTCCTTGTTAAGGCTCACATTCATCACAACCTCTCCGTTCAAAAGCGGATCACTTTCTCCCCTGTCAACAGCTGTTGTATCCACCGTCTCTCCTAACTTATCCTTTGGTCTTGTCTCGCAATCCTGTAAATTACATAGCATGATAGCAATGTAATCAGTTAAGGGATGAAATAGAATACCCATTATAAAGACATATAGGAAGACATAGTTATATAGCCGGATTTCTAATAACAAAAGGTTTTAAATGAGTAACAAACTGAAACTTGATACGAAATTCCAACTCTCCGGGGGGGTGGGGGTGGGGGGGTGGGGGGGTGGGTGTGGAACAAAATGCTTGACTTTGAAGGATCCAAGCTTTTTCGAAGAGTGATAACATGTTAAAATTGCTTCAAATCAAGACAAGCAGCAGCAGAATATGATGCACAATAAATGTAACCACTCCTATTTTAGAATACAAACAGAATCAACCACTCATATTTTAGAATGCAAACAGTATCAACCACCAGATTGTTAAAAATGTACAAGAGTAATTATACATAAGCAAGAGAAAAATATACGGGAGATTATATCACTTAATAAGATTTTCAATATTGGAAGTCAAAACCCAAACACAATGTTAAAAAAGATGTGAATTTACAAAAATTAAAGACCTCACCTGATTCATGATAGAAACAAGCAAGTCGCTTTGGAAGCAGCTTTCAGAACCTGAGCATAATTTTGGCACAATGTTCCTCGAGTGCTCCGTTAACCCTCCATCTTTTTGAAGTTTCTGATGAAGAATATCTCTTGCATAGTTCATAAATTTAAGTAATAGCACAATATCAGTGTCCCTGGAGACCATAACTGCACTGTTTAACCCCATCTTATCTATCAAAATCTTCAGATGTTGCAACATTTTCTCCAAAAGGGTGGTTGACTCATTATGCATCAGAAAACTTAATAACGAATTAAATCTCTGAATTTGTGAAGCAGACATAATCTGTTGAAAACTTTCTGATGCTGGTACCTTTAGTAACCATGCTATGTCTAAAAGAAATTCACTTGATGCTGTTTGTCTCAATACAGAAACCCCACACAAGTTACATATAGAACCACCAGCCACAAACTGAGATCTTTCAGGAAAGAGTGATGCTTCGATTCTATGCTGTATCAACTTCATTTCATGACAAGTTTCTTTGTCCCCAATGAGTATGGGTATAAAGTTAGATAAGCCAGACTCATTCTCTACCTACAAAAGATGATTTGTTGGAAAGTCAAAATTAGAAATTATTGTTATATCACCAGTCTGTGTAAATATAATTTTACATGTCATTTTCATCTGAGATCGTACGATTCACAATTACAGAATCACGTTTCACATGATTTATAACCCCTCACATGGGGATAAGCAATCATATAATATAAATGCCAAGAGTTCCGCACTGCTGTGCATACAGAAGAAATTCTGATATTGGTGGAAGAACATTTATAAGCTAAATAGTTTGGCTAGCCAAAAAATGGGCAGTAAAACCATGGAAAAAACTATCAAATAAAATCGTTGCACTATTTGAAGCCTAAGAATTTATCTCACAGAAACAAAAAGGCCATGAAAATTTAAGATGTACTGACAGTACAAAATAAAATATAATGTTAAAAGCAATTCATAGTCTTGAATACAATTAACTGAAGCTGCACAACTTCAAAATTATTGTAAAAATTGGGAGTATATATTGAGTAAAATGTCTATCATATTAAACATATTGTTTAAATTTCTTTATTTTATTTCATTTGTGGGAGGAGGGGAAGGGGGTCAGTAGAGCTACAGATTTTTCTGAACACTTACCTCAATAAATGCAGGCCCAAAGAGATTTGATTCCGTTTGAGGGACATATATCTTGTATAACTGATGGTCAAACGTAAGAGGACCCCCTTCACTTTGACTATGTGGAGGTGCAATACGAAATTCATATGGCAGATATTTTCCAGCAAAAGATATTAGAAACCTGCAATCATGACCAATTTTGTAAAGTGTTGCATCATAAAGTCCAAAGTTCCAGATGAAGAATCAAACAACATTATCCAGGGACTGAGGAATTTGAAATTTTTGATATTGGCATGCATGAAAAACCAACGACGATGGAGATGCTTACAGCAAGAGGGAAGCAAATGAATACCTAAAACTTAAAGAGGGCAGCATCAAAAAGAGTGTTCACAAAACATAACTCATGATATGCTTAATTATATTGGCCTCGGAAAACTACTTATATGAGATACCAATGGCTAAAACAAGAAACTCACAGTAATGTAGTCATTCAAAAATATTAATTATTTAATTAAATATGCAACATAACTAAAACTAAATAACATATATTTTCTTCAAATACAATATTCCGTACCGAAATTTGGGTTGCAGTAAATTACTTCCACAAGCAACAAACTCCATGGGCTTGCCAGCCTCAAAACATGTAGGATGAACGTAGTGAAGCTTTGGAGTCCGCACTTCTGCATTGACTTTCATCACAGAAGTTCCATCTGCACTCATCAAAAGGCTGTGATCATGTATGCAATTTGAAATATTAAAAACTATAAACAATATTCCAAGAAAACAACCATCAATACCAAGAAGTAGAATTCATAAGAGAATAAAATAAATAAAGAGCTGCTTGTCTATACAATACTTACAATTCCACACTTTTATATGATCAAGAAAGAGAGCAAAAGGCATTCTATGAAAGGGAAACGAGAAAAGAAGAAAGAAAAAAGAAGACATATTATATACTACATAAATCATGGAATCTTGCACGTAATCATTTACCTTTAACATGGAAAATCATGTTGTTTAAATTAACAATTACAAAGCCTCTTCCCGATAGCATCCTTCCAGGTGCAACAACAAAGTCGTGCACATATGTTATAGGATCTTCGTATAACTGCTTGATGCAATAAAAGAAAGATGTTAAACCATGAACTATTTAAAAATGACAATCAATAAAGGAAAAAGAACAGAATTCCAAAGACAAAAAAATTAATACAGTATAGGGTAACAACTAAAAAGCAAGAAAAAAAAAAAACATCAACAACAAATAAACTGCAGTTTCATCAAAATGATGCTCCTTAAAGCACACACGTTGATCATTGAATGCAATGAAATTTTGAAGGTTTAAACATAAGTACATACATACATAAATGCATTTAGATAAAATATGTCATACATCATAATATCAACGAAGAAACGAGGCTTCATTAACTTCTGTTTTTAATAAAACTAAACCATGTAAATGCTACACCAGCTACATTTACTTGTGTATTAAAGTTTCTTCAGATCAAGGTAACTTTCTAACAAATGACAATGAGCATTGCCTAATCTACATGTGCAATCAATCATGAGACGGTAAGGTGTATAGTCCACAAGATAACTTCATCACGATCCTTGAAGGGTACAGAGAATCTAATTAAACTATTACCTTCACCCACATACTCTTTGGCATTGCAACAAATACAGTAAAGATTGTACATCCAGGACGGATATACCCCTCCAACTCAACTGGCATACTAGACAACCACTGGAATATCTGCAAATAAATTTAGCCATATGTTAAAATTCCTAAAATCTAAGGTTGCAGAAACCTTTATCTCTTTTAAATACTAAACTGTAGTAATAATCCATAAAGTACTTGGTGCCGAAGTCTTCTGGGAAATTCTGCTGGGTTCCAATCGTATAGCTTGAATGAGATTCGGCCTGCTGGACACTACAACCATATAGAAATTAGATCACAAACATATCTCCTCGTATTAACAAAGAAGGAAGAGGCTATATAGCAACAAACAGCGAGACGCACCATAGATGAATAATCACTCTTATTGTCACAATAGGATGGGGAACGTGAAACTTTCGAGTCATCTTTTCCTCCATCCGTTTGGGTTTCACCGGAAGCATTAAAGGACACTCCACTATCACTATTGACATTCTGGGAATTAGGCACAGAGTTAAGAGTCGAAACATGGCCATCTTCAGACTCAAATAATGCTTCTTGATCAGTCAACTGGCTACTTACACATAAACTATCTGCATTTCAATACATTTAATTAAAAAATAATTGCGTTGCTCTTTCGTTGAAATCCAAAAAGATGAATAACCTGCAGCCTTATCTCAAATTTACACTACCTTTTCCTGCATCGCCATCACAAGCAAGATCTTCACTCCGTGATGACCCTGGAGGTTCCTTGTCCAAAGCACCTTTAGAGCCTACAGACTTTCTTCTCCGTCTATTGTTGTGGCGCTCTAATTTTCTTCGGCAACTTCTTTTACCTTCATCGAAATCCGATAAAACGTGAAACCTGCAAGCAAGTTCCCACACAAACATACTGTTATTCGAAAATACAACATACAATTCAGTCCCACAACTTTCACCCTAAATCAACACACACCACTCTCAGTTTACAAAACAAGATTCAAACACACACAACTTCCACGAAAAGTCAGTCCAGCCTATTCAATTAATGAGCATTTTAAACACTAAGCAGAAATTGACACAGTTCACCACTTCAAAATCCAAGCTTGCAAGAATTAAAAGGTCTTCAAGTTAAACAAATTTTTGAATTCAAAATGTTCAAATAACGAAAGCTATAAAGATCGAACTTTACTTGCCACACTGTTGACAGTATCTCTTGCTCTCTCCGTCAAGCAAAACGACACTGGCGTTCGCGCACCGCAGACAAACCCTATGCCTCTTGTGATATCCTTTTAGCTCGCTGATATCGACCTCACAGCCAGGCACCTGACACCGGGCCTGGTTCAACCCGCCCCGAACCGTCCGGACCCGCTTCTTCCCAGGAAGACCTACCTCCTCCTCCTCCTCCGCAAGCATCTGGTCAAGCTCCGGACAAGCGCAGGGGATCAGACCCGCTAGAAAATTGGAACAAGTCAACCTCGGGTCGCGCTTCCTCACCCGATCGGAATTGAGAATCATAGGCTGCGGCTGCGGCTGCGGCTGCGGGTCCGGGTCCGGTAGAGTAGTATTGGTCAATTGAATTTGATCGGAGGAGTGGAGAGGGAGGTCAAAGCCGGTATCGTCTGTGGTGAAGTCCAGGAGATCGCTCCAGTCCCAGAGCGCTGACGTGGACAAATCGCCTTCCGTCACCGACGTATGCAAATCCATCTCCGGAAATTTAGGAGGCCGTTGAACGCCGTCTGGTTCCATCTCCTCTTCCGGAATCTCCAAAATCCTCTTTTTAAAAAAAATATAAAAATAAATATAAACCCAACAATTAATACGTAATTAAAAATAAAATAAAAATCGAGAGTTGGCGTAAAAGAGGAGGTAACTAACAAACACCGAAGGTTAGGTGATGACTCGCCCGTCCAAGTCGAATTTTTTTTTTTCTTTTTTTTCTTTACAAAATAAAAAGAAAAAGAAAAACATTTTCCTTTTCTTCTGTTGCATAGAAAATAGAAATTGAAAAAATAAAAAATGAGTTTATGGTGGCGACATGGAAATCGGGAAGTACACGCGCGGGCGAGAGCACGCGTTGGTGGATTGGGATTTGGTGGGATTTGGTAGAGTTGCGTGGTGGTTGGGCGAGTGGGTATTGGTGGGTGGAGGATCGTTGTCAAAAGGCGATGTTAAAATGTGGTGACGACATGTGTTTGTTTATAAATAATTTATATATAATATGAATATATCTCCCCAACACTATTGGGGCGTGGCGGCAGTGGCGAGTCGTCAAAGCCGGACGATGAAAAAAAAATAATAATAATAAATTATATAATAGTGGCGTTTCGCGGCTTGGAATGGTTAAGCTAATTGATGTTGATTTGGATTTTTTATTCTGTTTTTACCTCAATTAATTGTTAAATTTCGATAATTTAATTAAAATTGACAGAATTCATATAGGAGTTTAATCGATTAATGTATATGAATAAGGCTATAATCTACGTTGAGCTAAATTATCGAGGCAAATATAAGATTTATTTATTCTCTTCTCACAACCGGAGATTATGGGTGAATGAATGTTCATGTCATTAATTTAAAAGGAATTTTAAATTTAAATTTTAAACAAGAATAATATAAAAAATTATAAGTTTAATCTAGTATTAGTTGTTATCGATTAGTGTAAGTTAAAGAAATTTTGAAAAAAAAAAACTAGAAACTTATGTGAAGTGAAGTTTGCTAGCACGTGAGAATTACAAAAAGTGTTTAATAAGATTAATTGAAGTGAATTTCAGCCTATAACTCGTAATAATTATAGGTTTTAACTATTGTCGGCCAGTGTAGGTTAAGGTTAGTAAAGTAAATTTCAATAAACTAAGAACTTATGCAGAGTTTGGAATGGCATTGGAGAATTATTAAAAGTGGTTGTTAAGCTTAATTGGAGTGAATTTCAACCCTAAACTTATAAAAAGTACACGTTTGAACTATAGTCGGTTAGGTTTATTAAAATAAATTTTGAAAGGATAATTTACATAGAGATGCTAAACAGAGTTGAAATATTACTATAAAAGATTGACGAGAAAATATGAGATTAATTGAAGTGAATTTGAACAAAAAATCAACCAAAAAATCAGAAATATTCAAAGTTTAAGCTAGTGTTAGTCAAACAAATTTCGTAAACCTAGGAACTTATATAGAGTTTGGAACGACATTGGAGAATTACTAAAAGTGATTAATAAACTTAATTGAGGACTATCAACTCAAAAAAATATAGGTTTGAACTATTGTCGATTAGTGTTAGTTAAACAAATTTCGAAATGATAATTAACTTAGAGATGAGAAATGGAGGTTGAAGATTACTATCAAGGATTGATAAGATTAATTTAGGTGCGTTTAAACAAAGAAATTAAAAATAAATAAAAAAATCAACCTACATATTAGAAAAATTACAAATTTTAGCTAGCGTTGGTTGGTGTTAGTTAGGGTTAGTCGAACAAATTTTGGAAAACTAGGGACTTATATAGAGTTTGGAATGACAATGTTTGCTAATAATGATTGGTAAAGTTAATTTACGTGAATTTCAGCCATAATCTCAAGAAAAGACGAAAAGTATAGAATGAACATTATCAGTTAGATTTTAAAAACAAATTTTGAAAGGATAATTAACTTAGAGACATGAAATTAAGTTGAAAGATTACTATACATGATTTATAAGATTAATTGATATGAGTTTCAACCTAAATATTATAAAAATTACGAGTTTAAGCTAGTATCAGTTACGTTGGTCATTAATATACTTTAAATTTGAGATCAAATAAATTAGCTCTACATGGATCAAACATTATATACATAAGTTGAGCACGTACACAGATATATAGAAAATAACATTTTTCAACCATCCAAAAGCAATTTTTTTTTTCTTTAAATTAAGACTTTTTTTTTTTTTAATTTTTAAAGACACTTTTAAACTTTTTAGTATTTTTTTTGTTTTTGTTTTGGAAGCAAGACTTTTTAGCATTTCACATTTTCACTAATCAAGCATCCAGTCATTAACCCAATCACACATTCACGCCTTAACTAATTAATCATTCGGGTAAAGTAAAAATGAAAAAAGAGGATAAAAAGGTAAAAGAGACGAAGAGACGAAGAGACTCACTACTCACTAGCGACTTGATATAAATACCTTCCACTTATTTTCTCTTCTCTTCTCTCTCCCTCCAAAACTTTCGAAATCTCCCTCTTCGTTAGGGTTAGGGTTAGGTTTTTGCAACTTTTCACTCTCTCTCTCTCCTCTGAAAAAAAATCCAAAGGTCATGGCGCGGTACCGGAGCCGGAGCTATAGCCCTCGTCGCCGCAGCCCTAGGTCTCCCCGTCCACGTGGCAGGAAGCGATACGACGACGAGCCTCGCAGGTCTCACGGAGACCGTCGCTCTCCTGCTCCCTCTGGCTTGCTCGTTCGTAATCTCCCTCTCGACGCTAGGTCTCTCTCTCTCTCTCTACATAGTTTACATATATATATATATATATATATATATATATATATGCATGTTTATGAAGAATTATATTGTATCATTTTGGCTTTTTGTCAGTTATTATGAGATTTCTTTAATAATCTGTCGTGCGTTGTTGAACTATGAGACATTTGATGAATATCATATCATGTGAAACTAAGCAAAATTTTGATCGATGAAAAAAATCAAAAGTTATTTTCATTGTTTGGTGCAGGCAGGAGGATCTTAGGGTTCCATTTGAGCGATATGGTCCGGTAAAGGATGTGTATCTTCCTAAAAATTACTATACTGGGTACGCTTTGGCTTTTTAGTCACTCGTTGTAAGCGTAGGGTTTTGCTGTGAGTTGTGTTTTACAATACTTTGCTTCACAGGGAGCCACGGGGCTTTGGGTTTGTGAAGTTCCGCTATGGGGAAGATGCAGCTGAAGCGAAGCAACGTCTGAATCATACACTTATTGGTGGACGTGAGATAAAAATTGTCTTTGCTGAGGAAAATAGGAAGACTCCTCAAGAAATGCGCAGGAGTACCCGCGTAAGGTGAGACCGATGAAAGTGTTTCTTCTTCCTTTTTGCATCTCTACTGTTTGATTCTTTGACCCGTAGATATAAACTTTGATTTCATCAAATAATATTTGACTTTTTTTTTTTTTTTTTTTTTTTTTTTTCATTTTCCCATTTTTGTTTAATTCTTCTGTGTAAAGCGGTCGATCTGGAGGAAGCCATAGGAGGACATCACCAAGGTCTCCAAGACGCCGACATCATTGTCAGTTTAACTTGTTCTTGTGCTTATTTGAACTTCCTACCTGATCATGCTCAAGTTTTTGTGGTTACACAATTGAAGCTATCTGTGATGATGAAACTACTGGTGAAAATAAGCTAAGCTTATCACTTTTGATTTTGTGCTTTGCAGCTGACTCACGTTCACCTTCACCAAGGCGTGACTCAAGGTACCGATTCTTATATTTTGACTTTTAAGAGTTTTAATTGCTTACAATGACAAATCAGCCAATTTTTTTTTTTTCTTGGGTATCATATTCTTTGCACATCATTTAATAATTTGTAGGATTTTTACTGTTTGATTAGTATGATGCTATTGCTTTATTTTGGTGCAAAGAAAGAGACATGGTAAATGTGAGTCATTTGTTGCACATGCAAGTAAATACTAAATAATGAAAGTGGGAGTGCATGTGTGTATCAAAGTAGTATATACTTTTGTATACTTGTTTTAAGCATTGCTACTAATGACAATATTGATACTCCTTGTGGCAAAAAAAACAAATAAATGATATATATATATATTATGCTTTATTTAATGATATTTTGCTTCATTGAATTGTCTAATTTGTGTAAGATCAGTCAGCTTATTACTGGTGCTACATCACTTGTACAACTGATGTCAGTTTGTACCAGTGTTGCTGAATTACTTTTTTTATGACCCCTATCAACAGTGAGAGCATATTTACTGCTGTTGCAAACTGGTTTTTGACATACAATCAAGTAATGAAGTATTATTGGCTCAGAAATTGCAATTTTCTTCTGTTCAGAGGAAGCTTGTGAAATCAGTCTGGTTTATGCTACTTATAACTTATAAGTTATACCTGTCAGACTGTGGCATCAAAATAATATTCAAGCCTTTTCTCTTGGCCTGTCTCTATTTTACGCATGATGACCTTTCTTTGTTCTGACTGTTTGATATTAATGTGCGGAGGTTTTTTCCCTTAGAGATGATGTAATGTTTTATGTTAATTATGAATAATATCCGCTGGTGGCCTTGTTTATGCAGATAATAAAGTGAAAAGCGAGACACTAAAGACTTCTGGATTAATAAAGATTAGAGAGAAAGAGATCATAAAGTCATGGACAACTTACATGTCTTTCTATGAAAGCTTCTCCATAAGTGTTATCCATAATCTTACCTTCACCAGCTAATATCTACCAATTGCAATGGCTTTCTTATTCCTTGACCTTTTGTTGGTGAGGGTTGCTATGAATGAACTGGCTAGAACTTGGTGTGAGAATCATTAGTATCAGAAGGGTACCTTATCTTTTTTTTTTTTTTAATTTCTTTTATAAACTAAGTCTTTTTTAATAAGAAATTGTTAAGGTTGATATCTTGTTTTGCATATACCATCCAGTTAAGAAAGAATATAAAGCTTATAGTTGGCCAAAGAAAGAAATCATCTTCAAAGAGGGAAGCTATTCAAAGTTTTTACTATGATGGCTTTGTCCAAGAAAGATAATTTGAGGTTTTAGAAAGTTGGGGCAAAGAGAGCAATGAAGTTGTCTGATGCTGATCAACCAGTACAACATTATAAAGCATAATACTCAGTGTCTGGATCCAAGTGTCTATATTTGTTCGGAAACTGGAAAAGGTGCAGGTAAAGGTCATCTTTTGATGAATTAGATTGGAATTAGGATGTTAGTCGAAAATTTTCTTGTATAGAAACAGATTATCTGTTTGCAATTCTGAATCTGCGCTGAAGTTGCTTTTATTTCCAAGGTTTTAGGGAGCTTACAGATTGGGATAGGCTTTACTTTGGGAGAAATAGAAACGCATCTAGTCTGTATGCTCTGTTTGTTCTAGATATATATTATGTCATTGTATTAGTAGATTTACTTTATTTATTTATTTTATTGTTCTTTTGTTTAGATAAGTTATTATATACGTTTCTCTGCTGAGTAAAGATTTCTGAAAGGTATGATATCATTCTCTTGCCATTGAGACAGGGATCGTAGGTCAAGGGATGATTATCGCTCTCCAAGGCGATCAAGATCTATCTCCCGATCTCCTTCTCCACGTGATGAGAGGGACTACAGGTCAGACCAGAGATCCCCAAGTCCAAGAGAGAATGGTCGGAGTCCCCATGAAGAGAGAGATTATGCACCCAGCAGGTCGAGGAGTCCTAGGGGTAATAGTCGCAGTCCTTCAAGGTCTCGTTCGCGATCCTACAGGTAATTGTCAATCTCATATTCCTTTATTTGACATGTGATCTATTGCTTGGTTGTTACCTGCCTCGGTATTATTAATTACTTTATTAGATCTTAATCTTAAAGTGGTGACATTAAATTTGTACTTATGGGTTATGGGATCCACAGAGTTTTGCAAGACTTAGAAAGGCCATGTCTCCTAGGGTGAATTTACTATTCAGTTTTAGTCAGTTTGAACGGGTGGGGTTCTGTTAGATTCTTTGGTTCATAATTCATAATAATAAGAGATATAGTGCATTGGTGTACTGTACATTGAGGAGCAAAACTTATTGGGGGCTTTGTCAACAGATGCTGCGGCAATGGGACTTTATCTTAGTCTCATATGCGCATAGAATTTTCACTTTTATACCCCAATTGAAGTGTAGAGTAGGGTATCCTAGTCGTATATATCTATTAAGGTTAGAAAGTGCATGAACATGAGTTTCGTTGTTTCATATCCTGATACAGAAAAGCTATTCATTTCTGTGAGGTGAGGAGTTTGTAAAATGTAGATTGGTTGATTGTTGAGGGTCTTGGCAATGTGATATACTCTGGAAAGACATTTAATAACTTGTTACGTTAAGGCCTAACCTTCTGAGAGGACACATCAGTTTTTTGCAACACATGAGAAGTCTCAAGTCTTGAAAGGGTCTTGTGGGTTTGACAGTTGAGGCTCTCAGGGGTAGGTGGACCGAATATTTGGCCCTGGTAGTTTCTAAAATACCATTCAGGTGGAATTCCAATGTTGATATGCTCGTTTCTATTTACCATTTATTACATGTTGCAGCCAAATGATTAATTATGAGTTTTTTTTTTTGTGCAGCCCTCGCTAATGGTGTCGTCATTTTGGTTCCTGTTGGAAGTTACTGTTGATGTGGTTGCTGCTGGAGAGCAGTAGTCGGAAGTGTTAGTTTAGCTGGATGAATTGTGTTTAAAGTTGTAGGATGTTATTAATGTTGACTTATGACTAGTATTGCTACCGTATGCTGGCCTTTGATCTTACCTGTCTTAATATCAATAGTTATATTGCAGTAATTTTTGTGAATCGAGTGTTGAGCCATTTCCATTCGTAATATCAAAGTCATGGGCAGAGTAAACTATTTTTGGTTGTGCAAATTGTGACTTCATTACATTTTTGGTGATGGGTTTATGTTAATTCCTAGTCATCTACTAGCCACAGAAAGTGGGGTTGACTTGGTCTTTGCTGTGGAGATGTTTTCAGTTTTTTGCCAACAAAAAACGACCTTCATAGTTCATACTGTCAGCAAGCAACTCAACTGTGAATTTGTGATGGATTAAAATGGATGCAATGGTTCAAAACATTGCTCAGGTTGTGTGAACGACGCATAAAATGCCCCAAAATTCTTTCAAAGTTTGCTCTTAAATGCTTACCAGTTTGAAATATTCGCGGCTATAGACCTAATTCACTTAGAATGTCAAGCAGATTTCAGTTTATAACTAGTTAATTGTTTAGGATGTATGAGGAGTCATGTCCGGTCGGAAACGTTGGCGATGTTTGAAATATAATCCTTCTAGAAATGGCAGAAATTTGAGAAATGTTTCTACCAAGGGCCAACAAATATCAATCCTGGTGATTTGAACACAACATTTTCAAAATATGTAGTCAAAATGAAGGCAATGGACACTATATCATGGGTTATTGCCTTAACCTCAATTTCTGAGGAAGGTCGATCCAAAATGCCACTCCTTTCAAAAGAATAGGACCCAAGAATGCATATAAATCTATTACCTGAATCATCATTTTGCCATGTATCTAAAAATGCTTTTCTTATTATAGAAAGATTTGAGAAAGATCAATCATTTCAACAATGGAAGATGCGGTAATCAATTATGATAGTAAAAATGCGGGGAGAGTTGTCTTTTCAACCAGAAACATTCCCAATGGATGATCTTAACAACACAAAAAGGAAGGGATTCATACTGAAAAAAAAATGTACGCAACAACAATATTTGCTCATTGCAAAGTGACCTAACTTATTAAGAGCAAGGGAATACAAGTATCGATAGCCGATCATTCCAAAGGACAAGCTTTCTCAAATTCATGCTGCTCTTTGCGACATAAATCAAACTCGTTCGTATGGTAATACAAGCAACCAACATAAGCGTCCGTCTCTTTTGTGCACCTCTGATGAATATCTTTTAGCCTGCATGGCCACAAAGTCTCACAGTTAAGAAATCCGCCAAGCATAGTTTTGTGCATTTGTGTGAGTGATGCTACAAGTTCATAGAAGTTCTATGCTTCTCTACTGCTAAAAATTCTAAAAAGATAAATAAGACAAATGAACTTGCGAGTCACCTATAAATCATAAAATACTTGAAGAGTGTCAGAAACAAAACAATTTTTGAGCAAATCATTCATGAGCTGAAAGAAACATTACATTCATGGCACATGTTTAGGCTATCAGAAGCCACGGGAAATAGTTCAGGTGACCAAGTACTATTACATTCTTAATAGGAACCAAGTATTATTACTACTTTTCAGTTTTGACCGACAAAGAACAACCAAACATCAAAATCTACAATATATACGCTAGAATATTATCTTATGGGATTATAACTTACTATTTAGACTTTAGAGAAAAGAGGAAGAACAAGAACTGCAAGGAAATACATGCAGAATGCAAAAAGCCTCTGAATTCATGTTAAAGGGACTGAGTTTGCATTGAAGGAATCCTACATCTGTAGCTTTACATACAGGAAATGCAAACTTTATAAGCTTGAAGTAAGTAAGTTATTCCACTGACTTACAGGTCCGATATGATGTGGAACTTCTTCAAAAAGGTTTCGGGTATATTGACCTAAATTCTTGAGTGGATACATTCTTATATTACCATTAAGCTCTTTCTCTTAACACTGCAAGATCCTGATCTCTGTAGTCTAGGACTTCATATGTCCATCCATCGAAAAGTAAAGTGCGCTAAACATAGTCTTGGTGACATTTTGAGCTACAAGAACTTGTGACATTAAACTAACTACAGTCAAGAGTGTTGGCTAATTGGTCCCTGTGAGCTAAATCAGTTCCAAAGCCTTAAAAAAAGTGGTAATGTGGAAAATAGACGAAATCATCACAAGGACTGAATTAAAAAATCTGAAAGAGCTATCTATGAACTTATTAAACGCAATGCGATTCTAGCTGATAATACTCTAGTCTCTAGATAGGGATGGGCAGGATACCGGTAAAAGTATTATGTACAACAGTGCGTGCACATATCAAAGGCATTACTAAAAGTTAAACTATGTCAGTTATAATCACCCAATACACTCCTCCAACCAAATAAAAGTTCAAAACAATGTCAATACATCTGTTGGAAGTTCATATAGATTTCACACGGCATGTTATGATATGACTAACGAAAAAAAGAACTCTGATAGATGTGGGTGTAGCACGACAAAGTTTAAATCACCCTAGGCTTAAAATTAAAATTCTAAACATGCGAATTTGCAACTGAAAAATGAGTTCAACTGAAAATAGATTTCCTTACAACAGATGCACATTTACGACAATGTATCAGAAATGACATTGATTAGGATGCAAAAGCTACAAAATCAATCTCGATAAACAGAAGCTATAACGAGCAATTCTACATTCCAGAGAATTCCAACTTGAAAATGCAAAACAATAACATTTATATTTCAATTCTGGCTTTTACAAAATACTAAAAAAACTCCTCTTTTCAATTCAAATAATTTCAGACGCAAAAACCCTAATAATATTGTGAAAATCAAAAAGAGAGAGAAAAGAAGACTTACAGGCCGAGGACGCAGCGAGTGACTTGGCGACCTTTATCGAGGCATTTCTCGGGATTCGGATCCTTCTTCTTGCATTTCAAGAACGCAACGTTCTCCGGTTGGCATCTCGTTGCGATGTGTTTCGACGCCGCCGTCAACACCGCCGACGACGGGATCGGATCTCCTGCCGCATCCACCGCGCTCGCCATCTGCAACCGATTCTGCACCTATAACCAAGCCAAACAAAAAATAAAAACTCAATCTTCGATTCACATTCCGTTTGGTTCCCCAGAAAAAACAAAAAAAAATCCCGAGCAAATAATTAAAAATGGTTACTTGAGCACAATTTCAATTTCTTCTTTCAACATTTTCTCAGCTTCTAAAGAGAAAAATCAATACTTCTGACACTCCAAAAACGAATCAAAATTTTCAATTTTTTTTACCTTTTCAGATTACTTGATTGAGTTTTTCTTCTTCTCGACTGAAGAATTAGCTAAGACCGAAGAGACAAAAATAAGTTCTAGGGTACTCTAGTCTTCAGCTTGATGCTAACATGCGCCTTTACATTGTTTCTAACGTGCACGGGTGAAAAAAAACCGAAAATGTTCGGGTTCTGTTCGGTTTTGGGTCTATAGACCCGTAACCGAACCGCGACCCGTACTTTATAAAACGTTTTTTTTTTTTTTTTTTCGATCGTAATTATTTTCCTGTTTCACTCTCACAAACACTAGCCGCCGCAGCCCTCTTGTTCGTCTCCCAAACCCACCGGCCATCGCTGGTCTGTCAGTTCATCTAGTAAGTTTGACTCATTTCGTTTCTTCAGTTAATTTGTTGTTTCTGTTTGTGGGTCAAAAGGGTTTCAATTTATCAGCAAATTCGTCAGAATTAGAACAGGTTCTCTCTGCTATATTTTAACAGTAGCTGGTCTGTAACTATAAGTAATTATATGTTGAAATTATGAGGTTTAATTTAGAGAAATGTTAGTATCTAGTTGGAGAATGTTTGCTGTTGAGGGTAAAGTTCGAATTTTGATTTGCTTTTGGTTTCTGTTTCTGTTTCGGTTTTCGAAGTTTTTACTTGAGATGCTTAGGTTGATTTTGGTTATGCATTGGACAGTTTTTAAGTTGTCAATTAATTGATACTGTGACTTGGTTCTGTTGAGTTGTTGTTTGGTGATGGTAAGGTTTCAGTTAGGATGATTTTCATCTGTTCGAATGCTGAGAAAGTTTCGAGTAAATTATTTGACACGCATTGGATTGTAGATGGTTGTTCAGGGCCCAATTTCAGATTATTTCCGTTTTTGTGTTGGGGGGGAGGAGGGAATTGGGGGAGATCATGTATTCATGTCATATACGACGAAAAGTCCATCTTACAAACTACAATGGTGTTGGTGTAAAACAATTTATGTGTTTTATAACTATTTCGATTATCTAATGCAAGAGTTGTGTATGTTTAACCAGTAATTTTGTTGCTTCTTATCAGTCATGAAAAGGTTGTTTTCTTTCTTTTAAGTTTCTGTTTGTACTAATTTGATTTGTTTGCTTTTCCATGTTTAAATCAGAAATGGGTGACAAGAAGAAGACTTTCATGTTCGTCCGCCTTGTCTCAGCCGCTGGCACTGGATTTTTCTATGTCAAGAAGAAGAGCTCCAAGAAACTTCTGGAGAAGCTTGAGTTCCGAAAATATGACCCTCGTGTGAATCGTCATGTTCTGTTCACAGAGGCAAAAATGAAGTGAGGTGTCCCCCATTTGAGTGATGTTTCTTTCTTTTCACTACTCTTTTAATTAATATATAACAATTGCTGTCTCTGTAGACAATTTTTGACTTAATTGTGGAGCTAAATAAATATATCTACTGTGCCAAGACTAGATTGTATGTTTTTCTGCTTTGATATGCACACACACATTCTTTGTGATTCTGTAGTGTCTGAGTAGATGATACACTTTTACTCTCTCGAGTCATTTTATTTTCGAGTCAGTAGTATTCTTTGACGGATTTTCGATTCATTTTATGTAGAAGAGAGATTCTACATCTTTTATTGTTTCTATTGATGCTGTTCTGTTCTGTATTGTATCATGTTCAATTCAAAATAGCTCTACTTGACTTAAAAAGCAGTGGCCTTTTGACACCCCTCAGAAAATGCATGTTTTTACTGTGAATTAATTTCCTCCTATACCCATCAATCCATCATCATCATCTCTCTCTCTCTCTCATGCTTTTTTGCTGGTTCTATAGTTGATAATTTTGTCTTCTAAATCCATTTCTAGTGTAGTTACTACTTACTAGCTTTCTCTTAATTGCCTAGAGATATATAGACTTATAGAGTAGTTTCAGTACTGTTGAGGAAGAGTGGAGACATGGAAAAAATGGGAAAGGGAGGCTTTTCGATAGTATTTTAAGATGGGCCAAGGGTACGATCCCAAGACCGGCCCATGGCCCAAGTTTTCTTGAAATGGTACCAAACGGCGACGTTTTACTGTTAAGGATCATGACGTGCCTGGGTGCTTCAAAGATTCAAAATCTTTAATTGGACACAAATTATTGGGCTGGGCCCATTACCGGCCCTTTTGCCCAAAAGATTTTGAATGGGCCAGATTGAACCAATAGAAGCACTAGTAAGAACCGATTCATGGCCTCACTGATTTCAATTGGAATTTTTTTAGACGAAATAGGACTTTGATGCATTTATTTTTCATTGACTTCTTTCAAAAAAAAAAAAAAAAAAAAGGGGACCTCTCCATATATTAATTGGTGCTAGAAACATTAATCTTGTGTTAACAACCTCTCACAACGTGATTTGGTGGTTCAACCTAACAATGCCATAACAATGTCATAGACTCATAGGTTCGATTCATCGCTATCGTATGTGGTATATCTATAAAAACAAATAACGCTGAATCATACATCTCTTATTTTATTAGGTCAAAATTGGAATGTAATGTTAGATTCATCTATTTCTAAAATCGAGCAAATCAATAAGATAAAGTTGGCTGATTGGTATGCCCTTTACACCTACATCATGATGTTAAACCTCTAAATTATTGTAATATTTAAAATGAAAAGAGCAAATCTACTTTGAATTTTAATGTATATCTTGTTTAGACTTTTTGAGTATTCAATCCAATTTGTTTGAATTCATTGATTTCAATCCAAACAATTAATACTGTATTTTTTTCAAACATTATAATTGTGTATCATTTTTTTTTTTTTTTGGTTATTTGAATATTATAGTATTGTTTTCAAACCTCACGTGCAACACATGATTAGGACATATGTAAACAACAATTAATTTAGAAAATGCATGGTCCAAATGAATCTAATTATACATTCTCTTTGAATTTTTTAATTTGTAATAATAATTTTTTTTTTATAAAAAAAATCTTGTATTTTTTTAACACACGTTAAATAAATTAAAAAAAGAAACAACTATTTACATAGGATTATAAAATAGAGAAATGTTAGGTTTAATGTAACAATAAAAATTAAGGGCGTGAGAGCAATCGGAATCAAATTCCACTAGAAAGGGTATGGAAGATAATCAAAATTAAGTTATTAAATTTCATTACTGTGTTTACTAACTTTGAAGAATTATAAATGAAATTAAATTCATACAAAGTTGATTATAAAAATATCCTTATGTACAAAAGATAATAGTATTTATATATATACACGAGAGATGTATGAGTGTTGCTAATAAATAAAAAAAAGTTTTTTTTTAAAGAAAAAAAAAATGAAATTCAAAGCAAAAGTTACAGATTTTTTGACGGTTCACAAATTTTTTGTTTTCCTACGGTGTATGTATATATATATATATATACATATATTTTATCAAACTTTTTTATAATTGACAATTCACACATACACATATAATCAAAGCAGCTGTTCACTTTTTTTTTTTTAATTAATTTTTTATTTTTTAAATATTCTGTTCACTTTTTAGTTCGCAATTCATTTTTCGCCATTGGATTTAAAAGATGCTTTGACAAATACATGCAGCCAAATAAAAGTATTTAAATCCAATGACCTACAAGTAAGGAACTGATATATCTTTTGTCAGTTTGAACTGATAATAGAAAAATTGTATAGTTATATGCATAGTTATTTATTTATTTATTATTTATTATTTTAAAGTGGAGATATTTTTGTAAAAATGTATGAATTCCCTTTTCAATCGGGAAAGGGAACCTGATTCCTAGGGTGAGTGGAGGAATTAAGTTCTTTTATTTTTTATTTTTTTTTATTTTTTAAGAATTTAATTCCTGATATGTGTGTGGGGTCCATAGAATTTAATTCCCCGTAAATTTTGTAAACATATAAATAAAAAAATCAGGAACTTAATTTATTTCCTCAAGTAGAATTTCTGATCGGTAAACGCGCCATAAATCAAATTCTTGATCATAAAGAAATATTATTTAACTGCAAATCTCTTTATATTTATACAATAAATTTTATTCCATAAATAAAAACTAAACCAGGATGCTGACACGTATACACATACATTAACAGAACCCACTCTAAAGCTGGAGCCCACCGGATTGCATTTCTCATTTTTTTTCACTATAATAATATAATAATACTGTATATAACATTATAACGTAATATATTATAGGGAAAATTGCACAAATATACCCTGACTTTAACACATATATGAGGCATAATCCAGTTTTGCCAAAATTACAAGAAAATACCCTTGACTAACCGTTGACTGACAGTTGACCATACTAAATGATAAAATGACTAAAATACCCTTCTACAATGTTTTATTAATTTTAATTTTTAAAAAATACTGTAAATATTAAAATAATTAAAAACTAATTAATTAACAACATAAAATTTAGAAGTCAAATATTACAAAATATCCAAATTACCCCTCAATATTATAATATTTTTAATTTTTTAATTGTTTGATAACTGTTAATTATATATTAAAAGCCAACCAAAACAATTTAAATTTATATATTATTTTTAAAGAAAAGCAAATCAAATTAAATGTTAAAAGCAAAAAATAAATAGCAATTGATCTCCATAGAGACCTACGAAACAGTTATCAAACAATTAAAAAATTTAAAAAATTATAATATTGAGGGGTAATTTGGATATTTTGTAATATTTGACTTCTAAATTTTATATTGTTAATTAATTAGTTTTTAATTATTTTAATATTTACAGTATTTTTAAAAAATAAAAATTAATAAAACATTGAAGAAGGGTATTTTGGTCATTTTATCATTTAGTATGGTCAACTGTCAGTCAACGGTTAGTCAACGGTATTTTCTTGTAATTTTAGCAAAACTGGATTATGCCTCATATATGTGTTAAAGTCAGGGTATGTTTGTGTAATTTTTCCTATATTATATATCACATACATATCTAAAAAAATCTATCCAATTTCTGATTTCTGATGACGTGTCACATTTAGATACGCCCCCTGCCCCTGCCTCACCAGTAGAGTCATAGTCTCATAGATCTAACAATTTTTCATGTAAATTTTATCCAACTATATATATATATATATACCTACAGAGAACCAAACCAAAGTTTGGTGTTGTGTTGTGTTCTGTCTGAAATCGAAGAAAAAAAAACGGTTTTTCAATATCCACCACAAACTCGCATTTTTTTTTTTTTTTTATATACAATATTAAAATACTTGTTCTTCTCTGTCTTCATCACTATATCACTAGCAACGTTCAATAATTCGCAGTTAAAAAGGCACACCATTGTCGATTTTATCCAGTGTGTATATATATATTAATTGTTATCTCTTCAGCTTTCTGGGTTCTTCTTGTTTTGGACTTTCTTGAGGTCTGTTTGTGTTCTGGTTTTGGTTATGGCGCTCTGTGCATTCTCATTTCCTGCTCATGTCAACCGAGTAACGGTCTCGGATTCTCAAAAACCCACTTCTCTGACTTCAAATGTGTTCTGGGGGACAGATCTAATCACCCATTCTTCTCATAAGATCAACCAGGTTAGTTCATATGTATGTTACTCATGTCACTGTTAAAAAAAAATAAAAATTGTGTCTTGACATGTTCGTTTTGTCAAAAGTCTTCAACTTTCTTTGTTTTAGTTTGGTTTATTAGAGTGATTTTATCGGTTGGTGATATTTTTCTTCCTTGTTTGTTTCTTTCTGTATTGATTTGGAATTTCAAGTTGTTTTCAAGTCCTAGAATTAAGTGAAAATTCACTGGAAAGAAATGTGTGTTTTTATTTTTTATTTTTTGTTGTGATTTGATACAGACCAAGAAAAGGCCAAATGGGGTTTGTGCATCACTTTCAGAGAGTGCTGAATATCACTCACAAAGACCACCAACACCTCTCTTGGACACCATCAACTATCCAATTCACATGAAAAATCTATCTGTCAAGGTATTTTTTAACACAAAAAAACTATAAGTAATAATAGCTTTCTTTCATGAACAAAATCAAAAAAAAGAAAACAACTTCATGTTTTCAATTAGTGTTTTGTCTTAAACTCTCTACTTGTCATTGAGACAGGAGCTGAAACAACTAGCAGATGAGTTGCGGTCCGATATTATATTCAATGTTTCGAAAACTGGGGGTCATTTGGGCTCTAGTCTTGGTGTGGTTGAGCTCACTGTGGCTCTTCATTATGTTTTCAATGCTCCTCAAGACAAGATTTTGTGGGATGTTGGTCATCAGGTTGAATTCTCACTTTTTCTTGGTTTTTTCCTCTGTGTAGAGAGACTTATCTGAACTAGCTAAACAGGTAGATATGATCAGGAAAAATTGTTTCTTGTTTTGATTGTGTGATTGTTGATTTGCTGCAGTCTTACCCTCATAAAATCTTGACTGGGAGAAGAGATAAGATGTCCACCATGAGGCAGACAAACGGGCTCGCGGGATTCACAAAACGTTCTGAGAGTGAATTCGATTGCTTTGGCACCGGTCACAGTTCTACAACCATCTCTGCAGGCTTGGGTATTAATCTTTTCATTTCCATGCCAGTACTATAAAATAAAGGGTCTTAGAACAAGATTCTACATCTAAGCTTGAAATTTTCATAGTCAAAGCTATCCTACTTAACAGAACAAACAAAATTTTGGATTTGTAACTTTGTTGACAGTAATAAATAGGTCTCCAAAATTTTAAAGGAAGTGATTTTTTTTAATAGTTATATATTATTGATTAAGATCCTCGTTTGATTTATAACTTGCTAATTATCAACAGTGAATTTTAAAGAGTTAATAGTAGTACTGAAGTTTTTGATGGTTTTAAGTCTAGGTTATTTGTAATTGTCGCGGTTAATAAATCTGGGATCGATTTGGTGTGAGCAGGTATGGCAGTGGGAAGGGATCTTAAAGGAAGAAAGAACAACGTGGTCGCTGTTATAGGTGATGGTGCCATGACGGCAGGCCAAGCTTATGAAGCGATGAACAATGCGGGGTACCTGGATTCTGATATGATTGTTATTCTTAACGACAATAAACAGGTTTCGTTACCCACCGCTAATCTAGATGGACCTATACCACCGGTGGGAGCTTTGAGCAGTGCTCTCAGTAGGTTGCAATCAAACAGGCCTCTCAGAGAGCTAAGAGAGGTTGCCAAGGTAAGTAAATAGTATACATGAGTTAGAATAAAGAAAACTTGCATTCTTTCCGTACGGAAAACTAGTTGGAATAAACCTGGTTTATTGTGGCTGATTATTGCTGCAGGGAGTTACCAAGCAATTAGGTGGGCCTATGCATGAACTGGCTGCAAAAGTCGATGAATATGCTCGTGGGATGATCAGTGGTTCTGGATCAACATTGTTTGAAGAGCTAGGCCTGTATTATATTGGACCTGTCGATGGCCACAACGTTGATGACCTTATTTCCATTCTTAAAGAGGTCAAGAGTACCAAAACAACAGGTCCAGTTCTGATCCATGTTGTCACTGAGAAAGGCCGCGGGTATCCATATGCAGAGAGGGCAGCAGACAAGTACCATGGTAGTTACTTAATAAGATTCGTATTCTTTCTAGTACATGCGAACTACTAAGTCAAAACTATAAGAATAATTTACAATTGATGTTTGATTTTGCAGGTGTGGTCAAGTTTGATCCGGCAACTGGAAAGCAATTCAAATCCAGTGCCCCTACACAGTCTTATACAACGTATTTTGCTGAGGCATTGATTGCAGAAGCAGAGGCGGATAAGGATATTGTTGCAATTCATGCTGCAATGGGAGGTGGAACGGGGTTGAATCTCTTCCTTCGTCGCTTCCCTGAAAGATGCTTCGATGTTGGAATAGCGGAACAGCATGCTGTAACTTTTGCTGCAGGTCTGGCCTGTGAAGGGATTAAACCTTTTTGCGCAATCTATTCATCTTTCTTGCAGAGGGCTTACGACCAGGCAAGCCAATAGCTTCTTCTGTGACTTCTTCTGTTCACGTAACACTATTCTTATAATCTATTAATAATGCATTATGGTTTCCTACCACAGGTAGTACATGACGTGGATTTACAGAAGCTACCCGTAAGATTTGCGATGGACAGAGCTGGACTAGTTGGAGCTGATGGTCCTACACATTGCGGGGCTTTTGATGTCACTTATATGGCATGCCTTCCGAACATGGTGGTAATGGCTCCTTCTGATGAGGCGGAGCTATTTCACATGGTTGCAACTGCTGCTGCCATAGATGATCGACCCAGCTGTTTCCGATACCCAAGGGGAAACGGGGTTGGTGTTGAGCTGCCTGCAGGAAACAAAGGCATTCCTCTCGAGGTAACGTTTGACAAAAATCTCTATTTGTTGATCCCGTAGCTAACATATAAACAACTCACGTTCAACAAATGTTGGTTATTTTTGCTTGCAGGTCGGAAAAGGTAGGATATTGCAGGAAGGGGAGAGAGTAGCACTCTTGGGGTACGGATCAGCTGTTCTGAGCTGTTTAGCTGCTGCCACTTTACTGGAAACCCATGGCTTAAAGCTGACAGTAGCGGATGCACGATTCTGCAAACCACTAGATCATGCTCTTATTCGTAGCCTCGCAAAATCACACGAGTTTTTGATTACAGTTGAGGAAGGATCAATCGGGGGTTTCGGGTCTCATGTTGCTCAGTTTCTTGCCCTCGATGGTTTTCTTGATGGCACAGTGAAGGTAAATTTAATTCAAATCACTTGCTACACAAGCTATCGTCACAATTGAAATTGAAACTCCACACATTATATCATCTAAATATCATTCAAAGCTTATAAGTTGAAATTTAGAAGTCTTTGAAGTCCCCTGACATCATACATTGTCCAAATTTATCTTTTTATAGCTATGAAACACTCACTATTTTGTTTGAATTATATCCTGTGCAGTGGAGACCGATCGTTCTCCCTGATCGGTACATCGACCATGGATCACCGGCAGACCAATTAGCCGAAGCTGGTCTCACACCATCTCACATTGCAGCAACAGTGTTCAACATGCTTGGACAAACAAGAGAAGCTCTGGAGATCATGTCATTTAGAAAGTAAAGAATACACAATAGTGTTTGCTAGCATTTTTCCAACAATGTACAAATATATTGTATAACAACTTGTTTTCCAGCTCCATTAATGTAAAAAATAAAAATGCTTTTGCTTAATTATATCTCCAACTTGATTAGAAATCAAAGAATACTTCCAATATCCAAATGCACTGAAAACAGACCACTTCAATATTCATCAAGTACTGTTCAATCCAAATAAAATAATCTAACTTACACATCTATAATCAGAAAAAAACAAATGCTTCAATACATCCGGGATTTTACGTCCAAATCATATGATTGATTTTTTATATCACATGACGTGCATCGAAGCATTTCTCTTGTATTTAAGTGGAAAGTCACAACACTTTCCTTGCTCTCTTATTATAGATGGATCATGAATCATGATGTGGTGGGGATATCAAATACGTGTATGTTTATTTATTGACAATGCAAAAAGTCTACAGGACTGTGCTCCAAAGTCTGCTCTGCACTTTTTTTTTCTTTTTTTTTTTTCTGGGTTTCATACTTAGAATTGAATGGACACCAAAAGATGCGGATTTTTACACTCCTCCACGATGACAAAATGTTTGTGATTGTGATTTGTGAGTGGCTACTCCACAAAATAGTAGTGGCGGACTGGCGGTCATGTTATGTTAGGTCGGCAATGAGAAAAGAAATTCCTGCAACAATGTCATTCGTGAATTTTGCCATTTGACTCATCAATGCAATATAGTTACAATTAATGTTAACCAAACGTGTCCATGTGACGATGTGCCAACCCAATACAGTTACAAAAGTGTTTTACAAAAGTGTTTTCTAGTCAATGGATAAGAAGATGTTGGCAAATAAGCCCACCCCGCCGCCCACCCCCCCTCCCCCACCACCACCTTCAAAACCCCCAATAAGATTGGCTTTGTTTTCTTATAGTGGGAGACATTGATTGGTTTAGATAATCATCAACTTGTTGGTTCATGCATTATTGAAATTGGTATTGAATGGCCTTGATGTTGACTTAAAAGGATGAGGTGAATTTGTTGCTTATTTTGTTTTACTATCTTTGACCTCAAACATAATGTTACATAATTAAACGTCTCAATTTGTTGAGGTGAAGGATAAATATCAACTCAGCAGATAATCTTAATTCCATTCATTTACCCATTATAATTAAATGTTGGGGTGGGTAAAAAATCAATAAACCGAACTGAATCGATCCAATTGATTTTTTTTTTTTCCAGTTTTTTTATGTTGGTCGATTCAGTTCAGTTAATTTTTTTGAAAACCGATTGGATCGGTTTTTTTTCCCGGTTCGCTATCTCAAACCAGAAAACCGAACCGAGATCCAACTAAAAAAAAAAAAACATAGTTTAATGTTCAACAGTCCATGAAACTATAAAACTATAAAAGTGTGTCACATGATTTTTTTTTTTTTTTTTTTTTTTTTTGCATATTATTTTAAACTAGTAATTTCATTTTGTTCAAGCCCATATTTAATCTGGTCGGAGGCCCAAAAGGATTAAAATATGAAAATATGTATAATAATTAAAGCCCATTAATTTGGCTCAGTAGGACCAAAACCAAAAAAGCAGAATTGAATCGAACTGGTCCAATTCGATTGGTTTTTGATCGGTTGACATTTATAAATTTTATTGGATCAATTCATATTTTTAGAAAACGAACTTTATCGGTTTTTTATCGTTTCTATTAAAAAATGAACCGATCTATTAAATGTCCACCCCTAATTAAATGTAAGAGCTCTTGATCGAAGGGTGTTTGAAGCATACGAATTTCAAGGGAGGCATAAAATTTTGTCATTTATTAATTACAAATTTCAAGGGAGGCATAAAATTTTGTCATTTATTAATTGGACTAGCACTAAATCCTGCAATCCTTTCAAGTTACCGAGCAAAAACACAGCTTTATTTTCTTGTCAAAAACTACTAAAAGCTTCCTATTTTTTTTTCTTTCATGAAATTAATAATAAAAGATTATTATAGAGGCCCGTGAGCCCAAAAGACCGGGCTGAGCTTAAAGTCCAGGCGGAATGACAAGCTTGCATGGCATAGGCTTAATGGGCTTGACCCAATTGACACCTTTAGGGGGGAAAAAGTTGCAAGAATTATATATACAGATTTTCTATTATCAGCTCGTCCTAACAATAAATATATCAGGATGAAGAATGTGGACCACTAGATTTACATACTTTGACTCAAAGTGTATGCATTTGTCAAAACTTCTTCATAATCCGTGGTCCACATTTTTCGTCTTGATATATTTATTGTCAGGACGAACTGACAATAGAAAGACTGATTATATATAATCATGACTAATTAAGTAATTATACACATATTTATACATTAAGTTACATTTATTCTTTTGTTATGTGTTATAATATGTGGCTTAAATGTAACAAATTTATTTGTTACGTTAAGTTACAATATGTTGTTTGGTTTGGTGGTAAAGAAAACAAATACAAATTCACTCAAGGTGACTATATATAATTATAAAATCACAAGCATCAAGATTATGCATATGGAAATTAAGTACAAAACGATCGATTCATTATCAAAATATCTTCCTTGATAATCAAATGATGATCTTATTATTAATTTTTAGGATTCACAACGCGGCATTGTTTCCTGATTTCTCCAGCATTTCCTGTGAGGACTTCAATGGCACCCATCTTCACCATTGACTTAGCAAACACATCGAAGAAGTCATTCGTATTCGAAAACCTTTGTACTAGTTGAAACGAACTTCCATTATTGAGCAGTGCAGCATCGGATTGGAAAAGCCCCCTTTGCTGGAGAAGGATATTGAAGTAATTTTTATCAAATGATCTGGAACTTCCAGGATCCATCTCCACAGTTGCTGTTGCATTGGCTGGATTCGGGCACTGGGATGTCAGGAATTTAGCGTAAGTCGCATTCAGAGAAGGATCGGCATCTCCTTTGCCTGTGAAATTGTAAAGCCTATTCAAAAAGGCTGCACAGTGAGCAACACCAATTGTATGACCACCTGTTCAAACCATGTATAGTACTGCAAGTTAGTCAGTCATGCATATTGGTCATTCTCAAATAATGCAGACGTCTGGGTACATCTTATATATCACGAGAGTAATATGATCAGGATCACTGACGATTACGTCTAGATAAAGAAAAAAAAAAATGCTGTCGTCTAGATCGACTACATGAGAGTTTTCACTTGATAATACACTACATGGTTTTGCATGCATATTGGGACCAAATTAATTACATAACGTTTACGTCATTAAACATCTAATTTCGTAATGTTATTTATGGAGCCGATTCCATGATATTATGTAACTTCGGTTATGATGATTTTTATTTTATTTTTAAAAAGACCGATCAACCTGACCAGAGAAACACACCCTATATTTACATACATACCTGATAAAGAGACGAGATCGGTCAGATCAAGACCTTTGTTGATGAATAATTGCAGAAGTGAGGAAAAGTTTGAGAGGGGTGAAGGAAGATTTGCATTAATTTCAGATGCAAGGGAAACTATGCCATCTCTTCTTCCAGTAGGCACTTCCCACATGTTCTTGATAGACTGCATGCAATTAAATCACCAATACATTTTATATATTTCGTGGCCCATTTTTATATTTTTTTTTAAAATTTTTTTTCAAAATTTAATTTTTTAAATATAAATTTGATATATTTATTCTTTCAAGATATAATAAGTCATAATTGAAGTTTGTACAAAATTTTCAAAATTTATATTGGCTTTTAAAATTATATAATATATTATACCCCGGTGAGACTTACCGGGAAGGAAACAGCATCGCGAGCAGCCAACGATAGGATGTCTGCACAAGAAACGACTCCGGGACATATTTTTTCAATCGCAGTTTTGATGTCATCGATCACATCGAAACCTGACAATGATGAATTAGGTATTGAATCCTTCTCAGCCGGAATGTTATTGACTGCATCCAGCAATATTGAGGCTTCACAACCCTGCAAGCAGCAAGTTCATGTTCAAAATGACAAAATTAATATTAGCTAGCATGCTATGATAGACTGATGTTTCGATGAGGACTTGATCAAAAGTCTGGTAGATTCAGATGATTTCAAAATTCATTAAAATCGATAGTTCGTACCCTCACAAAACAATCATGGAAATGCATCCTAAGCAGTTTGGCAGACAAAGTAGGGTTAGTTGGAACTCTTCTCAATATTATTCTTTTGACAATCCTCTCTGCGGCTGGGCAGCTCTCGGCGTAAAAGTTTATCTTCAACCCTGTTACATTCCCATGTCCGTGACCATGACCACGTCCACGTTCATGTCCATGCCCACATCCATTTCCGTGTGCATCACAAACCCTAAAAACTCCCAAAACAAGCAGAGAAGCCAAGAAAACAAATACAATATTCCTAACTCTCATCATTTTTGTTGAGTTTGAAAAGAATAATTATAAGAACTTGAAGAAAGCAAAAGACTTACAGGCTAGAAGAGCAAGATCGGGTTTCCTTTTATAGGCAAAAAAATGAGAGTCCAAGTACGTAATTAAAAAAATGGCCTCAAGAAGGGGTGGGCAAAAAACCAATAAACCGAACCGAACCGGTGAACTGAACCGATCCAATCGGTTTTTTTTTTTCGGCTTTCTTATGTTGGTCGGTTCAGGACGGTTCATTTTTACAAAAACCGATTGGATCGGTTTTTTTCCCTGTTTGCTACCCCAAACCGGAAAACCGAACCGAGATCCATCTTTTATAAAAAAAAAAACCCTAATTTAATGTTCAACAGTTCATAAAACTATAATACTATGAAAGTGTGTCACATAATATATATATATTTTTTCTTTGTTTCTTTTGCTAAATATTATTTTAAATTTGTATTTTCAATTTGTTCAAACCCATAATTTAATTTGGTCAAAGGCCCGAAAGGATTAAAATATAAAAATATGTGTGCTAATTAAAGTCCTTGAATTTTGCCCAGTAGGACAAAAACCGAACCGAAACGAACCGGTCCAATTCGGTTGGACATTTGTAGATTTTATTGGATCGGTTCATATTTTCATAAACTGAATTTTATCGGTTGTATTAAAAAATAAACCGATCCATTAAACGTCCACCCCTAGCCTCAAGTACATGTCCTTAATTAGAGAATCTGCTGGAATTTATTTTATTTTTAATACAAAACTCAATTTAATTTTATTTCTCCCATACGTATCCCTATATATCTTTTGTACGTATATATATCTTACAATTTTAATTGCTTTGAGCTTGATCTTTCCATGAACAGATATATTCACAAGATTGAAACTAGCCAGCTAAGTGGTGATCATCATGTATTCATGTACTGATGACCTTTTCATTTGTTGGTATAATTTCTATTGACTTTGAATTATGAGATTAATAAAAAGTACAATATTTTCAATAACTTAATTTCTAAAATTATATAAGAGAATCTCCGATGCAGCAATGGATTGTAAACAAATTATATGTCAATTAGGACAAATAGACATAGTGTTTAAATATGTTTCTCCAATGCGGTTGTTGCTAGTGAATGTCAAGTTGATGTGGCAAAAAAATAAAATAAAATAATAGACACGTCAACATAGGGAGCAAGTATCTTAATATTATTGACATGTCAACAATTATTGAAATGTAAACCACCTTTACATTAGAGATACTCTTATCTTTAATAATTTTCATACATATATATATAGAGGAAATTGCATGAGATGATCAGAAAATTTATTGAGTTATTTATTCAAGTACGTAGGCATTACAATAAATTCCGACTTTCGAACGGGTCAAGATCTCTCGAGATCAAACGCTACGATGTGTACTCCCATAACACTGGAAAAATAAAATAAAAATCCAAATATATATTTATCAAATGCGTATAATAGAACTCGAACCCCTACCACTAACGTACGAAGAAGATGAGGTATAGTGACATTTGTGCTTAAGAGATTATGTGCGATATATAAAATTATTAATTAATATCTCTATTTCCTTTGACATTCCCATGTTTCGGCGACTCAAACTTATGAAATTGACTGACTAATTGAGCGACTTTTACTGTCCAATCACATTTGACGGTGATATTAATATCTCTATTGAACTTAGATTAATGGGTCTATCGTAATTTTAATTAAATTATTAATAATAATAATATGATGATATAATGGGAATATAGTGATATACTGTATTCAATAACCGACTCCTGTACGTAAAATGGATAGGATTCGAATAGTTAGATAGCCAATGGCCTCGCAGTGTGATGGCTGGACCCTCCTCTTAGAGCCCTCCACCATCCAAGTTCGAGTGCCAAGGCATGCATATAGATATGCCAATTTTCCTTGGTCCACATGTTGTGTGGATGTGGTCCCACCTTTTGTGTGTGTTTGTCCCACCTTCGGGTAACTTGTTGTCCTACTTTCGAGTGGGTGTCTCTCTTCCTATTTGTGGGAGCTGCTCTCCGGACCATGCTCGTCAGCGTCTCTATCCTTGCGGGTTCCCGGCTGTTGTTGTAATCCAATTCCAGTTGCTGTTATCCAACTGTTGTAATTTCAAAAAAAAAAAAAAGAATAATTAGATACATTATCTTGAAGAAGTCATATGATTTGACTATTAAAATGAAAAATAATTCCAGTTAATAGGAAATGAGAGTAATCTTAGGTCAACTGTAACGGGATGGTGTGTTCGTGGTGATGGATTTAAATGAAATCAAAGCCCTTGATTTGGTTGACTTTTCAAGATGGAAAATACACATTAATTTGTATACATTATTATTATTATTATTATTATTTTTACATTATATATCTATCCACCTAGACATGTATTTTTTGAAGCTTTTGTTGTTGGTGGAATTCGAGATGCCGACTTTGGAGTCATTTACTCAAGGCCTAAACTCATCAATCTACCAGCTGAGCTTCACCCTAGAGGCATTTGTATACATTATTGAACATGCATATTCTCATCACTGAGCGTACATCATCAATATTCAATACTTTTTATTTTATTTTTAAGTATTACATAATTACATAAATTCAAGGTTTTTTTTTTTTTTTTTAGGAAAGGGATGACTTGAACTCGTAACCTCATGGTGCAGATGTGAGGGGTTTTACTACCGGATCAATCTCATCTCGTCATATCAATATTCAATACTGACTGTTGTTTTTACAGCAATCAAATATTGGTGCTGCATTATATTTTCTTCATTAATCATAACTTCTGAAGATCAAGTGAAGACTCTAATTCCTTATATAGATTGTTGATTACAGTCTTTACTTTTTTTTTTTTTTTTTTTTTTGAAAATTAAGCTTTATTAAAGTCCAATGGTAAAACATGGGAGAGACCCCAACAACAAGCAAAACAGAAAAAACGCCACAACAGAGGCACCCCAAAACAAGCAACCAGAAAAGGCAGCAGACAACAAAACAGAAAGAAGCAAAAACGCACCCACAAGTAACACATGACGCACCACCCAAAACACAGCCAAAACCCTCAACAACAGCAGCCACAAGTAGGGGTGGGCGTTGATTGGATCGGTTCAATTTTCTATAGAACCGATAAAAAACCGATAAAGTCCGGTTTTTGAAAAAGTGAACCGATCCAATCAAATTGACATTTGCCAACTGATTAAAAACCAACCGAATTGGACCGGTTCGGTTCGGTTTTTTCAGTTTTAGGCCTAAAGGGCCAAAATTCTAGACTTCAAAGCAATACCAAAATAAATTTAATCCATTCTTTCAAACAAAAATAATTTTTATAGGCTAATGCAGTAGACAAATGCCTAGTACTGGGTATCCATACCTCAACGAGACAAATCTCATTGTGTTTTGAATCCAACATCACAAATCTGCTCTATGTATTACTCAAGAGCCACGAAATCACACAACCCAGATGAATAAATCCCTCCAAATCTAGTGACAATTAGCAACAGAAGTTACTCCAACTATTCCCTATGGTAACGGATACATGTATCTTGGTATTAACATCACAATTTTCAGCCCCTGATAGTAACTCCCAAAACAGAAACAAAAGTGTCGGCACCCAACAACAAGTCTCAATTTTGATCTATCCCTTGAATCCAGAAGAAAAACAAGGGCAAAATCTATTTATGAAGATTGCATTTTTGGTTATGATATCTACACAAGACCACCCAGATTCTCCAACATATTCAAAGAAAGACAAAATGCCTCCTAAAAACACAGTTACATGAAACAACAGTAAAAGAAGCAACTAATTTGAAGAGTTGGTTAGCTAAAGACAAGATCTTGAACATTATTTACACAAGAGATAGAGAAATAGAACTTGTTGATAACAAGAACACCCAAGAAGATAGACGACGACCGGCAGAAGATGACTGATCAACGACGAGTGGTAGGCGAAAGTGTTTAATGCTTTAACTCTTTAAGTGTGAAGTGTTTGTCAGTTTATGTGTGGGTGTGGTGTGGCTACTGAAACTAGAGTTAAAGTTAGAAAATTAGAATTAGGTTTTTTTTTTTTTTGTTTTTTTTGTTTTGTTTTGTTTTGTTTTGTTCTTTTTACTCTAGTTACTACCGGTTCGGTTATCCGGTTTTAGGTACCAAATCGGAAAAAAAACCGATCCAGCCAGTTTTTTTAAAAAAATACAACCGAACTGAACTGAACTGGTCACTCAATAAAAACCAGAAAAAAACTGGTCCAATCGATTCAATCCACTGGTTTGGTTCGGTTCGGTTCGGTTGGCTAGTTTTTTACCCACCCCTAGCCACAAGGCAAAACAGAACAAAAACTAAAACTCTTCCCACTCAACAAAATCGTTGGACTGACTTGACCCCATCTTAGCAAGACTATCTGCGAAAGAATTGAACGCTCTCGAAGCATACATAATCTCCATACTACCGAAAGAAGTCATGCTGTTGCAAATATCATAAATAACATTAACAAGGTCAAGATTTCTGAAATCTCCATTGTTAATCCACGCCACTGCAGTCTTCGAATCACTGATATTAGAAATGTTCCGGCCTCTAAGATTAGCATTAGAAAGGCAGAGATCAACAACCGTTTTGACAACCCATAGTTCCGCAAAATTAGAATCAAGGATGCCCAAATAGTAAGAGAATAATCACATAACCTTACCACTGGTGTCTTTCAACACACCACCAATTCTTGCCGGACCAGGCTTGCCTTTAACGGAGCCATCAATATTAAATTTCAAGTCTTTACCATGAGGTGGGATCCAATCCAGAATTCTGCTCATCTTAGTCTTCTTCATTTTAACGCAAAGCTCACTGACATTGAGTAAAAAAGATTGAATAGAATCTAGAGACCCTTTCTTTAGATGCTTGAACCACCACACAACACGGAATTTAACCAACTCAGCTGCCTTCTCAATGCTCGATTCCTTGTTCTCGAAAACCCGCTGATTTCTTGCCTCTTATATTGTCCAAACAATGGCACAAAACAAGGACATCCACGCTCTCTCATGTTTGGGCGGAGGACAAAGACCAACCTAACAATCCATCCACTCTCTCACAGTGTTGTTCTTACAATAGAAAACCCCCCACCAATCCATACCCATTTGCCACAAGGAATCCGCCTAGGAGCACTTAAGGAAGAGATGGTTTATGGATTCAATGCTATGATCACACAGAGGGCAGTCCAGAGCTACCAAATGAAACATGCCACACCTATACAAAACATCGCGCACCAAGATTCTGCCTTTCTAGAGTTGCCACATGAATATCTCTAATTTTGGAGGACAAAAGCCATGCCAAATCGCCTTAGAGACAGTGACAGAATACTATGTTCGATCTTCTACGATTCTACGAAAGGAACCAACCGTAAAAATTCCATTAGCATTAGCCGACCAAGCTATGACATTCGAACAATGGCTTCGAATCGGAATACATTCAAGAAAAGTAGAAAACATCTTCCACTGCTCATATTCCCAATCAAAAACAAGTCTTCTAGTACGGATATCTCATCTCCAAATAGAACTTAACCAACTGCCAAAGTCCTTCACTATATCACTTTTCTGAGTCGCCAACGCGTAACACCTTGGGAAAGCTTCTTTCAACAATCTACCCTCCACCTTGATCTCAGTCCAAAATTTTGTTTTGTCCCCACAACCAATAACTATCGTAAAAACATCTTCTATCACCCTAGCCTCCTAAGATCTGACAAGTGTCGTTTTGTATGTCAAAATATTTATATCTCAAGTTCACCTTGTTAGTGCAAGTGACTAGAGACTAGTATAGCAACAAGCAAGGGTATCGTCCACAGGGAGGTATCATCCGTCAATCGTATCGAGTTCTAGAGTTTATTGAAAGCATGTAAATAGAATGCAGATGTGATGAGAATGGTGTGTGTGAGGTGTATACATATTGCGGTGTGGTGTGTATGAAAATGTAAAGAAAAAAATGCAAATAAAAACAAACAGAATATGAAAATGGTGAGAATGGTGTTTAAAAAGACAAATAATAAAAGGGTGGCTTGGAGAGATATAAGATTGTGGTCATACAAGGTACTTATTAGTTCACCAAACACAAGTGCACACTTAGTTGATTGTTAGGCATTAAGTTCATCCAATTCAAGTTAAGGGCTCGTTCTCACGATTAAGGAGTTCCGAAACCAAATCATCTATTATTACGAATCATTTGTTGATTAAGAAAACCAAAATCTATTCTAGCTCCCCAAAGGTCATGGAAGAGCATATGTCTTAAGGTCAAAGACTCATTAAGCTCATGAACATAGAGCCAAAACCTACTCTAACACGGTCATGCATAAAACAAGTTTCATCCATTCTTTTAGAGCTAAGTAGTTAAGACTATACCTGGAAGGTCATCCATGGAGGTACAATCCCAACCCACATACACTCAAACCCATCAAAACAAGACATTTCGACCTTCTAAAGACGTATATACACACATGAGATATTTGATTATAACCACTCCTACATATTAAGTTAATCTACTCCTAATCCCATCCATGAACACGTATCAATTTCCAATCTCCACACACATGCATATCAAGATAAGAGATTATGCAATAATAACAAGAACAAATCAAAACCCAAATGGATTTAAGAACAATCATAACATAAATGAGCACAAATATAGGTTTACAATATTTCCCAAGTGGGGTTACACATTTAGAAAACAAGAAATAAAAAAAGAAAGTTTAAAAGAGACAACCCTTGAAGATGACCTTCTCCAAGTTCTCCATGCTTGCTAGCTCGAAATTGGTCCAAAGACCTCTCCTTTCTCCTTGCAATCTACTCCAAATGTGGTGGATGATAGGTAGAAAATAATGGTGGTGAGCTTTCCATGGAGGTTCTCCTCCGTGGAAGCTTTGGAAGCTTCTCTCTCTCTTGGTTTGAGGAAGAAGATGAAGTGCAACTGCTGTGTTGTTTCTTCTCTTGGTGGTTGGTATTTTGTTTTAAGAGAGAGCTCAAAATGGTGTATAAATAGGTTGGAAAAGTTAGGGCATGATCTGGGCATGAAAGGATCAAAATGCCCTTCTAAAATGGCTTAAAATTTGACCCTTCACTGAGTTGACAACGAAAGGTCGTTGCCAAGTTGGCTGTGGGCGGGGGCGACCACATTGGGGGCGAATTTCACTGCCCCTTGGTGCCCAAAAAGGTTGCTGCCACATTGTCTGTTGGCGGGGGCAACTATGACGGTGAACTTCTCGCGCACCGTTACAGAAATACGTATATCTCCCTATAAAAAACCCGGAATTGTATTTCGTAAAATATTTGGAAAGTAGACTTCCGGGCCTTTCCGAATATATATAGAGCTCAATGTGGTTCGATCTGAGGAGGGAGATATGCCCCCTGAAAGTTGGATATTCTGCACAATGTTCTCTGCCACGGTCATGTTTCCAACCTCGCGTACCGTTACGGAAACGGCCATAACTCCCTCTAGAAAACCTGGAATCACGATCCGTAAAAATCGTTGGAAAGTATTCTTCCCAGGATTTCTGAAAATATATTGTAGGAAACCCAATGAGAAGGGAGATATGGACCCCGAAATATGTGTGTTCTGCTTGGGCATTTGCAATGTCAGCCCATTAACCTTTGGAAAGCAGAGTTGACCAGTGCCGCGGTCTCAATGTCGTGTTCTATCTCAACAGTGGATCCATCATGGAACACTTGATTTTCTTGCCATGGTTGACCATGAATCACGCCACGGTTTAGGTCAACGGCGAGACCGCGACAACTCTGTATGGTTTCCAATTCTTTATTGTTTTGCTCGGTTTGGCCTTCCAATCTTGACTTTAAGCTCAAACACTAAATGTAGGGAACATGTACTTACACATGGCTTATAAAACACATTATATACCAAAATACGATTGAAAATGAGCACAAAAACTAGGAAATAGGGACCTCAATTAGGTATAATTATCGTCCGATCAAGATCCAACCCTTAAAAGACTCCCAACCGATTTCACAAAAACGGAAGCCTTTTTTGGATCTTGCCAATTCCATAACAAAGAAGTCTCCTCAGTGCCGTATTTCGCACATAAAACTCTTCTCCACAACGCACTCTTTTCCTTGCCAAACCTCCAAATCCACTTAGATAGCAAAGCCTTATTTTTTATAAGAATTCTACCAATGCCTAGACCTCATTTACCCTTTCTCTTACAAACTTCAACCCAACCTACGGCATGGAGCTTCCTTTTGCTCACCCCATCTCTCCATAGAAAGCTTCTTTGAATCTTTTCAATCATTTGAGCCATTCCTACCGGGATCTTGAAAACGGAGGTAAAATAAGTAGGCATGCTAGCAATTACTGCCTTAATCAACACTAATCTACCTCATTCAGAAAGAAATTTCCTCTTCCAAGGGGCTAGGCGCTTTTCAATTTTGGACACTAGAGGGTCCCAAAAAAGTTTAGAGGTCGGTCTTCCCCCTAAAAGATAACCTAGGTAGGAAATAGGTAAGGAAGCCTTCTTGCGTTTGAAGATTGAAGCCCAATAAGCCGATTCTCTAGCCTTATCCCTTCCTATCCTCACCACACAAGACTTGTGAAAGTTAATTTTTAATCCTGACACTAACTCAAAACATCATAGAATCCTCTTAACATTGTGCACAAAATCTAACTTAGGCTTAATGAATAATATTGTATCATCCGCAAACTGTAAATGTGAGATGTGAACCTTATTATCATCAAAGTTTTCACCTTTAATAAGATCCAAATTGATTGCTTTTAGCAATAAACAGTTTAGGTCCTCTACCGCGATATTGAACAAAAAGGGGGAAAACGGGTCTCCTTACCTCAAACCTCTTTGAACCCCAAATTGGGGAGTTGGGCTACCATTAATCAAGACAGACATCTACGGGGAAGAAATGCATTCTCTCATCCAAACTCTCCATTTACTACCAAACCCCATCTTTTCCATCATTGAATCCAGAAAATCATGATCCACATTGTCATAAGCCTTTTCAAAATCTAACTTCATAAGCAAATCTCCCTCCTTATCATTCTTCCACTTATGACCTATTTCTTCCGCAATTACAAGACTATCCGAAATTTGGCGGTTTTGAACGAAGGCCATTTGAGCCTCACCAATAATAGAATTCATAATCTTTCTACACTTATTAGCCAACACTTTCGCAAGAATCTTATACATCAAACTGACCAAACAAATTGGTCTGAAATCTTTCATAGTCTCTAGATTGCCGACTTTAGAAATGAGAGCAATGAAATTTCTGTTTAAATCTCGAACCACTAATCCATCTTCATGAAACTTATTGATGAAACTCATAAAATCGTCTGGATCTCCCCCCAATAAGCCTTAACAAAATTCAAATTTAGCCCATCCGGACTCGGCGTTTTATTACCATCACAACTTGCCAAGGCTAACCCCACTTCCTCTGTAGTAAACGTTTCTTCCAAAAATTGCCTCTCCACCTCTGTTAACTTTTTAGCATTAATCTCTATCATCTTTGGCCTTTGCCACTTTTCCTTTTGGAAATGATTCCGGAAGAAATTAAAAATGCCACTTTTAAGGAGGTTCGGATCTGTAACTTTAACCCCTTCGAAAGAAACTTCCTCAATGAAATTACGTCTCCTTCTACCATTAGCAACATTATGGAAAAAAATTAGTATTCTTGTCCCCTTCCATCAACCAATTTATCCTCGATTTACGTCTCCCTCCGAAATTTTTTCCATAAATCCTCTAAAAGTTTTGATCGATCTGCTCTAAAAGCTGCAAACCAACCATTAATAGTAGCTAATTTATCAATATCGCCTAGTTTTTCTTCCAAATCTGAAGACTTAATCGAACTCAACTTCTTAGCCTTCACCTATCTCCTTAAGTTAGACTTCACAGCCTTTACTTTGGAAAACAAAACAACCCCTTTAGAACCTGTATTCACTCAATTCTTCCACCCTTCAATAGCATTCTTCATCATATCCTTCTCGCCTAACCACCAATTTAAAAAAACGAAAAGAGGGAGTACCCCAACTCATTTTCGAAACACCAATCAAAATTAGGTTGTGGTTAGAAAGACTACGAGGCAGCCCTATTTGAACCAAGTTAGGGAACCACATTAAGATACTCAGAGAAAGGAGAAAACGATCCAATCTCGCCCACGCTTCGCTGTCCCTATTATTAGACCATGTGAACGACATCCCACGAAGCTGAACATCCACTAAATTGGCTTGAGCTGCGAAACTAACAAAACTTCGAATGGATCTCATGTTGCAACTTGCCCCCACTCTCTTCGACGGGTCAAGAACCGTGTTGAAATTACCACCCACAACCCACGGAGCCAAAAAAGACTGTTGAGAACTCAAAATAAAATTCCATAACTCTCTTCTTTCACTTTCCACCAAGGCCGCATAGATGTTGCAAAAAACAATGTCTTTTTTGATTTTGTTCAACATTCCCACTACAATTAGGCATCTTTTATTAGAGATACAAGCATTCGCAGTAAAAAAATTCTCGCTTCGTAACCTTATTAGCCCCTTTGAAGCACCGTCCGTCTCAACGCCAACTCCTCTAGAGAGCTGAGAACCACCTAACGAACTAATCACTTTGCAATCAAAAACCTTTAACTTAGACTTCTGGATAAAAAGCATACCATGTTTAATACTATTGACAAGATTTCCAACCATTCTCTTCTTCTCACCCTTACCAAGACCTCTCACATTCCAAGAAAGAACTAACATTAAAAGAAAACAACCCAAAGAACACGACAGGAAGATCCAAGACGATTTTGGTCACATCAACATGACAACATCCTCTTAATTTCTCTCTCTCTCTCTCTCTCTCTCTCTCTTTCTCTATCTATCTATCTATCTATCTATCTATCTCACCTGTCTCAACTCCGGAGTCCCGATTCTGTCTGTCTGTCTGTCTCTCTCTCTCTTAAGCCGCCCCTACCTCAATAACCTTGGTTATATCTTCTTCCAAATTCCACCCTGAAACCACAACATTTTGCACCTAACCCTCTGGTTCGGCTTCTTCTCTTCTCTCATTCTCTGCAACCTCGCATCGTCTCTTTTCCTCTTCACTGTCCAAAACGTGCTCTATTGATTTGAAGACATATCCAAGCTCCACCTCTTTTTCTATGACTTTTGCAATTTCTTCCTCCAAGTTCCAATACCACCTTTTACTCGATGCCTCTATACACACCTTACCGTTCTCCTTCCTCCTAACAATCTCGTTGGATAAACTCTCCGTAGAGTCTAGCTCCACCGTTATAAGCACTTCCACCAAATGTTTCCCCATAATTTTACCTCCCCCTTTATTTCTTAGAGGCAACTGAATTGGACATGTTAAAGGTAGTCTAATAACCCTTTCCTCTTGATCAGTTAAGGGTATCTGACCCATATTCATAATGATCCCTAACTTTTGTTTTGGGCCTTTGGTCCTATCCAATGAGACTCTATTTTCATCTGGGCTGTCTGAAGAGATTTGGTTTGTTGGGCTTAAAGCACCACGCCCATTACCAACCCCATCATCGTTCCAATCTTGCCTTTTCCCAAAGGGTTTGCAATTGGAGCATTCTCCTCTGTCCTTCTCGAATTCCCACACTTGCCCATCTTCCAATGAGTCATCTAACGAAGAAGTGCTGCTACTGACAACCCTTCTCCTATCAGCCCCATACTTATCCAAATCCAGCTTACCATTTAAACAACTCCGATATGATGGTCTCTTTTTGTCTCTCTAATGAAAGGACTTTTCCCTTTATCTGGCTTTTGAAAAGAGAAGCTACCCCTTCTAGAATTTGACTTCCGTGATGAAAAGTCCAAATTTCCTCTTTTCTTGAAACTTTTCCTGACATCCTTTTTGTTTCTGACCTTAACCCATCTCTCACCCTCTGTCTCCATCTTGTCATCCTCTTCCAGCACATCATTACTCAAAAGAGACACATCATCTCTTCTAGACTGCCCATCTGAATCATTTGCTGAATCCGGTATCACCGAGCCACCTTCCGTTTCAGATTCAAATTTCAAATCCAGGACCTTAGACAACCACTCAAAGTCAACCGGCAATGCTTATTTCTCTACAGAAACGTGTAACAACCAAGACCCTTCACTGACCTTTATCATCTTAAGGAGAGGTCTGTCACCGGACCTTGCAATAAGCAACTTACATCTATCAAATCTTTTACCTTGCAAAGTATCACTTTCGATGAGAAGGAGATCCCCTAGGACACTTCCTAGCCTCATGAAAAAATTCTCATTCCAGTGGCTTAACGAGATTCCTAAAAAAACAAACCATTCCGAACTTGCTTGAGGATATAAAGAAACTGACCCTTTCCTCATCGATACAAAAGAATCATCCCAGAAGAATTTGTTCTTGATGAAACCCACGCTATCATACTTCGATTCAAAACACCATAAGATCTTTTTTCCTCCTAAGTACCTAGACGAAAAGCTGAAGTCTCTATCTAAGAGTCTCTTGTTCACCTTATAAATGCTTGAAAACTCTTTAAGCTCTCCTATTGCGCACCATTCTAGCCACTTCTTATCTGCAACCTTCTTGTCTAGAACCAGAGATGCATAACCCACCTCCTGCTTCTCTGCTTCCTTTTTCGAGTTAGCACTTACCACTTCTACAAACGATTTGCTTCCCTTGATCTTCTCCATAGCTCTGTTATTTCCTCGGTCTTTCTTATCTCTTTCCGCTCTTACTTCCTTTCTTTGAACTTCATACTTTGTATTCCCTGAAACTGGCAGTCTTCTCTTGTTCCAATCGTATAAGGCTACTCTTGAGCTAATAGGCCACCCATAAACGTGCATGCCATTGGTAAGGTTAGCCACCTTCTTTGCTTCCTCTAGAGAAGCGAACCTCACAAAAGCAAATCCTCTCCTCCTTTGGCTACTAGCAGCAGAGAGATAAATGTCCCTCACCTTGCCAAAAGTCTTGAACAAACTCCATAGACAGACCTGATCAGCTTTGGGATTCAAGTTGTCTACATAAATGGAGAAGAGGTTCTCCCTAAAATCCGATGACCTACCATTGCTATGGGACTCAGAGCCTCTCCTCTCCTCTCCCTCTAACTTTCTCTCTCATGATTCTTTAAAAATACCAATTTTGGGGATGTGGGATTGAATACAACTATGGTTATAATCAAAAAGTCACAACCCACAGGTTTGTTTTTTGAATATCATTAATATTTGTTTCCTTTTTCAAGTGGAATTATTACAATCTCTACTATCTTCCCTATCTTCCTCTTCATCTTCTTCAACAACTTTTTCGGGTCGATCCACCCTGTTACCATGACCTTGTGTTTGTTCATTCTGTTGTATAAATGTCTCCACCCCTACTTAATCATACCAAACATAAATTAAATCTTAACAAATAATACTCCTGTAAATTTGTTTTTTCATTGTAATTTAAAGGGAAAATTATCTTAGTGGTCACCCATTTGGTCAAGCGCTATCAAAATGACCATTAGACGAGAAGTTCGGTTTAAAATGACCATTTTAAATGAAAAGTGTGATGGAAATAGCCGTTATGTGGGAAAATAACACTAGTGGTCACTCAATTAGTCTGAATCAAAATGACTATTAGATGAGAGATTAGTGCATTGGGATTCATCCGTAATTCCAAAGTAGAGATAAAAAGTTAAATTTAAATATATATTAAATTAATTAATTAAAACATGCAAATTAATTTTTATTCTGGAAAAAAAAAATATATTTTTTTTTTGGAAGGAAAATATAATATTAATTAAAACACAAAATTCACTCAAGGTAACAATACATAATTGGAAAATCACAAGCATTAAGATACATATGAAAATTAAGTACAAGACGATCAATCATTATCAAAATATCTTCCGATCATCAACTGATCTCATTAATTTTTAGGATTCACAACGCGGCATCGTTTCCTGATTTCTCCAGCATTTCCTGTGAGGACTTCAATGGCACCCATCTTCACCATCGACTTAGCAAACACATCGAAGAAATCATTCGAATTCAAAAACCTTTGTACTAGTTGAAACGAGTTTCCATTCTTGAGCAGTGCAGCATCGGATTGGAGAAGCCCCTTTTGCTGGAGAAGGATCTTGAAGTAGTTTTTATCAAATGATCTCGAACTTCCAGGATCCAACTCCACAGTTGTTGCTGAATTGGCTGGATTCGGGCACTGCGATCTCAGGAATTTAGCGTAAATCGCATTCAGAGAAGGATCGGCATCTCCTTTTCCTGTGAAATTGTAAAGTCTATTCGAAAATGTTGCACAGTGAGCAACACCAATTGTATGGCCACCTGTTCATTTCAAACCATGTATAATAATACAAGTTAGTCACACATCCGTGGTGATCGGTACCAGTCAGGTAGCTAGCTAGTCATTTTCAAATACAGACGTTTGGACATCTTACATATCACTAGAGTATTATCAGGATCACTCACGATTACATCCAGAAAAAGAAAAAAAAACAAAAGATGTTGTCATCTAGTACATGAGAGTTTTCGATTGATACTATACATGGTTTTGCATCGTGGAGCCAATAACAATTAAATATCTGCAGGTCAGTCCTGGAAAAAATAATTCAGGACCAAATTAATTACATAACATTGTGAAACCGGTTCCACAACGTTATGTAACTAAATATTTAGTTTCGTAACGTTATAATTTGGAATCAATTCCACGATGTTATGTAACTTCTGTTCTGAATTTCTTTTTTAAAGACCGATCAACCTGACCAGAGAAGCATACCCTGTACATACATACATACCTGATAGAGAGACAAGATCGGTAAGGTCAAGACCTTTGTTGATAAATAATTGCAGAAGTGTGGAAAAGTTTGAGAAGGGTGAAGGAATATTTCCATTAATTTCAGATGCGAGGGAAACTCTGCCATCTCTTCTTCCAGTAGGCACTTCCCACATGTTCTTGATAGACTGCATATATGTGCAATTAAATCACTAATACATTTTTATATATTTCAAGGCCGATTTAATTTTACAGTTGTTATTTCTTTTCGTGTAAATTTGATATATTCATTCTTTCGAGACATAGTGATTTGTGTAAGTTTATATCATTTTATCCCGATGAAGCTTACCTGGAAGGAAACAGCATCACGAGCGGCCAACGAGAGAATGTCTGCACAGGACACGACTCCAGGACATTTATTTTCGATCGCAGTTTTGATGTCATCAATAACATCAAAACCTGAGAGCGATGAGTTAGGTATTGAATCCTTCTCAGCCGGAACGTTATTGACTGCGTCTAGCAATACTGAAGCATCACAACCCTGCATGCAGCCAAGTTCAATTTCAAAATGACAAAAATAATATTAGCTAGGATGCTATAAATTAAAGGCAGATGTTTCGAGGACTTGATCGTGAGAGTCTAGTAGATTAAGATGATTTCAAAATTCATTAAAATCCATGGTACGTACCCTCACAAAACAATCATGGAAATGCATCCTAAGCAGTTTGGCAGGCAATGTAGGGTTAGTTGGAACTCTGCTTAATATTATTCCTTTGACAATCGTCTCTGCGTCGGGACAGCGCTCCGCATAGAAGTTTATCCTCAACCCTACTACATTTCCATGTTCGGGTCCATGCCCATGACCATGTCCATGATCAGGTCCACGTCCATGCTCATGCCCATGCCCACGCCCATTTCCGTGTCCATCACAAACCCTAAAAACCCCCAAAACAAGTAGAGAAACGAAGAAAACAAATACAATATATCTAACTCTCATCATTTTTTCGTTGAGTTGGAAAAGAATTATAAGAACTTGAAGAAAGCTAGAGATTTACAAGCTGGAAGAGCAAGAGGGTTGTTTCCTTTTATTTGCAAAAATATGGGAGTTCAAGTAATAAAAAAAATTGCCTCAATTAATTAGAGAATCTGGAATTTTTTTTTTTTTTTAATACAAAACTCAATTTTTTTATTTCTCCCATACACATGCATCCATATGTATCTATTGCATCTCTTATTATTTTAATTGTTTTCTGCTAGATCTTTCCATGAACAGATATATTCACTATATGAATCTAGTCAGCTAAGAGGTGATCATGTATTCATGTGATGATGGCCTTTTCATTTTTTGGTATAATTTTTTTTTATTTTAAGTATTACAACTATATATTACAATAAGACTCTCAGATCGTATTGATACATGTGCAGTTCGGATATCTACTCCCACAACAGAAAACTTCTCACACATACTTATAAAATGCACATGGTAGGACTCGAATCCCTCACCATTAATGTGGAATGGAGGTACACTATCATATATGCTGAAAGGTGATGTGATTTGGTATATTTTCCATGGACTTTGATCTCCAAAATTATTTAATAATATATCTTTTATGATTACAAATATATATAATTTCTTTTAAAGTATTATAATAAATTTTGACATTGAACGGGTTAGGGGTCTCCCGGGACTTGTCGAGATTAAACATTACGAGGTCTACACCCACAATACTAGGAAGAAAACTCATCACACATGTTTGTAAAATACGCATGATAGGATTCGAATCCCTCGCCACTAATATTGAAGGGGGTGCAGTGACTCAAACTTGTAACATTGATAGACAGAATGAACGTCCTTTACCCCAAGCCACATTGTGTGTGGTGATATTAATATCTTTATTTAAATCAGAAAATGGATTAATCATAATTAAATTAAATTAAATTAATAATAATATGATGATAATGGGAATATATATAGTTATATATTTAATAACTGACTCCTGTAAAATGAGGATATATAGGATCACTAAGCTAGTCAATCCAAAAATTTAGTCCAAAAAGCCAATCCAAATGATAAGCCAAGTGATTTGACATTACCATATCATTCATCACATCACCCCATGATTTGTGTGTGGTGATGACAACTCATTTGTCACATCATTTGTATTGAATTTTGAGTTGATTTTTGGATTGTATAGTATTACTTTGAGTTAATTCACCACATCAAATGATTTGTTATTTTTTACTATACAACCAAATAATTAACCCAAAATTCAACCTAAATGATGTGGCAAGTGAGTTTACTGTATAAATCATTAGATGATGTGTTCAATGAACAAATCACTTGCCACATCATTTGAGTTAGTTTTTTTGGTTAATTTTTTGGATTATCTAGCATTAGTGTTAGATATATTGTACCATCCAATCTGGCTTAATGGTAAAAAAAAATAAAAAAATACATTGTCTTGGAGCAGTCATAGCTCATATGACTATCAAAAATTCAAAATGAATAATCTATAATTCCAGCATGAGGTTAATCTTAGAATAAGAATAATTAAATTAGGTCAACTGTAACGTGGGAGGCACGCTCGTGGAATTGGTGGTGCGTGTCCAGTTGCGCAAACGGAGGTCTTCTTCGCTGTCTTTATTGTTGATTACAATCTCCACTCTCTTCGCTGTCTTCTTCACAGCTTTTTCAACAGCATTTTCCGTTCTATCCGGACGTTACCACAACCTTAATGTTTGTTCATGTCTGTTGTAAATGTCTCCGTCCCTAATTAATCATAGCAAATACAAATTAAATTATTACAAATAGTACTTCCTGTCTTCTTCATTGTATTTTAAAACGTATGCAGACGTCTGTACACAAGAAAGAAGAATTAATACCTTTGAATTTGGAAATGGTTCTTATGTACCCACACACAAGTGCGAAGGGTGTTTGAAGCTTTCGATTCGTGATATACATTTTCTAGGATCGTATATATTATGCTGTGGGAAAATAGTCGAGAACGTCCTACTCACAGATACAATAATTATCTGATACATCCAGATTAATTTCTTAACAGACATGCCAGTGCCAGATAAACTATTCCAACGGTCCAACCCCACAAGATATATAATTGCCTAATCAAATTGAATGTTAACAATTTTTTCAAGTCAAATTAAACCTCTCAACCTAGCTACCATCTCTCACTCTCTAAAGATTGATTGATTTTTATTCTGGAAAAAATATAAAAAATTAATTAAAACAAACAAATTCACTCATCACCGCTAAAGGCCAGGCACCATAACAATGTGTTAGGTTTGAACCGTCCAGCGGTATATAAAAAAACACATACAAATTCACTCTAGGTGACAATACATAATTATAAAATCGCAAGCATAAAGATGCATATGAAAATTAAAAACAAGATCATCAATGATCATTCTCAAAATATCTTCCGATCATCAACGTACTGATCTCATTAATTTTTAGGATTCACAACGCTGCAGCGTTTCCTGATTTCTCCAGCATATCCCGTAAGGACTTCTATGGCACCCATCTTCACCATCGACTTAGCAAACGCATTGAAGAAATCACTTGAATTCGAAAACCTTTCTACTAGTTGTAACGAATTTCCATCCTTGAGCAGTGCAGCATCGGATTGGAGAAGCCCTTTGTTCTGGAGAAGGATATTGAAGTAATTTTTATCAAATGATTTGGAACTTCTAGGATCCAACTCCACAGTTGTTGCTGAATTGGCTGGATTCGGGCACTGCGATCTCAAGAATTGAGCGTAAATTGGATTCAGAGAAGGATCGGCATCTCCTTTGCCAGTGAAATTGTAAAGTCTATTCGAAAATGTTGCACAGTGAGCAACACCAATTGTATGGCCGCCTGTTCAAACCATATATATATAGGACAAGTAATTAGTCATGATACTAGTCATTCTCAAATACAGATGTCTGGACATCCTATATCACGAGAGTAATATCGATCAGGATCACTCACAGTTATATCTAAATAAAGAAAAAAAAATGATGATACTGTCATCTTGTCATAATAGTTTTGCATGCATGGAGCCAAGAACAATTAGTATCAGGTCGGACCAAATTAATTACATAACGTTGTAAAACCGGTTTCACACCATTACGTAACTAAAAGTTTAGTTTCGTAACATTATATATGGAACCGATTCTACAATATATGTAATGTAAGTTTGGTCCCGAATTTTTTTGATTTAAAAATCAACCTGAACAGAGAAGTACCATACCCTATATATACTGTATACATACATACATACCTGATAGAGAGACGAGATCAGTAAGGTTGAGACCTTTGCTGCTAAATGATTGCCAAAGTGTGGAAAAGTTTGAGAAGGGTGAAGGAAGATTTGCATTAACTTCAGATGCAAGGGAAACTCTGCCATCTCTTCTTCCAGTAAGCACTTCCCACTTTTTTTTTTTTTTTTTTTTTTTTTTTTTTTTTTTTTTTTTTTTTTTTTTTTTTTTTTTTTTTTTTTTTTTTTTGAAAATTAAAGAAAGCTTTATTAAGAAAGCAAAAAGCCACGCCACCGAAAACAGAACAACACAACACACCCCCAAAGACAAACGCCACAACTCAAACTACCGCAACAGAGGGCCAACGATACCCACCCCTGTTGCTGAAATTTGAAAGGGGCAGCCCTACACAAAACTAGCAACACAGGACGCAAAGCCAAGAAAACCAGCAGCCAAAAAACCAGAAAAAACGACCCCACCAGCAAAAGGACAGAGCCGCAAAGAAGAACCTGACTAATCCAGACTCCATTCAACCATACCGACCCCGCCTTCTGAGCCTTTCTTGGCTAGAAGATCCGCAAAAGCATTAAACTCCCTTGAACCATATTCCACCTGAATATTATGCGAATTCCCCTGGCAATTTCTGATATCCAAAATCTGCTGTCTATGCAACCAGCTACCCACTCCACTTCCATTAATCCAAGACACCGCCGTCTTAGAATCGCTTACCACCGTGATACATTTATCCTTCAACAAAAAATTAGAAGCACTGAGATGACACGCTTTTGCTATAGCAGTGATTTCTGCCGTAATAACATCCTGCGTCCCCAGAAATTCTGAAAACGCACATAAAACTTTGCCTTCACAATCTCGCAGCACTCCGCCTATACCTGCCTGCCCGTTTAAACCCCTCACCGAGCCGTCCACATTGAATTTCAGACAATCCGAAGCCGGAGGAATCCAGTCTTTCACTCTAGGAACCTTAACCTTCTTACTAACCACACACCTCTCAGCCACATTCTGTAAAATTATGGTAATTGGATCATTGGAGCCTGAGCCTATGTTTTTGAACCACCAGGCAACACGGAAACTAACCATATCCTGAGCTTGAAGCAATTGAACTGTACCATTCCTAAAAACCGACTCATTCCTAGCTTCCCAAATAGTCCACACCGTAGCGAAAAATAGGGAACACCAAGCTCTATCCGCCATTCTGTTAGGGCTAAGAGCTGGCCATTCGATCCACCATCCTTGCACCGAGCTCGGGATGCAGCTCCTAACTTTCCATAAATTCATGCCTCTGTTCCAGAGGTTCCAAGCCCATTCGCATTGCAAGAAAAGATGATCAATGGTCTCACTATCCATACCACACATAGGGCATTCCATATTATCCACCACATTCAACCCAAAACGATATAACACATCCCTCACCATAACCCTCCCATGCAGTAATTGCCACACGAACAATTCCACCTTCGGAGGAACGAAGCTTTTCCACAAACTCTTAAAACCCACTGACTCCTCTAGCGCTCCACCCTCAAGCTTATTTCTCACGGATTTAACAGAGTACACTCCGTCTACATTCAAAGACCAGCCTAGCGAATCCGAGATCGAATCCCTCAAAACAATACTCTCCAAATGGTTAACTAAAGCCTCCCATTGCTCCTTTTCCCAGTTAAAACATGGCCTTCTTAACTCTATTTTCCATCTCCAACTTCTATCAATCCATTCGCCAAACTCTCTAATACACCCATCCTTATTCTTAGCCAAAGAGAAAACCCTTGGAAATGCTTCCTTTAGCTTTAAATCTGCAACCCTTATCTCATCCCACAGCTTGACCCTATCGCCCCTCCCCACCACCACCTTAAACCCTTCCTCCAACACTTTAGCAATCAAGGATCCTTGCTCCAGCAGCCCCCTAACAGCCTTTATAAAAAAAGAGCCTTTAGAACCCCCATTCCAATCCCAACTTAAAAACCATAAAGGAATACTATGTTTCCAGCAAATGACTTTTCTCCAAAGGGAAGACTCATCCTTCCCAAACCTCCAAACCCATTTAGCTAGAAGCCCTTTATTTTTATCCAAAATGGATCCAATACCAAGACCCCCTTTGATCTTACTTTTACACAAAACTTCCCACTTTATTGAGTGCATTTTCCGCTTTTCATTTCCATCACCCCAAAAAAAATTCCGTTGTAATTTTTCGATTCTCTTAGCCACACCGACGGGCATTTTAAAGACGGACATAAAATAGTTTGGGATACCAGCCGTAACAGATTTAATGAGCACCAATCTCCCACCTTTATTAAGGTACATTTTCTTCCAAGGCGCAAGACGATTTTCAATACTTAGGACCACCTTATTCCAGAAAATCTTTGAAACCGGCCTTCCCCCAAGCGGAAGCCCGAGATATGGCATAGGAAGGGAACCCTTGGAACACTTGAAGACTCCCGCCCAGTTCATGACTCTCTCGCCGCAATTGCCCACCTGAACCACACATGACTTGGCTAAATTAATTTTCAAACCCGAAACAACCTCGAAACATCTCATGATTCTTTTCAAGTTCACCAAATAAACCTCTCTAGGCTGGATAAAAAGAATGGTATCATCCGCATATTGCAGATGCGTCACCTGAGCTTCCTCAGACCCAAAAGTAGCCCCTTTCAACAAATCCATAGATTCAGCTTTTTTAAAAATTGCACTCATCCCTTCTACCGCCAGGTTAAATAAAAAAGGAGATAACGGATCCCCTTGCCGTAATCCCCTTTCCATACTAAATTGTCTCGTGGTGCTCCCGTTCACTAACACTGACAGCTTAGGGGAAGAAATACAGCATCTAATCCAATGTCTCCATTTCCCCCCAAACCCCATGTCTCTCATCATATTATCCAAGAACGAATGATCCAGGCTATCGTAAGCCTTTTCGAAATCGAGTTTCACCACAAGACCCCCTTCCAGCACTTCCCACTTGTTCGAGATATACTGCATGCAATTAAATCACCGATACATTTTTATATATTCCGGGACCATTGTCGTATAGTTTTTTTTTTTTTTTTTTTTCCCTATAAGTTTGATATATTTATTTTGGTAAGATTTTAGTGATTTGTGTTAAAAGTTTATATCATTTTATCCCGATTAAGCTTACCGGGAAGGAAACAGCATCACGAGCGGCCAACGCGAGAATGTCTGCACAAGAAACAACTCCAGGACATCTATTTTCGATCACAGTTTTGATGTCATCGATTACATCGAAACCTGACAGTGATGCATTAGGTATTGAATCCTTCTCAGCCGGAACGTTATTGACTGCATTCAGCAATACTGAGGCATCGCAACCCTACATATATGCAGCCAGGTTAAAGTTCAAAATGACAAAATTAATATTAGCTAGCTAGGATGCTATTAATTGAAGACAGATGTTTCGAGGAGGATTTGATCGAAAGTCTGGTAGATGATTTCAAAATTCATTAAAATCGTACGGACATACCCTCACAAAACAATCATGGAAATGCATCCTAAGCAGTTTGGCAGGCAAAGTAGGGTTAGTTGGAACTCTACTCAATATTATTCCTTTGACAATGATCTCAGCGGTTGGGCAGCTCTTTGCATAGAAGTTTAACCTCAACCCCGCTACATTTCCATCTCCATCTCCATATGCACTACAAACCCTAAAAACTCCCAAAACAAGCAGAGAAACCAAGAAAACAAATACAATATTTCTAGCCCTCATCATTTTTGTTGAGTTGGAAAAGAATAAGAACTTTAAGAAAGCTAAAGACTTACAAGGAAGATACGAAGGGTGTTTACTTTTATAGGCAAAAAAAATGGGAGTCCAACTAATTAAAAAATGGGCTCAACTTGTCCTTAATTAGAGATTCTGGATTTTTAATACAAAATTCATTGTTTGTTTCTCCCATTCATCATATCTCTATAGCTAGCTAAGTGGTGATCATGTATTTCTGTGATGACCTTTTCATTTTTGGTATAATTTCCATTGACTTTGAATTAACATGAAATTAGTAAAAAGTAAAATCTTAATAACTAAGATCACTTGCACATCACCCGTTAGAACAAATGGTAATGCACTCCTCTTCTAAAATATTGCGGGGTTCGAGTTTTATCATACGTATTTTACAAGTATGAGGAGATTTTTCTCTCCAATATTATAAGAGTATCCAAATGGTATATATATATATATTATTTGATCCCGATAGACCCCTGAAACGGATTGGGTATCAGAATTTAATGAACTATGATGATGATAATGGGAACATTATTGTGATATCTTTAATAACAGACTCGTGTAAAAAGAGGATAGGATAACAATAATTAGAAACATTAGTCTTGGAGCAGTCATTTCATTTGACCCAATCAAAATGAAAAAAATATAATTCCAGTTAATATATAGGCAGGTACGAGAGTAATATTAGAAAATAAATAAATTAGGTCAACTGTAACGAGGGTGGCACGTTCGTTGTGATGGATTTAAATGAATCATTTGGTTGACTTTTCAAGATGGAATGAAAATTACATTTGTATACACAGGCCTACAAATCAATTAACTGTTTGCATGAATATTGTACTAATTGACCTATAGAGAGTATAGGCTGGGTTCTCTTGAAGGAGTTGAAGAGAATCTTTTCTATGATCAGACCGAAGCATGCCGTGTATTTATCATACCGAAGCATCCAGTAGAATAAGTGATGTAGCATAATCCCGATTATTTAGTTATTTTACATTCTTAATAGGATGGAAATGCATTCATTTATTTTGCATCGATCTGTTTTATGATCCTATTGGAGTGAAACAAAGGATCTAAAGAAGAGCAACGGCTAGACTATATTAGTAACAAGTAAATCCTTTGTACGCGAAAAAAAAAATAAAAAATCACTCAGTTTCATTTTTTGTGGTGATCAGGGTGAATCGCAAGGGCTGAGACAACTCAGAATGTTCTTGATTATCATCAATACTGTAAGCCTACTTGGGTATTGAGCATTTACATGTGAAACAATTTTATTGAAATAAAGTGAAGAAAAATATGAGATTTTAGTTTTCTCGCAGTTAACTCCATTAAGATAGGATATATCATATATAACAAAAACAGCAAATTAATTAAATATCACAACGAGTTTTTAAAAACTGTTTAGACTCGTAAAGAATTTTTATCTAAACAAACAAACATACATCCACACAATCCAAATAGAATTCTAAAGAATTCTTACATAGACTAAAAATCGAAGGAGTACAAAAATGTCGAAAAGAAAAGCATTGCATAATTCGCTTGCAAAATAATTTATGGATACATAATATATATAATCAGTTTTTTATTATCAGATCGAACTGATATAAAATATATTAATTCCTTACATATGGACCATTGGATTTAAAAGATGCTTTGACAAGTGCATGCAGCCGAATTAAAGTATTTAAATCTAATGACCTACAGGCAAGGAACTGATATATCTTTTGTCAGTTCGAATTGACAATAAAAAAATTGTATATATATATATACATAAATTCTATTATCAGTTCGAACTGATAATAGAAAGACTATATATATATATATCTATATATATATATACCAAAATCTGTCTTTAGGCCAACGCTAGAGCCCAATAATGGAAGGTCCAACTGAAGCCCAGAAGTTCATTTCGCTTGACGAAGCCTCTTTTGACCAGGGCAGTCATCAGATATTTAGAACTGCCACGTTTGAATTCCAATTTAATTGGGGTTGTAATCCCACGATATCAGGACGCGAGATCTCAGATATCAGCTCCCTTCATCGATCAAACCACTAGCACACATGAGTCACAGGCTACTATAAATACAACCCCAACTTCAGAGAGGGGGGATTTTGATTTCTCTCTAGGCATACAAACTTATTTGAGTACCAAAACTCTGCAAAAATCACTATACCGGCCACCGGAAATCGTTCATCGACATCGATCTGGTCATTTATTAATCATATCATCTATTGCTTCTCTGCATATTAACCTCGATTTATAAATCAAACTTCACGCTTCTCTGCATATTGACACTAGACACACTCGAAAAGACTTTAAGAACACCAGTCGCGCAAGAATCTAGCTAGGAGTCTTCACTCTTGTTATTAGATCATGACATGGAAATCATTTTCTTCGGCGCCATTAGGCCACTAACAACCAGGTCCCCGTCGACCTGACCTTCATCTGACTTACATCCTCTATTCCCTTTCACCACCTCGGAGAAAGAAAACTTATCAGGAAATCCAGATTTAATGAAACCAGAACCAAAAGACAACATACCACCTTTCTCCCTCACCATGCTTGAACCTTTCGCCCTCCGACTTTTCCAACTAAAAGAAGCCACTTTTGATCGTATCGGCCACCCGCAAATGAACATTCTGTTTACATGACATGCCACCTTCGAAACTTCCACAAAGTTTCAAATCGGACGAAAGCAAAAACCCTCCTCTTAGATTTGTCATTCGAAGTGAGATATTCAAAGAGAGATACACATCTCTCACCTTCCCAAAAGATTTGAAAAAACTCCATAAACACGTCATATCCACAACCAGATTCAAGTTTTCCACAAAAATGGAAAATATATTATCCCTGAAATCACTTCTGAGCTCTCTACCCATCTGCCTAAATTGTTGTCGGCCTTCATGAACGACCCTCACAGAGAGTCTCTCTTTCACTTCCTCTCTCATCACTCTACATCTCTCCTTCTAAAAAATGCAAATATACCATATACATATATATATATATAATCCTAATAAAGCTAATGGAAATCTAATAATTTTTATGGATTTCTTCCATTAAGTACAATATCAACAGAATTGTGAGGAGTGTGCCTTGATTTTTACTGCCTCTGTTCTGGCCCTGTTTTTTGTTTGTTTTGCCTAGGTCTCTGTTTCCTGGCTATTGTGTTTTTTGTTTCCTCTCTTTTTGCTTGGCCTTCTCTGCTGGCCGTGTCTTTGTTTTGGGTGCTCTTTGCGCGCCCTGTGTTGTTTTGGCTGGCCTTTTGGCCTTTCTAATAAATTGCCTTTCAAAAAAGAGAGTACAATATCAACTCGTTTTTGCTGCTGCTAGAAACACCTATAACACTTATTCGATCTGTATATCCTTGAAAGTACAAATTATGATATCATTTATCGAATACATTCAACTATTAAAATCATGACATTCGAACGAAATCAGATTCTCTCAATCTCCTAGTGCGTACTCGAAAGAGGGAATTCATGGCTTTGTGTTTATGCATGCATGAGAAGGAACCTAGTTCACACACAATACCATGTATATCTCTACATTATTGAACATGCATTTGGATTTTCATCACTGAACATCATCAATACTTGACTATCATCTTTACAGCAATCAAATATTGGTGCTGCATGATTTTCTTCATTAATCACAACTTCTGAAGACTCTAATTCCTTTTTGTTAATTACAATTTCCACTCTCTTCCCTGTCTTCTTCTTCATCTTCTTCAACAGTTTTTTCGGGTCGATCCTCCCCTTTACCACAACCTTGTGTTTGTTCATGTCTGTTGTAAATGTCTCCACCCCTAGTAATCATACCAAATAAAAATTATAACAAATATTTCCTTGTCTTTTAAATGTCCGTATCATAGAAGAATTAATACCTTTGAATTTGGAAATGGTTCTAGCGACGGTTCTTTCACATGCATTACAGTGCATTGAGACATTGAATTCTGTAACAACAACCTGCGTGTGTGCATTAAAATGGCAGAGAATATTAATAATTATTAATAACAATTCAAGAGTTATTCACGAAGAGTTCTTAATTAGTGTTTGATAAAATACCGATCCAATGATCCATGAATTGAATTTTTTCTTACTTGGAGTTCTTCATTTTTGTTCTGGTTGCCCATTATTAGTAGAAAGATTGAAACAATCATGAAAATGAAGGAAAGAGAGACAAATATTCACGACAAGAGATCGAAAACAGAGATCGGTGTTTGTGTCTGAATAAAACATCAAATTTGTTTTACTGGCGAATTAATTACACAACACTACAACAGACGTGTCGGATAAAAGCGTTCCAATTACCGATTTATCCCCTCACTAATTAATAACTGCCACACCAAATACAACCTTATCCATTTTTTAATCCTTTGAATTACAATCTAGTGCACATCACCTCTTAGGAGAAGTGGTATTGCACTTCCTTCAAGTCTCACTATACAGGGGCGGACCCAGGAAATATTTACAGTCCGGGCTAAATTATATATACAGAAATTCTATTATCAGTTCGAACTGACAAAAGTTTATCAGTTCCTTGCATGTGGGCCACTGGATTTAAATACTTTGACTTGGCTGTATGCACTTGTCAGTCAAAGTATTTAAATCCAGTGGTCCACATACAAGGAACTGATATAACATTTGTTAGTTCGAACTGATAATAAAAAGACTGATTATATATATATATATATATATATATATAATTTAAGACTTACAAACACTCATACAAAATTTATTAAATTCAGTGTGGATTGCGGAGAAAACTCTTGTAATTTTTCTCATCGGTGCATACTAATATAATAAAATTTGTACAAAACATGTGAGTCATTCATTAAGAATAAAAACTTTTTATATAATTCTTAATCAAAGCATTTTTATTATCATTTGATTTTAACGTAGAATAGGTAAATAAAATAAGTTACACCAAACCATTTTCAGATTTTTTTTTATATAAGTACCTATAATTTTCCAAGTAAATAAAAAAAGTTAACTAATTATATATTTATATATAAAGTTCTATAATTTTTTTTTTAAAGAACTAAACTGGTTGAAAAGGTTTTGCACATTACCCTATACAAAGCTTCCAACACATGACAAGTTCACACGTTTTACAACACAATTTCATTTTTTCTGGCCCGGGGCAGCCCTCTAATGGATCCGCCCATGTCACTATAGACATTTTATAAGCATGTGTGGCCATGTGTCATGCATGATGAATTTTAATGAGATCTTTTACATGTATGGATGATAAGAAAAATGAAATATACTTATTTTTTATAAATTTGTCATCATGTTATGAATGATTTGGACATAAAATAATTTTATGTAAGGGGTTTGCATGTGAGAAGTCTCTTTTATATATTTTTTTGAAAAGGCAAATTTATTAAGGAGAAACAACAGCCCAGCACAAGGGCAAAACACCAGAAAAAACAAAAAACAGCAGAGGTTAGCAGCTTAAAACAGCAGCTGCAACCAACCTCCCACCAGCAAAAAGACAGCAAAAAACTCCCTAAACATCACTCCAATCAACATAATCCCCCCTACCATTCAACCCCATCTTCGCCAAACTATCGGCAAACGAATTGAACACTCTTGAATCAAACACAACCTTCGTTCCACTGAGCATCTCTTATATATATATATATATACCACACACTCACACAGTACATAGTTAGATCTTAAGTTCGAATCCCTCTTCCCCACTACATCTAGTACGAGATGAAATTGGTTCAAAAGTATATCTCTCATGCCTACATCATTAAATTATTATGTGTTCAAGTCGTATCTCATCTCCGAATCTCAAATTTAATTACATATAGAAACAATATAGTGTAACCTTTCAATCCAGTGATTCAAAGAAGTCAAAATAACAATATAAAAATCACATAATCTAGCATAGATTTAATTATATAGAAACCATAACTTCTTTCTATATATATTTTCAACTCTTAAGACATGAATTAAGGTATAAGTAAATCTAATTAATTAATAAAATAGAAGAATATGAATATCACAGGAATGAGACATACTTTTATTTTGAAGACTTGATATTTTTATTTAGAATATGATCACCAATTAATTGCAATTAAGGTGTGGATATTGACACCCATAAATATGGTAAGCACACCCATATTTATAAGTACACACATGTCTAAAATTTAAATTTAAATCATTACTATAAACACCAATCTTAATGCCAATAATACTCTTATTTAAATGAATGGATTCATTTTAATACATTTTATTTATAAACCCTCTTAAGTTATTAACACACCCAATTTCACAAATGATAAATTCTTAAGTTCTCCAAAATCAAAAACATAAATAAAAACAAAATTAATCTTTTGATATAATGCAAGGTTTGTGAAGACTTTGGATAATATAATTTCTGGATTTGTGAAGAGTTTGGGAGTGAGATTTTTTGTTATCTTTATGTTATGATAAGAAAATTTGTGTGTCGCTGTCGATTTGTTTGATTTGTTTGTTCTACGTTCTTTGCGAGCTTAGATATTAATGGTAGTCATTAATAGTTAATGAAAAATTATATATATATAAAGAAATAATTAATCAACCATAACCAACGAGTGATGCACCATCTGTGGATGGCTTTGGTGTATGCTCACGTATTTTTCCTGGTCATGAGCTACGATGTTCTTAAGGAGTGTGACCTAGAAATCTCGTATCTGTCCAGAACTTGCTCTAGGAACATAGCAATTTGGGGAACATCATGACAGTTGTGGGCATTGAGTAGTGCCAACAGAGGAGACCTTTAAAGGCCATTTGATCACATGTTATGATCTTTAGATTTATTGTCCATTTTTTTTATTTCACAAATCGCAACAAATTGTGGATCAAGGACCATTCCATGCTCTTTTGCTTTCTGAGGAGATTGACAGTATCTGTCGAGCCATCAAAATGGAATCATTTTAACATATATCCATATGTATATTTCTTTTTATCATTTCTTCATTTTACTTTTCTTTTTGTTATTGGATTTCTTCTAGGATCATTGACTCTAGTATTTTATTTTATTTTTTGGTGGTATAGGGTTTGAGACTGGGATAAATACATTATATATCTAGGGTTACTTTCTCAATATAACCAATGTAGGTTATATTAGGGCTCAAATTTTTTTTGTCACTATTTGGACCAGGTTTTGTAAGAAAGTCATTTAATAACTTAAGTTTAAAAGGCACCTATTATGGTAAGCGGACAAAAATGCCCCCTACAGTAACCTTCTTCACCATTTTGGTTATTATTTTTTTTTTCCTTTCAAAATCCTCCATCAATGGACGACAGTGGACCATGAACACGTGTACGTTGCCGTCGACTATCATGACCAAACACAATAGCGACTTTTTTTTGTTGAAAGATAAACTTGCCTCCAGTCAGCCAACCTCCAGCAACCTACAGCAGCTTTCCACCGAAATTCTAGAAGCAGCCATTGTTGACCCACTGTCCAGATTTCCTCAACTAGCCAACTCCCCAACTGCCATCTCCCATCTCCCATCTTCCAACTGCGAACTAGTTTGAATTTGTTGCTTCTGCATTTATTTTCTTTGTTTGTTTCTCATCTCATTTCCCTATATAAAGGGACTCAGATTGTGATTGTAAGCAAGTGAAGTGAAGTGGAGTGGTGTAAGAAATATTTAAGAGTGAAATAAAGTGTTAGAGCTTCTCCTTCTCTTGAGTGTTCGAATTTCTTACAGAGGTGCACCACAAGTGACCTCAACAATTGCCATTCCACCAACAGTGGTATCAGAGCCCAGGAGAGCCAGAAATTCGAAGAACAGAGGCAAAAACCAAATTTGCCCAGAATTCAAAGTGCTCAAAATAGAATTTTGAGTACACCAGAGTGTTCTACTCGTCGAAAGGAGTGCACCGGTGAAAATTTCACCCAAATCGGAGCTACAGAGAGGCCGCACGCGCCGCCTGAAGTTGGAGAGTACCGTCACGCGCCGCCCACGCGCAGCCAGTCCACCGGCGCGTCACCACCACGCGCCAGTCATCTTCCTCGCCCAAATTGCAGGATCCGACCCGAAGTCCGACCCGAAGTCCAGTCGCCCGGTCCGACCCGGAGATCCACCCCGTGCCCAGATCCGACCCGGATTGCCAACCCGGTCCGTCAGCCTGACGTCACTAACGCCGTTATAACGGCTGGAATATTCCGTCAGGTAAAGGAATATTCCGTTATCTCTATTGACTTTTGCCAAAAGTTTGACCGCCGTTTTCGGACGTTTCCGAACTCGTTTTTCGATAAACTCAGACTGGTTTCCAAGGTTTTGGACCATTCCGGACGCAACCGTCCACTCCGTTTTTGCAAATTCAGACTCCAAATCAGTGTTCTAAGCACTTCAAGTCTCGATGGCCAACGGAAACGCGCAAGTTATCATCCCGAAGCTCACCAAAGACAACTATGACAATTGGTGCATACAAATGAGAGCTCTACTAGGCTCTCAAGATATGATGGACATTGTGGAAGATGGATACACAGAACCCGCATCCAAAGAAGCTGAAGGAACCTTGACAGAAGCTCAGATAACAACTCTCAAAGCAGATCGAAAGAGGGATTGTAAAGCAAAGTCCATAATCTATCAAGGACTAGACGAAGCCACGTTCGAGATCATAGCATCGGCTAAGTCATCAAAAGAAGTCTGGGACACCCTTCAGAAGACCTACAAAGGTGCTGACAAAGTGAAAAGGATCCGTCTTCAAACTTTACGAGGTGAGTTCGAATCCTTACGAATGAAATCTAATGAATCCATTGCTGAATTCTATACACGAGTTATGATCGTTGCAAATCAGCTAAGAAGAAATGGAGAAACTCTCGTAGACATGAGAATTTCAGAGAAAATTTTGCGATCATTAGATCCAAAATTTGACTTCATAGTTGTGGCGCTGGAAGAAACAAAAGATCTGGAGACAATGTCAGTTGAAGAACTAGTGGGTTCATTGCAAGCCCATGAGCAGAAAGTCAGTAGAAGAAGTGATGACAGAGTGTTGGAGCAAGCTCTTCAGTCAAAGCTCTCACTCAATGAAAAAAGATACGAGCAAGGGGGGACTTCACAACAAGGAAGAGAACGAGGTAGAGGATCCCGTGGAAGAGGCTCTGGAAATGCAGAAACCAGAGGTAGAGGCAGAGGATGAAGAGATACAAATAGGGGAGGACGTGGACAGCAGAATTATGTCTCAAGAGGAAGAGGACAAGGAAGAAGAGGCGGGTACAATAGTCGTCCGAACATTGACAAGAGAAATGTTCAATGCTATAACTGCCACAAATATGGCCACTATAGCAACGAGTGCAGAGGTAAGCCAAATGAAGTAAATGAAAATTCTAATTTTGCAGAGAAAGAGCAAGTTGAAGGAAAATCGTTGATGTTGATGGCACACAACTCAACCTATCAAAATCAAGATGTTTGGTTTCTTGATTCTGGAGCCAGCAATCATATGACCGGCAGGAAAGACTTGTTCACTGAACTTGATGAGAAAGTTCAAGGAGAAATTTCATTTGGCGACCTCTCTAAAATCTCCATCCAAGGAAGAGGAGATGTCATGATCAAGCAGAAGAATGGAGATCATGCTTTTATCTCCAATGTTTATTATGTTCCAGACATGAAGACAAACATCCTAAGTCTCGGGCAACTCCTGGAGAAAGGCTATCATATTAGCCTTCAAAACATGCAACTGACCATTACAGATGCACGAGGGAAGCTGATTACTCGAGTCCAGATGACGAAGAACAGGATGTTTCCTCTCGCAATCCATCATGATACGCCAAGGTGTTTGACAGCCATCATCAATGACAAAGACTGGTTATGGCATCTCAGGTATGGACATCTCAATTTTGAAAGTTTAAAGCAACTGGGAAGTAAGAAGATGGTGAAAGGATTGCCAAGCATCCATCACCCAAATGAGATGTGTGAAAGCTGTGTTCTTAGTAAACAGCACAGAAATAGCTTTGGAAAGGAGGCGAATTGGAAAGCAACCATGCCACTTGAGCTCGTTCACACAGATGTGTGTGGTCCATTGACGCCGTTATCAAATGGACAGAATCAGTACTTCCTCACCTTCATTGACGACTACAGCAGAAAGACTTGGGTCTATTTCCTCAAAAGGAAGTCTGAAGTATTTGGTTACTTCAAAGAGTTCAAAACGCTTGTGGAGAAGCAAAGTGGCTACTACATCAAAACATTGAGATCAGATCAAGGTGGAGAATACACTGCAGGTGCTTTCCAGGAATTCCTTAAGCAACAAGGAATCAGACATCAGTTCACACCAGCTTATACTCCTCAGTTAAACGGTGTAGCTGAAAGGAAGAATCGGACAATCCTTAACATGGTCAGAAGCATGTTAAAGGATAAAAACATGCCAAAAAGTTTCTGGGCTGAAGCCGTATTGTGTGCGGTATATCTACTAAACAGATGTCCTACGAAGAGCCTTGATACAAAGACACCGCAAGAAGCATGGAGCAGTCACAAACCAAGTGTGAGCCACCTTAGAGTTTTTGGTTCCATTGCCTACATCAAGGTCCCAGAAGCAAGAAGAACCAAGCTTGAAGATAAAGGAGAAAAGTGTATCCTGGTTGGATACGGTGACAGAACTATGGGTTACCGGCTATACAACCCCATCACCAAGAAAGTGATCTTCAGCAGAGATGTCATTTTTGAAGAAAATGAATCCTGGAATTGGGATCAGACCAAAGCTTCCAGAAGTGCCGAGTTGATATCTAAAGAAGAGACAAGAGAAGTGGCTACAAAGCCACAAATACCCAGAGATCAGCAGACTCCTCAACGTGGTTCCTCTTCACCACAAAGGTATGATGCTCCATTACCAATTGAACGTGATTTCTCAGATATGATGCCTAGAGGAACACGTAGCTTAGAAGATTTGTATGAAAATACAGAACAGGTGGAAGAAGATATTACTCTGTATTGTCTGTTGATGACAAGTGATCCAGTTAGCTTTGAAGAGGCTAACCAAGAAGAAAAATGGAGAAGTGCAATGGATGATGAGATTCGATCCATTGAAAAGAACAAGACATGGGAGTTGACTAATCTCCCAAAAGGCCGAAAAGCTATCGGAGTGAAATGGGTCTACAAGACCAAAAGAAATGCGAAAGGAGAAGTCCAGAGATACAAGGCAAGACTTGTTGCAAAAGGCTATAAACAGAAGGAAGGAGTTGACTACGGAGAAGTCTTTGCCCCGGTTGCCAGACTAGAGACCATCAGATTGCTAATTTCATTGGCAGCCCAGAAAAGTTGGAAAATTTACCAACTTGATGTAAAGTCAGCATTTCTGAATGGCTTTCTTGAAGAAGAAATCTATGTGGAACAGCCACCTGGATATGTGAAGAAAGGCAGAGAAAATAAAGTATGCAGACTGAAGAAAGCCTTATATGGTTTGAAGCAAGCACCTCGTGCATGGAACATGAGGATTGATGATTACTTCTAAGAGAACGGATTTGAGAAATGTCCGTATGAGCATGCACTGTATATGAAGAAGGAGACTGATGGAAGCCTGTTATATGCATGCCTGTATGTTGATGACTTGATCTTCACCGGCAACAATCCAGCCATGTTCGAAGATTTCAAGAGAAGAATGGTGAAAGAATTTGAAATGACTGACATTGGTCTGATGGCTCATTTTCTCGGTATTGAAGTTGTGCAAAGCGAAAAAGGTATCTTTATCTCTCAGAGTATCTATGCAAAAGAAATTCTGAAAAGATTTGGTATGGAAAAATGCAATCCTGTCACAACTCCAGTGGAAACAGGATTAGAGTTAAGAAAGAATGAAATGGGAGATGTTGATCCAACCTATTTCAAGAGCTTGGTTGGAAGCCTGAGATACTTGACGTGTACCAGGCCAGATATACTCTACGGAGTTGGACTAGTCAGCAGATACATGGAAACTCCTGACCAATCTCACCTGAATGCAGCAAAGAGGATACTCCGTTACATAAAAGGTACTATTAATGATGGTATTTTATATACCAAATGTGAAGATTGCAGGTTGATTGGTTATTCAGATAGTGATTGGGGAAGAGATCTGGATGAACGTAAAAGCACGACAGGTTTTACGTTTTTTATGGGAGATACAGCGTTCACATGGTCATCCAAGAAGCAAGCCATTGTGACACTGTCATCATGTGAAGCTGAGTATGTTGCTGCCTGCTCAGCTGTTTGTCATGGTATCTGGATCAGGAATGTGTTGCAGTACTTGGGATTTCCACAAGTTAATCCCACGGAGATTTACATCGACAATCGGTCAGCGATTGCACTAGCAAAGAATCCAGTATTCCATGAAAGAAGCAAACATATTGATACGCGGTATCATTTCATCAGAGAGCATGTGAAGAATAAAGAGGTGGAATTAGTCTCTTGCAGGACATATGATCAAGCTGCTGATATTTTCACCAAGCCACTCAAACATGATGTGTTTTCAAGATTAAAGACAATGCTTGGTATGACGAAACAAGGAGAGTCAAGTTTAAGGGGGGATGTTGAAAGATAAACTTGCCTCCAGTCAGCCAACCTCCAGCAACCTACAGCAGCTTTCCACCGAAATTCTAGAAGCAGCCATTGTTGACCCACTGTCCAGATTTCCTCAACTAGCCAACTCCCCAACTGCCATCTCCCATCTTCCAACTACGAACTAGTTTGAATTTGTTGCTTCTGCATTTATTTTCTTTGTTTGTTTCTCATCTCATTTCCCTATATAAAGGGACTCAGATTGTGATTGTAAGCAAGTGAAGTGAAGTGGAGTGGTGTAAAAAATATTTAAGAGTGAAATAAAGTGTTAGAGCTTCTCCTTCTCTTGAGTGTTCGAATTTCTTACAGAGGTGCACCACAAGTGACCTCAACAATTGCCATTCCACCAACATTTTTATGTCTGAGCCTTTGTTAGTTGCATCTGAGATACAAACCCTCTTGTTAGTTGCTTTTTTTTTTTTTTTTTTCAATTTAAAACCCTCTTTTGTAAACCTTAAGCTGATTGTGTGAAAAAAAAAATGATTGTTAAAAAGGCTTGAAAAAGTCTCGGACAGAGCTTAGAAAGGCTCAGACAGTTCATTAAAAGGCTCGGAGAACAAATAAAAAGGCTCGGAGATTCAAAATTAACAAAAAAAAAAAAAAATGATTGTTGAAAAGGCTCAAAGAACAAATGAAAAGGCTCGGAGAACAAATGAAAAGTCTCGGAGACTAAATGAAAATGCTCGAGCCTTTTCAATTGTTCCCCTAGCCTTTTCAAGTAGACTCTGAGCCTTTTCATTTAGATTCAAAATTCACACAACCAGCTTAAGGTTTACAAAAGACTAGGAGAACAAATGAAAAGGAACCCAATTTGGGTTTTAGGGGGGAGAACTCGAACCTATAACCTCGTGGTGCAGGTGTAAGGGGTTTACCACTGGATGAACCTCATCTCGTCAATATATGGAAAATAAAAATAAAAATATTTGAATTCTTTCTATTTATTATACATATATCATCAACATATTGTGACATATACAATTTGGGATAAGGTAACAATACATTCAATAAATATTTTTTAAAACATAAAATCATAGACGTATTGTATATATAAGTCAGTCCATCCATAGATATATATTAATTAATTCACATCCAAATTTGAAATCGTTTTGGAACCCGGTTGTGTAAAAAATAGAAAGAAGATTGGCCCCTTGGAAAGTAAGATTTCTCTCAAAAGGTGGTAGGCTCGTGTTGATTAAGGCGGTTCTATCGAGCATTCCTACGTTTATATGTCGGTGTTCAAAATGCCTATCAGTGTGGCTCTAAAGATTGAAAAGTTACAACGAATTTTTTTTTTTTTTTGGGGCGATGGTATTGAAACAAAGAGAATCCATACGATAAATTGGGCTACTGTTTTCTTGAGTAAAAAGAATGGAGGCTTGGGCATCGATCGGATAGGCGACAAAAACAAAGGACTACTGACTAAATGGATATGGCGGTTTGGTCAGGAGCAATCAGCTATGCGGAGAATAATAATTTGTGATAAATACAAGTGGAAATGGTGGGTTTGTCACTTTTTTTGAGTTGGTGTTTTAAGACTATCACCACTTTAATAACTTAAGTTTAAAAGGCACCAAAGTAAGCGACTTCCAAAAATGCCCTCATTGTACACATTTTTTAATTATTTTTTTACTTTAACTTTTGGAAGATACTTTGAAGTTGTCTGAGATCTACTTCTCTCTCTAACTGTCTTAAAGTGGAAAGCTCTGTAAACTGAAATCCAAATTCATTTTCTTCTCCAACGAGTTCGACATTCATATAGTTACATAAGATCATTCATCTTATCAGGTTATGAATATCAAAATTCATACAATGAAAGGCAAAATGGAAATAGAGATAGGAAACCAACGAAACTCTAGGCCATCAACGAAACTTTAGGCCTTTGTAAATAGTTTACGAGCCTTTTTAATTAGTTCCCTAGCTTTTCAATGATCTGCCCGAGCCTTTTGTAGGAATATTAATAGGTTTGTTAAATTTGAATCTCCGAGCCTTTTAACGCTGTGTCCGAGCCTTTTGAAACACTGTCTGAGCCTTTTCAATTGTAATCCGAGGTTTTTTATGAATGTTAATAGGTTTGTCAAATTTGAACCTCCGAGCCTTTTAACACTGTGTCTGAGCCTTTTGAAACACTTTTCGAGCCTTTTAAATTGTAATCCGAGCTTTTTTTATGAATATCAATAGGTTTGTCAAATCTAAATCTAATAGCCTTTTAACACTGTGTCCGAGCCTTTTGAAACATTATCCGAGCTTTTTCAATTGTAATCTGAGCTTTTTTATGAATGTTAATAGATTTGTCAAATTTGAATCTCTGAGCCTTTTAACACTGTGTCTGAGTCTTTTAACGTAATCTGATCTTTTTTATGAATAGGTAATTTGTAAAATTAAAATCTCCGAGCCTTTTTTAACAATCATTTTTTTTTTTTTGTTAATTTTGTATCTCCGAGACTTCTAATGAACTGCCCGAGCCTTTTACACAACTTCACAAAGGCTCGGACAATGTTTAGAAAGTCTCAAATAGAGCTCAAAAAAAAAAAAAAAAAAACAGCGTCAACAAAGCGCCACTCCATCGCCGTTCGAGTGATCGCCTGGGTTTCAACGTGACTTTCTCTCTCTACTTCACAACTATGTCATTGTAAACTGAATGAAAGAAAGCTGACATGGAAGTACTATAGGGGTATTTTTGTCTGGTCACCTAAATTGATGCCTTTTAAACATGAATTAGTAATGTGGTGACTTTCTTACAAAACCCGGTCCAAATAGTGATAAATAAACTTTGAGCCCTAAATACAAAGTGGATAATCAGACCATTTTATGGAATTGGCATGGCCCTTCTCAAGCCTCCCATTTGGTGAATGCTATTAGTTCCTTCTTTGAAAAGAATGATCACATGTCGAAGCTGCTATAGGAGGGTTTCACAGTGGTTCTAGGAAAAGGTGATAGGATCGGCTTTTGGAATGATGTTAGATAGGATTCGTCATCTTGGAAGGATGCCTTTCCAAGGATTTTTGCACTCTCTAATAACAAGAGTGGTTCTATATGGGATTTTGAGAGATAGGTTGGATCAAATCAGAGATGGGAAGTAACTTTGAAGAGACCCTAGTTTGGGTGGGAAGTTAGCCAATGGAACTATTTTCAGCAGCTATTAATAGTATGAAAATACGCAATTCGTTTGAAGACTTGATTGCTTGGAAATTTAATACCAACGGTAAGTTCTCAATTCAATCCTTCCGGAAGCGCCTTGAAGAATCTCCGCTGGTAGACATCTTCTTGTTCAGTTCTTTATGGAAAGGGGTTTGCTCACCCAAAGTGGAAATCTTTGTTTGGCAACTCCTTTTTGGGAGAGTCCTTGTTCGTGATGTTCTTAATCGCTTTGGTCTGTGTCCAGATTCAAATATACTATGTCCTCTATGCAGCTCAGAAACTAAAACAATAGACCATTTGTTTCTTCATTGTCATTGGTCTTGGAATCTGTGGATTAAGTGTATGGGCTGAATGGGGGGTGGGGGTGTGGGGTTGTAAGTTGTCACAACTCTAAACTCGTAGAGTGGTCTACAGGCTGGTTAGGGTTGTGTACATTGACAAAGAGTAGAAGAGTTTGGTCATCTTTATTTCCGGCGACAGTTTGGACGATTTGGGAACATAGGAATAAGTTGGTTTTTGAGAATAAGGAGATTGATTCAGAAATGGCTACTGATTTGGTGAAATTCAGGACTGCTTGGTGGTTCAAACACTTAGGCAGTAATTCCGATATCCCTATCACCTCTTTGATCCTAAATATAAAAGACTAGTGTGTGAAGCCTTAAAAGGTGCACAAGCCTTCTGTTGAGAATTGGGTCCTCCATCCATTTGGAGCTTTGAAGTTTAACGTGGATGGCTCAACCAGAGGGAAGCCAGGTCTGGCCAGAATTGGGGGTGTTCTTCGTGATTATAGCGGTAAATTTTTGGGTTTCTTCTCGTCCTATGTGGGGATTCTAGAATCGAACACCATGGAGATTTTGACGATTCACAAAGCTTGTATGCTGTGTGCTTCCAGCTTGACCCTTAGCGATAACATGATCACCATTGTGAATGATTCAATGGTGGCTGTTTCTTGGGTCAATGACAAAGCGGGTTTTGGCAGCCTTAATAATGTTGATATCATCTATGACATTTGGAGTTGGTTACAGTCTATGAAGGGAATTTTGGTTACTTTCAATCCTAGATCGACCAATTCCTTTGTTGACAACCTTGCAAAGTTGGGTTTAAGCTTAGGGGAAGGCAAGTTGGAGTGGGAGTTCTAATAGTTTCCTTGTTTGCTCTGTTTCTTTGGAGTGCTCTGTTTCCTTTCGTTTTGCTATTGGTCCCTTTCTCAATGTTGTTTTGGGTGTTGTTTTCTTTTTCGTTTTTGGGTCTGTGCTTTTTTTTTTTTTTTTTTGGTGCTGGTGCTTTGTTGGTGTAGTTGTGTTTTGTTTCTTTTCATCTTGAAATAAATTGGTGCTGTTCAAAAAAAAATTATTTCACATCCATGGCACCCGTCCTCATCATCACATTGGAAAATTCACTGAAGAAAGTGTTGGTTTTCTAGAACCCCTTTAATGTGTTCAATGTAATCGGATCTGGGAGCAATGCAGCATCGGATGTGAAGGGATTAGGATCCCCTACCCATCTTTTTTTTACTCATCTTTTACAGATCTATGTACATGTGGCAACCTAACAAATAAATGGACCAGATTAGATTTCTATATTTTTTTCATCTCTCTCCTCCAAACGACAACGTTTAATCAGACTCTACTTTCACTCTCTCTCCTCCAAACAACTATAGACTCCACTTTCTCTCATCTTCATCTGGGATTCTATCTAATTCCTCTCTCTCTCCCCTCCAAACTCTCTCTCCTCCAAAAGGTTTGAGTTTTTTTTTTTTCGCTCTCCTGGACGCGGAGATCGGCACCTGATCTCCTTCCAAACGAGCCGATCTACTCTTGCTGCCGATCGTCTTTTCTTTACTCTTCTCCTTCTCGTCTCCATCTTCTTTCTTTTGACAGAGGTTTGGGTGTTATTAGGTTGTGGGATGGTGGTGGACCGGTGGTTTCTGGATTTTGGTGGTTTGGGTGGGCTGCCGGTGAGATCGTGGGATGGTGGTGGTGGTTTCTGGGTGGTTTTGGTTGTTGAATCTGATGGTGGCTACGGTGGATGGTTTTGAATCTGTGGTGGTTGGGTTAGGTTATGAAGCTGTTGGTGATTGGGTTGGGTGGTGTAGTTCTGGGTTATGAACTTGATAAACTGGTGAATTATAGTTTGGTTGGAAATTCTAGAATTTGGCTCCTCTGTTGCTCCTCTAATTCTAAATCCCAACATTCATCTCTTCTGGCGGCTCAGGGTATATGGGTGATTTTCTATTGGTAGACAATTTGAATGACAATCTAAACTTTTGGAACCTTAGTTGTTGTTTTCGGTGATTTTAAAAAGTCATGATAGACACATATGGTAGTACAAGAGAACTCTGATTTCACAACCTTAATGAGATTAATTTCTGATTTTGGAGTAATAGAAAATTCCCAGGAAAAAAGAAAAGAAAAAAAGAATTAGATTTGGTTGATTTAATGTTCACTTTTGGTCATAGACTTGATCTCCATTTCCTGCAGAATTAGAAGAATCCTATATGATAATTTCTTTTCAATTTTGAAAGGTCTGGGCAGGTGAATTTTCTGATGATGATTGTCAATAAACTGTTGAACTTGATTAATTATATGAATTTTGGAATTGGTGAATTTTGTGAAGATGAGAGAAAAAAAAATGACAGGATCATCCACCATCAAGATCATCCCGATACAAATATATTAATTAATTATAGGTAATAAAAGAATCAAAAGAATTATTGATGTTCATTGTCTGTCAATGAGGAGCTCCAATAAATGACATGAGGTTAATTTTTTTGTTTGAAAGAAAGAAACATACGGTGTCGTTTCAGGAAAAAGAGAGAAAAAAAATAAAGTAAAAGGATCTCAACCATTCTTTTACTTGTTTGTCACATGTCAACAGATGCTTGAAAGATGAGCAAAAAAAAAAATGGGTAGGAGATCTCAATCCCATGTGAAGAGTCCCTTATTTTTTTTATTCTGGAAAAAAATATATAATTTTAATTGAAACATACAAATTCACATGTCACCGCTAATGGGCATTCATTCACCCAACAATGTTTAGGTTGGAATTGCCTTGACGGTACATAAAAAAAATACAAATTCACTCAAGGTGACAATACATAATTATAAAATCACAAACATCAAGATGCATATGAAAATTAAGTATAAGACGATCGATCATTATCAAAATATCTTCCGAACATCAACTGATCTCATTAATTTGTAGGATTCACAACGCTGCATCGTTTCCTGATTTCTCCAGCATATCCCGTAAGGACTTCAATGGCACCCATCTTCACCATCGACGTAGCAAACGCATTGAAGAAATCACTTGAATTCGAAAACCTTTCTACTAGTTGAAACGAATTTCCATCCTTGAGCAGTGCAGCATCGGATTGGAGAAGCCCTTCGTTCTGGAGAAGGATATTGAAGTAATTTTTATCAAATGATTTGGAACTTCCAGGATCCAACTCCACAGTTGTTGCTGAATTGGCTGGATTCGGGCACTGCGATCTCAAGAATTGAGCGTAAATTGGATTCAGAGAAGGATCGGCATCTCCTTTGCCAGTGAAATTGTAAAGTCTATTCGAAAATGTTGCACAGTGAGCAACACCAATTGTATGGCCGCCTGTTCAAACCATATATATATATATAGGACAAGTAATTAGTCATGATACTAGTCATTCTCAAATACAGACGTCTGGACATCCTATATCACGAGAGTAATATCGATCAGGATCACTCACAGTTATATCTAAATAAAGAAAAAAAAAATGATGATACTGTCATCTTGTCATAATAGTTTTGCATGCATGGAGCCAAGAGCAATTAGTATACGGTCAGACCAAATTAATTACATAACGTTGTAAAACCGGTTTCACACCATTAAGTAACTAAAAGTTTAGTTTCGTAACATTATATATGGAACCGATTCTACTATATGTAATGTAACTTTGGTCCCGAATTTTTTTGATTTAAAAATCAACCTGAACAGAGAAGTACTATACCCTATATATACTGTATACATACATACATACCTGATAGAGAGACGAGATCGGTAAGGTTAAGACCTTTGCTGCTAAATAATTGCCAAAGTGTGGAAAAGTTTGAGAAGGGTGAAGGAAGATTTGCATTAACTTCAGATGAAAGGGAAACTCTGCCATCTCTTCTTCCGGTAAGCACTTCCCACTTGTTCGAGATATACTGCATGCAATTAAATCACAGATACATTTTTATATATTCCGGGCCCATTGTCGTTTAGTTGTTTTTTTCTTTTTTCTATAAGTTTGATACATTTATTTTGGTAAGATATTAGTGATTTGTGTTAAAAGTTTATATCATTTTATCCCGATTAAGCTTACCGGGAAGGAAACAGCATCACGAGCGGCCAACGCGAGAATGTCTGCACAAGAAACAACTCCAGGACATTTATTTTCTATCACAGTTTTGATGTCATCGATTACATCGAAACCTGACAGTGATGCATTAGGTATTGAATCCTTCTCAGCCGGAACATTATTGACTGCATTCAGCAATACTGAGGCATCGCAACCCTACATATATGCAGCCAGGTTAAAGTTCAAAATGACAAAATTAATATTAGCTAGCTAGGATGCTATAAATTGAAGACTGATGTTTCGAGGAGGGTTTGATCGAAAGTCTGGTAGATGATTTCAAAATTCATTAAAATCGGTCGGACATACCCTCACAAAACAATCATGGAAATGCATCCTAAGCAGTTTGGCAGGCAAAGTAGGGTTAGTTGGAACTCTGCTCAATATTATTCCTTTGACAATTATCTCCGCGTTTGGGCAGCTCTCCGCATAGAAGTTTAACCTCAACCCCGCTACATCTCCATCTCCATCTCCATCTCCATATGCACTACAAACCCTAAAAACTTCCAAAACAAGCAGAGAAACCAAGAAAACAAATACAATATTTCTAGCCCTCATCATTTTTGTTGAGTTGGAAAAGAATAAGAATAAGAACTTGAAGAAAGCTAAAGACCTTTTTTTGTTTTTTTGATAACGAAGAAAGCTAAAGACTTACAAGCTAGAAGATCATGAGGGTGTTTACTTTTATAGGCAAAAAAAATGGGAGTCCATGTAATTAAGAAATGGCTTCAACTTGTCCTTAATTAGAGATTCGACCTGGATTTTTTTAATTCAAAATTCATCGTTTATTTTATTTCTCCCATTCATATCTCTATATATCTCTTCTATCTCTTATTATTTTAATGGCTTTGAGTTGGATATATTACACAAGACTGAAACTAGCTAGCTAAGTGGTGATCACGTATTCATGTGGTGACCTTTTCTTTTTGGTATGGTTTCCATTGACTTTGAATTATCATGAAATTAGTAAAAAGTACAATTTTAATAACTTTGATCACTCGTACGTACATCACTTCTGAGAACAAATTTAATAACTTTCTCTTAGAACAGATGGAAGTGCACTCCCTTTCTACATTAGTGGTGCAGGATTTGAGTCTCATCATACTTATTTATTTAATATTTGGAGAGTTTTCTTTTCGTTGTTGTGGGAGTATATATCCAAATGTTATAGGAGTATATATCCAGACAACATATGTAGCATTTGTTCCCAATAAACCTCTGACACCGATTCAGTATCGGATCAATTTATTGAATTATGATGTTAATGGGAATATTATTGTGATATCTTTAATAACCGACTCCTGTAAAATGAGGATAGGATACTAATAATTAAATACATTGTCTTGGAGCAATCATTTCATTTGACTCTATCAAAATGAAAAAAATAAATATAATTCCAGTTAATATATCGGCTGGCACGAGAGTAATCTTAGAATAAAAGAAATTAGGTCAACTGTTACGAGGGTGGCACGTTCGTTGTGATGGATTTAAATGAAAACAGATCCCTTGATTTGGCTGACTTTTCCAGATGGAATGAAAATACATTTGTCTACATAGGCCTACAAATTAATTAGCTGTTTGCATGAATAAAGTAATAATTACTGATTACCTTTGCCTCTAAGGGCGTAGCTCAACCGGTAGATGGACGAGCTTGAAGCTTGGGTAAATGACTCCCAAATCATCAACTCGAATCCTACAAATGAAAAAGGCTTCAAAAAATTACATGGTTTAGATAGATGGATATATAAATAGATACCGTAAAAAAAAAATAAAAAAATTACTGATTACCTTTTTTTGAAATGAAAGTGAGGAAAAATATGAGAAAAAATGCTGCAAAAGATGTTTAGACAAAAAAATTTAGGGTTAATTACACAACCATATCCTTCTATTTATCTGATAAAGCAAATTTTCAAACAAATGCCCTATTCAAACACAAACATCCCAATTGGAATGTGCTTAGGGTATGGAAAGTCAATAGTGCCCTTAGGTAAAAGGGAGAGGTTATTTTGGTGGGTAAATTTCACAAACAACCTTGAATTTAGGTGTAATTGTATAAATATTCATTTTTTGTCTAATAATTACATAAATATACCCTATCGTCAATTGACTTTTGTTAACTTTAACCTTTAACCACATTTGTATCCCGAAATGACTAAGCTACCTTTGAAAACTTATTTATCTTTTCTTTTATTGTTTAAATATATTAACAAATTTTTACTTAAAAAATTAAAAAAAAATCGGTACAATTTTTTTGTTGCTTTCTTTCTATCAATTTTTTTAACACAACCAAAACCCACAAAATTGGAAAAATGGCTTTGTTTAGTGGGTTTAGATTGTGTTTAGTGAGTTTTGTGGGTTTTGATTCTATTGATTAAATGTAATTGTTGGTGGGTTTTGATTGTGTTGATGAAATGAAATTGTTTGTGGGTTGATGAGTATGAAATTGAATGTTTTGGTGATAAAGTTGGTTTTTGAAATCTAAAAATTTGGTGTTTAGGAACATGGAAAATGTAAAAAAAAAAAAAATTGATAGAAAGAAAAAGAAAATAAAAGCAACAAAAAAATATATATATATATAATACCAATTTTTTTTAATTTTTTAAGTAAATATTTTTAATATTTTTAAATAATAAAAGAAAAGATAAATAAGTTTTCAAGGGTATTTTAGTCATTTCAGGATACAAATGTGGTAAAGGTTAAAGTCAACAAAAGTCAAATGACGGTAGGGTATATTTATGTAATTATTAGGAAAAAAATGAATATTTATATAATTACACCTAAATTCAGTGTTGTTTGTGAAATTTACCCACCAAAATAACCTCTCCCTTTTACCTAAGGGCACTATTGATTTTCCATACCCCAAGCACATTTCAATTGGGATGTTTGTGTTTGAATATAACATTTGTTTGAAAATTTACTTTATTAGATAAATAGAGGGTATGTTTGTGCAGTTAACCCAAATTTTTACAACATTTTGGAAATGCTGCTATTTATATTGGACAATGTTTGAGTACTGACCAACCAATGGGTCTTTGTCATATAGCCCATTTATGAAGAATATAAGAAGATAAATATAAAAAGAGTGGTGCTATTGGCACACCACCTACTGATCTATTTATGACCCACTTTTTTAATTATTTAGTATTATTTTTTTTCCTTTATCAAAATTACTAAAAGAGACATACAATTTAAGGAAATTTTTTTTTTTATATAAAGTAAATCTAATAAAACCCCACATCCCTTTAAAAAAAAAATTAATGTTCTTTTAATCCTTTTCTTAAAATATATATATTTTTTTCATAACTCTTAAACCCTAAAAATAATTGTACTGGATCTTATGTAAACAATAAATCAAACACTTGAGGTGCATTAGATAGATGAAATATTGATTATTATTTAATCTCATTACTCTTTTAGAATTTGAAAGTGAAATGATGATAACCAAAATAAATACTTGCTCTTTGCTTCTTGTTTCATTTTGTTTGTAGGTTGTTTTGGTTTTTTTTTTTTTTTTTTTTTTTTTTCTTCTTTGTATGTTTTGTTTTGGGTTGCTATGTTTTTTGCTCTTTTCTTGGGGCTCTTTTCCAGTAAACAAGTTTTTTTTTTTTGAAACAGCATTATCATTAGAAAGGCCAAATCAACCGAGAGGCACACCAAAACAAAACAATAACCAGTAAACAAGTATGACTTTAAGTTGCGACTTTCCCCAATCCATCAGGTCATGAAGCCATTTGAAGTCGAATACATTTTTCACCAGTGTCTTTGAATCAACAGGCTCCATAAAAAACAATGGGAAAAGTTCGCCAAACACAGCAGGGAGGATCTCCAGTATGCGGCTAAAAGTCATCTGACAAAGACTATAATCAAGAAATGTCTTCCCTTCTAGCAAACACCTCTTTAAAGAAGGCCAAGTGATTTCCTTGCCCTATTTGATCAATAAAATGTGCAGTTAACCTCTTAAATGTCCTAATTAAAGGAAGACACATTGTTGACACATCCATTGAATTTTTTGACTCCTTCCCACCTCCACCATCATCACAACCAGTTGGAACCTTCGACCCAAATGTAGAAGAGATTTCTGTAGTAGACGATGCAAGCCAAGTTCTAACATTAAGTGCCATTTCAGCAGTAATTTCAGGTTCTACAATAGAAAACCGAGATCGAGCCCAGAACATAGCCTTGGAAAATGATACAGGCAGGATCAATGGATCGATATCAACTAGAACATCAACTCACAACATTGGAATGCACATCCACCCTTTGTAGATAGAGATATTAGAGACGGGTTTATTAAGTCTGAACAAAATAAGTAAAAGGGTAGTTTTGGAAATAAATAAAATAAATTAGTAAAAACATTTAACTTTATTTAATTAAATCAAAATTTAAACAAATGGGGTATAAATAGATCAGTAGGGGGTGTGCCAATAGCACCGCTCATATAAAAAACTAAGAGAAAAAAGCTACGACTCTATTGGTGGGGTTAGCACCTTGGGTATTGACAGTACCCAAGCAATTTCCATTCATATTCCTTTACAAGAATTTTAAAACGCTGTAATGGTAAAATTGTAAAATAAATAGGCGGGTTTTATTTATCATTCCCGCGTTAATATTTTTCTAACCTTTTTATCACCCAAAGTTACCCTATCCCTGATTCTCAATTTCTGTCTATGCAATTGTCTCTATAATTTATCACCAATAGGAACTATATCCGGTTTGCTCGACTGGATCTCCGCCGTCGATTTCTTCAAGCATTTCAGTCTCGACGAAACTTTGACAGCTATTAGAAACAGAGAAAGGCTGAAGAGCTTTGTGTCTTCAGCGAACAGATCTACGATGGTGAGCCGAAGAGGTAGTGAGCTGATGTGTGAGGAGATTGAACAGAGAATCAGAGAAGATTGGGTTGTGGAAAGATGTTACGATGGCCATGTTTGGTGGTTGAGCTTCGTTCATGGAGAAGTACTTTTCTCTAATTTCTCTCAACCAAGACTCTGTCACTGTCGTCACCATCCAGCCATCACCGTTAAGCTTAGATGATTTCGTGATGGCGCACGCCTTCACCACTTTGATTTCGGTACACGTCGTCTTCTCTCTAAGCAACTTCTCTCAGGTACACATCGATCTTTTGTTGGTCTAATTGTTATTTTCTTTCTTGTGCTTGATAATGGGATTAGTGGATTGTGGATTTTAGGTTCGATTATAAAATCAAAATTAAAATGTTTGATTTCAAAAACTCCAGGTAATTTAAAATATAAAAAGCAAATCA